>CM033628.1:15642306-15982102 GCA_019453435.1 Rhinogobius similis
TTTTATTTCACAAACATTTAAAAACAAATCGACCAAATGGAGTGATTTTTCTCTTTTTTGTGTGTAGTACGGTTGAATGTTTGGGCATCCTGACTGGGGCTCAGCTTTTCTCTCTCAACAAAGAAGAGCTGAGGGCCGTGTGTGGAAACGAGGGCAACCGCGTGTTCAGCCAGGCCACAGCGGAGAAGGCCAAGCTGGAGGTTTGTCTGCACCACATCACACCTTCACCAAACAGCAATCTTGTATTCATAATGTGCATTTGCTCTTAGTGTCCACAATAACAAACTGATTAATCATCAACGCTCCTTTGGCTAGGCGTTTATTGACCCAATATCTAGGCATAAGGTTCCACTCCCTACTTTAAAGCATATTTTATACAGTTATTATCAAACCACATTCACGTTCTTTAGATGAGAATGTACAACATGTAACGCGTTCCACATTAAGAACAGGAATAGGATTGTTTTGTTTTGTATTGTCACTAACAGGATAATAATAATAATTATGATGTAATAATGAAAAGGAGGACATGTTTATTTTATCGCTTTTGTTAAATAATGGCTTGTTATAGACAGGATCAAATACAGAATAAATACTTTTACCCCAAAAAACAATTTATAATATTAATATGATATAATATACGTTCAAAGATTTTCAATGGCTTTTTTGTGTGTTTTGTGGCATTATTAAAAGAAAAATGTGAATTTTTGTGAGAAGAAACGTCACAATTTAACGATTATTCAAAATTATTGACACCATTGACACCTTGCTATTTTACACTGAATTATAAATTTTTATTTATATTTAGTTAATATTTTTAATAATATTTTTACTTGATGAAAAAGAAAATTGGTTTCACATAACTCAGACGCAAAAAATTCTGATACATAAATTCAGTGTAAAATAAAAGCTTTGTTAAATAAAAACACTCAAAATAAAGTTCATATGGTTCCCCCTGGTGGCAGAACATCAGTGGTGGAAGAAGTTGCGTTACTTCAATAGAAAAACAGGTACAGAAACAAAAAGAAGAAAAAAACAAAAGGCAGTACACTAAAAATCTAAAAAAAAAAAAAAAAAAAAGAATTTAAAGTATTTCTAAGGTCTTTGTATTTGTATTTGTATTTTTGAATTTGTTAAAAATCACTGTGAAATGATGCTTTAATATTCAGTTTGTTAAAAATACAGTGTTTAAGATTTGAAGTACCTTTTTTAAAATGTACTTTTAGAGTAAAAAGTATTTCAGACAGATTTTTGCTGATTTTTGATCAACAAAAGTCAATTTGAATCAGTTATAGTGATTTGTTTGTATATATTTTGAACACAAGACCTCACCAAGAACATGCTAAAAATACACGAAAAGCACTTTCTATTTTTCAGTTCAGTTAAAAAAATATAGTGGATACTGCTCTCATATGGGGTGAAATAAAAGTAAAAAGTATCTACTGTAAAAATTACTTGAGTAAAGTACAGATACCTATACATTTTACTTAAAGTCCCTCTGACAGGTTGGACATTTAACTAAAATGCAGTTAAGATAAATATATTTCAAATTCTGCTCAAATCTTTACAAATTTTACCCCAGTTTAGCCATTTTTTTAGGTTTTTAATTTGACTTTCTGGTTGTAAATGATGACATCACACTAGGAAATTACCAACAACATGTACTTTGCACCAAAACTCCTTTAATGTCACACATTTTTTATTCAACAAATAAAATTACATGTGAACACCTTTATTTTGTTGAATCAATGTTTAAAGGGCAAAAAAGCTGTTTCTTCTCTGTAAATTATAACCTTTGTCTCTCTAGTGTGATGTCATCCATTTGTTTACTTCCTGTAATTTTCAATATATTTTTCAACTTTTCTCAACAAACAGCAACCTGATTGGTGTAAAACTATAATTTATATTTACAAGAGGTATTAGCACACTGAATAAAGTCAAAATTAGAAAATCATAATAACCATACGCACTTTAAGCACAATAGATTGTGTACTTCGTCACTGTAGATAGAATATTACAAGATTTCAGATAGATTAGATGGATTAAATTAGATAGATTGTAGATAGATATTACAAGATTAAGAATGTTATGCATGCCTCTTTTATATATTTTGCTAATATTTTATTCATTGTTTTATGTTGCACCTTATGCCATAGCAAGTTCCTATGTTTGTGCATTTTGATCACTGACAAGGCAATAAACCAATTCTGATTCTGATTCTGATATAAAAGTTCTTTTTTGTTTTGTGTCCACAGCAAAGCAGCAGTGGGACTTCGGAGCTGCAGGAAGTCATGAAGAGACAACAGGAGAGGATCAACTCCAGCTCCCAGGACTGAAAACCTGCACTTGTCCTGTACATTCCGACTGTATATTTATTTTGTATCAGCATTCAGTGTTTATGTAATTCGTGTAAAAATGATTGACAGTATGGCTCTGTAGTGTGTGCGTGACAGTCTGGACGATGTTTATAAGTGTATGACCTGTTTACCTGATCGTAATGCAAGCCTCTATCTGTGCCACAATAAAAACACATATTTTTCTCATGTTTTTTTCTGACTCACAACATCAACAAATATACGCCAACCATGTTATATAAATGATTTTATTTCTACAGTTTCATTCTGCTCGATTAGGTACATTCGGAAATGAAAGTAGAGCAGATCCAGTAATAATTTCATTCATGTCAGAAATAACACCAGAATAGAAAAGTAGTTCTCTTAAAACTAAGAAAGTTCAATAGAAAAGCTAAAAGATGAATTACAAGAACAGAGTACAGCTTAAAGATGAATGTTGGATTGTCCATATATTGGTCCAATATTTGCACTTTTTAGCGGATCGGCTTTAAAATGCAAATCACAAGTTCTCATGTTTTTCTAATTATTTTTATTTTTATTATTTTGCTGGGATAATCCCTGTGGTAAATATTTATCGTAGTTTTATATCAGTCAAGTGGCAGTTTTTGAAGTTTAAAAAGAAAAGGAAGTAGTTCTGAGTTCTGAAATTGAATTCAATAAGAGACATTTAATCAAAAATGAATGAAAGAATGAGACAATTTTGAGACGAGTTTTTGGACAATTTAAACAATTATTTAACTAAATAGAAGTATTATTATTTGTCAAATCCTGACTATTTTTATTTATTGATCGATTTTTATTTATATGGATTTTGTCCCTTGTTAACATTATGCTTCAGGTTCAGGTTCAACCAGGAAGTAACATCAATACAACTATACCAAAATTGTCATACACACAGAAAAGATTTATCTTAAATATAATCCTGTTCACTATGTTTTAGTGAAATGTGTAGTCTGACCCATCATAAGCACTTTAAATCTCCAGTATTGGCTGATATTTGGTTGACCAATTGCTTAAAGGAAATATCTTAATTTTAACACTTAAATGTAATAGTGGCATTGCACAAAATGTGACTACACCATTCCATTATGAGTTAGTAGAAAACAGGCTTGAAAACATTTAAGAAACCTGTCTCACTCTTCATGAATTTATTGTTTCAGCCCCTCTGACCTTTTTCTACCTAAAGAAGGTCAGAGGGACCGAAATATACCAATAAATTCATTCAGAGTGAGACAGTGTGCGGGAGTTTTCCTAAATGTTCTCTGCTAAATGCTTTTCCTCCTATGCACCTGTCGCACAGTCAGGTGTGCAGTTTGTCCAGCAACTAGAAAACAGGGTTGGGAATGCCTAAGAATAAATTTAGATTTAGTTTTTTTTTTACTGCAATGAAAAGTATAGACCTTAACCAAGTAAGTTGTCTGTCAAAACAAATCAATGTCAGCCCAACATATCAGTCCAAAATATCTATTGGCCATCTGCCAAAATCACAAGTACAACTTGTGTGCAAAAATCACATATGAAGGTATGCATCGAGCCAGAGTTCTCCAGAGTTTTTCAGGGACCTGTAAATGCGTCACAGAGGAGTTAGTTCACCTCACAAAATCAAAAACAGTGGATCGGATGATAAACTTACCAGAAGACATCTGCAATAGCAGTGGACAGGGGTTTCATCTGATAGAAAATCCCATGTTTCTCACACAACGCCTGGACCAGTGGTGCCACCTTGTGGTAGTTGTGACGTGGCATCGTTGGAAACAGGCTGAAAACAGAAATCAAACTTACCTGGGCAAAATAGAATGCTAAAGGCATCCTAAAAATCAACAAGAATACATTGGCATATAAGAGCTGTGCTGAAGATTAAACAGTAGCTCTACAGTGCTACAGTACATGTCACAAGATAAAAGTTACAATTATTGTGATTAAAAAACATCGCAATTGAACTATTTATATTTACAACGATTGTCACTGTAACCAAACTTGATTTCAAAAACATCTTCCAGATAACTGCCCTCGAAAATGTTTCTACAATAACATTTTTTAATTTAAATGAAATCCTGTTAAGTGTAGAGACTCTGCATCTCACCAAATAAAGACCAAAAGACGGCTTGATGACTTGACTTGACTTACTGGTGTTCGATCTGGAAGTTGAGGTGTCCACTGAACCAGTCGTTGAAGGCAGACTGCTCCACGTTGCAGGTGGCCTGGAGCTGAAAACAGGTGTCATTTTAGTGATACAATGTGGTGACATATTAGATTCAGACAACTTTATTAAACCCACCAAAGGAAATCAATTAGAACAACCAAACATTCTGGACAGTAGCTTTGAATTCAATAAATTCCACACAATAAAAATATATTACATATACATCATCAAATAGAATTAAAAATGTTAAAAGATGAACAGCAGTAGGAAGAAAATATTTCAAATGCCTATCTGCTTTAGAAAAGGGAACAACATTGTTGTGGCCTAAAGAAACTCACTTTTTAACATATGACTTACTGCTGTTTGGAAGTTAGCTAAACTAAGAATCACCAAACAACAGTGAAATGCTTTATTTCCTTTCAGTCATTAATAACTATTACCATTACTCGCGAGCTTTATGAAATCAAACTTTCTGAATGAAAAGGTAACAACACTGTTACATAAACAACCAGATAAAAAAGTATGTTACATATATTTTTATATTTTGATGTATACATTAAGTAGAAATTACTCATTGCTGCGGCCTGCAATTCTCAGGATTATAATTTATTACTTCCTATGATTACCTTGTGACCTGAATAATCACAATTATCGATTAACGATTAATCGATTAATCATCTTGACATCTCTAATTGGCACAGTAGAAGTGTATCCACCCGACACTCAATGGTTGCCGTTTGGATTCTAGTTCTGACTATGCACACTGTCAACGGGCAAGAAAAAACATAATTATTGACATAATTATTGACACTACTGCATTGAAGTTTAATCTTTCATACATTTTCTTTGCACTCCCTAGTAGATTATCTCTCTCACTTTATACTTGTTTGAAAACTTGAGCTTCTCTCTAAAGCTCACCTGCATGCTCAACCAGTCCTGGTGCTTCTCATGGTCGATGTCCATGGGCAGGTGGTTCATCTGAGTCACCCACACAAACCAATGGCTTTCCAAAAACCTAAAAAATAAAATATAATAAATAATTCTGTATCTTAAAATAAATAGTGGGAAATATCTGTTTACTGACCTGACAAACGTGAGAAGAGCCAAAGAGCCCAAAATGCCATAGAGTGGCACAAAACATACAAAGTATCGGAGGTAGAACGTCAAGGACCAGGCCAAGTCCTAAGAAAAACAAGGATATGGTTTTCACATTTGTCCAATTATTACCTTTTTTTGGTGAGATAGTCGCCATGGTAACTATTTATCTTCGTTTTAAACCAGTGAAGTGGCAATTTGTGAAGATAAATTTAGGGAAAAGTTGAAAATTACAAGATGAATTCCAAAAAGTAATCACTCCTGTCATCAATCCATAAACTTCCAACCAAAATGCAGGGTCAATTTACACGCAAAGAACACATTTTGTAGACTGTTTTAACATACATAAAACAAATCATATGTATTTTAATTTATTTCTGCCAAATAATAGCTATTGTGTAAAGAACTATAATGTTTTGGCCATTGTTTATAATATAGTTGTTGGTCCATGTCCAACCAGGAAGTCAAATGGTTAAATATGATTCTGTAAACAGTGTTTTGGTGAAGTGGGTAATCCAACCTGTCAATATTTTAAGCTCTTACTGTAGTGTAGCTGCAGTTGTCATTTACCTTCCAGTTCCTGCGCATGATGGTGATGTACAAGGCCTGGATGTGGAACACAATTGGGATGAGCAGAGGTGGACCAACTGCAGGAGAAAACATTTAAGGGTCAAACAGTGCTGGCTTTGCTTTGCTTATTTATAAAGTAGCCTTTATCTGCTGTATCTATTTAAAAGGCTATCCATGATGAAAAATGTGTTCCACAGCTATTGCAATTAAAGTTTTTAAACAAAATATTTTCAATAAAGAGTCCAAAAACTGTTCCCGATAACAGGAAGCGGAAATCCATGGATATATTTGAGCAAAGTGTCCTTCAGAATAGACTTGACAAACCTACAAAAAAAATCTAAATTAGGCCTACTCTACATTTGGCTGAACCCTGCCTTTCCCATTCTTGAGATTATTACTTTATTTAAAACATAGCCCTCATGGTGATTTGTTTTGCTTTGTTTATGCCTTTTCAAGCAATTCTGCAATTTTAACCTCTCAAAAACTCAAAACCACTAGATCCACTTGATCCATGTGATGTCATGGGGTGGTAATTTCATTCTAGGAAGTGACTAGTCTAGTTTTAACTCCACATTCACACATGTTAAGTTTTCATCCTTTGTGGGTACATTACATGTCCCAGGATCAGTCTGCAGGACATTAATTTCCTGGAGACTGATTCTAACTGAATTATTACGAATAGGCAAACATCCAACAGGTATATGTGAGTGTGGAACAGAGACAGAGACTGGGGAACATGTTATTTTGCGCTGTAGCAAATATACTGAAAAGCGGGAGGTTTTTAAATGGGAGTTCCAAAGGAGTAGAGAGTAGGTATTTAGTTTAAAAATATTTTTGAAAAGTGCAGAAGGAGCCTTTAAGATGTTATTAATTTTTTTTAAAGAAACAGGGCTTTTCAAAAGGATTTAAGTAATATAAAAATTGCAACCACTCTGGCCCACACTCCAGTACAGTAGGTGGCGGAAAATACACCTAAACGTTGGTTGCCACCCACCAGGAAAACACAAGAAGAAGAAGAAGAAGAAGAAGAAGAAGAAGAACTTAATTATTACTTAACCTTAACCTAAAGTAGCCCATATCAAAATTCAAAAGCTGATTCTAATAATACAAGGATTCATACCAAGAAAGAAGTACATATGCTGGTGATGGTAAGGCATAAATTTGATCTTCTTGATGCCATACTGTCACAGACACAGAGATGTTAAAAACAACAATAACATAATTGTCATTGCAATGTTATGTGTAGCTTAATAACCTCCACTGGCTGAACAGTGCCAACCACCAAGACCTTCACCATGTTGACATCTGGGTCTTTGCTGAAGATGTTGGGTTTTGCATGATGCTGGAAATGCCGATGGTTCCACCACTTAGCAGAAGCCCCCTGGAAATAACAATGGCAAACACTGAAAATGACTCCATCTTACACAAATGACATATAATGTAATGTATAATACAACATGTAACAATATAAATGTATAAATATTCACAAAAGACTACTTTTAAACAAATAAAACTGTGAAATATTTAACATCATACATTACCTTTATGTGACCAATAAGGAAATGCTGTGCAATGTGATTCCAACTTGACCTTTTGAAAACAGACAAATGCCCAAAGTCGTGCTGCAGCCATGAAGCTTGTGCCTAAAGAGACATTGTGTTAACTGCCATACGCCACACATCATGGACTGGAAGATGTACACTGACCTGTACTATGGTGAGGAGGATGGAACACAGCAGTGTGGGCCCCCAGCCTGTGCCCCACAGCTTCAGCAGCAGCCAGGCCCCTCCCTCCAGCAGCAGGATCTGGGCCACGTGCAGGCAGAAGAACCAGGGCCGCACCTTGAACATCCCCTCTCTCTGCACCTGTTCCAGGAGAGCCCGGAAATCTGCCGCCACTGCTGCCTGCAGGCCAAAGATCAGGGTAAATACTCACACTGTAACTGGCTCTGGGTTCTTCAGCGCATGACGTCTCAGGCTCATGAATAAAACATAGCTTCTTTGTCATCAGAACACATCTTTAATGGACACTCACATTTTTGTTGTTGTCCTGGCTGGGCTCGTCGGCTGCCAGCTCTCCAATAAGCAGAGGCCTTAAAAACCTCTGAACAAACTTCACATCAGGATGAAATGCTGTGAAAGCTTCCTGCAGAAACATAACACACTCAATGACATCCTCACCCTCTAGCTTTCTTGATGGTTATGGCTGCTCCTTACTGTGGCATCTTCTCCAGCGTAGTGCTGGATCAGCCGGAACCCCCCAGGGTGTCTCCTGGCCCACTGCGTGACGTTGTACACTTTTCTGTCAATGACCAGCCACTGATCGCTCCTGTGGCTGTGTTTCTGAACCTCATCCCAGGTGAAGACTGCAGAGCTCCTGCAGGTACCTACCAGTTCAGCTCCTTTGCCCATGTCTCCTACTCCTGTGAACAAAATTTATTGTGAAAAAGAATTTTCCACTTGAGAGAAGTGTTCTCCTATAGAAGATTGAGACGTTTGTTCCTGTCCACTCTGCCCCAGTGTCTGACCTGTCTCTGCTTTACGCGGCTGAAGTAACCGGAGGAGTGCCTCAAGACAACAACCAGCTCACAAATAATTGATCACTATGCGAGTAGGAAATACAATGTTTCATCTTCCCAACTTCAAATGTTTGGCCGACGTATTAAAAAAAACTTAAGTGTGCGCACGCACAACACACGCACGCAGACACGCTGGCGTGCAGAGCAGGTGCTCAGAAGAAAGCGCAGCCTGCATTGTCTATTCGGCTGCAGAACATTCACCTTTCTCCTGCTTTAGGCCGATACTTACAGACCAGATTCCCATCCGCGCAGCACCGCTCCCTCACCGTCACCATCTTATAAGATCAACATGCGCCAAACCCGTTTGCTCTTTTCCTAATTTGTCGACTGAATCATCCGGGACGAACGATGAGACGATCATTCGAGATTTTTTGGCCAATCGGGACTGAGTATCCCCAGACCCACGGGCAGGTCTGTAATTGGCCCAAAAGGAAGTCCATCTTTGTGCATAACCTTTCTGTGGACCACGGTGTAAGCTGTCCTGTGTCATGAAGCTGGTTCAAGGCTATGATTTAAAACGATAGTTTTAGTGGATTGGTAAACGAAACTATATCAACTATAGTTATGCCCAACCAAAAATGTATCAACCTATTAATGACCACATACACGCTACACTCTATTCACTCAGAACATTGTGATATTTTGACAATCATTTAGAGTAAATTACAGCCAGTGACTAATAGGACCAATGCCTCACTGAACATATCTGGCCCATATTACCTGATGGCCCACGGTCCACGCAAACAGGCTTCACACATTGGCCATAAACCCACAATCCTATTCTTCCATGAAACAAGAATGCAGCACCTTACAAAATGCATTTTTTGACATCAAGTTTTAGGGAGACATTTTTTGCTTGTTTCAAACCATGCATCAACAATTACGCCTTACACCAGGAGTTGCAGTTATTCCCATGTCCAGCAGATGGCAGTGTGTTTTGCAGTGGTTTTCAAACTCTGTGTACTAAAATAAATAAATAAATAAATAAACCAAATGAATATTTTTATTATGTCACCTTTTTACTATTCGATGGTTTCACATTGTTCCAAAGCAAGTACATTTGATTTAAAGAAATCAGCTAAAAAATAAATTAAATACTTAAATGAAAAAAGGGTGATATATTGAGGTTAATGTTATTTGTTTGGTTATGTGTGTCTTTGGGTAGTGCTCTGGGTCATTGACTAGATTAAATTCAGTGTATGTAGTTAAGCTTTCGTATTGCATTTCATTTGGGGCTTTTCATTTTAGGAGTATATAGGTCTATTTGCTCAATTTCAGACCCGTCATAATTAAGACTCGCTCTGGTCATATGGAGAAAATAACTCTCCAGAGAAATGAATTAAAGCTGTCCTACATAGTAGTCTATTAACAAAAGCAAACTATAAAACAAAACCTATTTACCACACACGCCCGTTGGCACATCAGTTTGTGCTACAGCCAGAGTCTGAATCTGAGCCAGACCCTTATCAGATGAGGTCGTAGGTCACACGTGATGTAAAGAGAAAAAAAAAAGCCTACCTTTTCAGTGCAACCTTTACGAATGGAGTGGACTGCTTACTTAGTTCAGTCTGTGTCCTAAAACAGGAGGTCACTGTGTTAGTATTGTTGATGCTTGTTTGCATTGCAAAGAGACTTGCATCTTTGTGGACACTCACAAATATTTTTAACCTGTTACACTCATTGTTCAAGCTGTTGCCTGGCAGGCAGCATTCATTAAATATGTTCTGTCAACCTTTAAGATTCATTCTAAATTACTTCAAACAAAACAACATTTGTTTTAAAAGCAAGACTTCCTCTGTTCATCTGCCAAGAGACTAGTGACGTGTAGTAGTGAAGAAATAAGTAATTCTACATAGAGAAACGTTTGTCAAACTGTACTTTACATCTCTATTCGCACATACCAAATATTATTATTTTGAGAGTTTAAGCCCTTGAATGACATTATTGACTATGAAAGTATCAAATTATTAGTTAGGCAAAAATCAAAAAAGTTAATTATTTCTGAGTTGTTGGAGATCAAGTTGGAGTTCAAAGGCTAGGAGTGTCATAAAATAGTGCAAGTATAAAAATTTACAATGTATTTACATTTTTGCACAACATATTTTTTCTCCTTTTATGGCGTTTCTTGCATTGACTTCCATCACAACTGCAACATTTATAATGTCATAACAATCTTTTTTTTGTATTGAAATTTCATATCTTTTGCCTGGCAATGGTAAAATGTGTGATTTGTATAGTTTAAACAGATGATGCTGGGGGCAGTTTAGCCACTGTTGTGTAAATTGGACACATGATTCTGCACATTCTTCAGGCCCCCGACGTGACATGTGAATGAATTTCATCACCAATTAGTAAAACATAACTGAAAATTCAATGGCATTCAGCCAGGCATAATGAATGCGAGAGAATGGCACTAGAATAACACTAAATTTGACTATGACTATGAATTTACATGCATATATACGTGCACATCCACTCAAATACATGAGTTTCTAATCACACACGAACACTGCACTGTTTGGACTTATTATTATTATTATTATTATTATTATTATTATTATTATTATTATTATTATTATTATTATTATTATTATTATTATTATTATTATTATTATTATTATTATTATTATTATTAATAAATAGATGAAAATACTGTGTAAAATATGTGAAAATGTATGATGAAAATAATGGGTGTAGACCAGGTATGGGCAAACTTTTTGACTCAAGGGCCACATTGGATTTTTACATTTGCCCAAGGCCGGACCATTTACAGTTTGGATGTCGTTAACTACAGAATATTACACACATACTATTACACATAGACTTAACACCTAAATACACAAAAACAGGATAGCAAAAATTCTTACCTTTTTTATTGTCGTGGGAACAGTGCCGTTGGTCACTCTTTTTAACCGATGCATCAAAGTTTGGTGTTAGGGTTAGGGTTAGCAACAACACAAGCATCTTTTGTGCCATGTCCTGGAGGTTTGTAAAATGTCCCTCTGTTAAAGACGCATAAAACTTGTTGAGTCTAACAGAGTTGGACATCTCCTTTAAACACTGGTTATTATTTGTGAAAAGACAGTACTTGGCACTTGGCCATTGTTTTTGGACTGCGCCCTCTGTTGGAATCGCCACGCCATGAGAAAACAACACCATCTAGTGAAATGAACTGAAGCAACTGCAGTCTCAGACAATTGTAAAATGACAAATGCACCATACTTACCTCATAAATAATATTATTAAATGCTTTTCAGGCTGGATCAAAATGCCAAGAGGGCAGAATTTGGCCTCGGGCCTTAGTTTGCCCCCCTCTGGTCTAGAGCATGTCCATGCTCCCCAATATGTTACAATATTCAAAGTTAAATAGTAACATATTGAAATGAGAACATAAAAATATTTCTTCACAGGAACACAGAAGGAAGGAGGCACTAAACTCCTACAAGACCCTCTTACTGAGTTCTATAGTTCAGCCACCATGCCATGGGCTGTGTGAATTATATCAGTTTTCTGCACTTCTACTTGTCTCTATATAGGCTCTGTGTGCTGTCAGGCTCAGTTCCAATACTTCTATGCTGTTCCTTCATGCATGTCATATCCACTCACCATCAACGGTCATGTCAGGGTCATTTCAATCTGGAGCTTAAATTTGCAAATCAGCACTTTTGCTCTCCACACAGGGCTGTCAGAGAGAATCATCATTGTGCAACATGTGGCTTGTCTCATTGGGCTGACGCGCACTCGGACATCTGACCCCAACAGCTTTTTCAAGTATTCTTCTGGATCAGTGTCACATGACCTGCCCAGTGTGCGTTTAAATGTTAACCAGGCAGACTCATGTAGCACGGAATTTGTAAAAAAAAATGATGAATTATTGCTCTTAGAGAAACATAACTCACTTTGTCTTTATCTTAGATTTGACATTGTAGTTGGAGATGTTTAAACAGAGCTCAGCGAATGTCCCTCTCTCTCTGCTTTAAAACCTGTTTTGTTTGAGGCCATTTCCTTTTGGTTTCACATTTTGTTTGCATTCAGTATTATTTCATAAAGAAGCCCATTTAATTGGCCTATACCTTCTTTCGCACTTGTTATTTGGTCCTAAATTCATTCGAATTTAGTCCGGATGTGGACTTGGTTTGGTCATGTTCTTCTAGTCCTTGTTAAGTCCTGATCCAGTCCAGGTTTATTTTTGGGTTTTGTCCTGGTTTAGTCCCAATTTTGAGACTTTGTGGTGTCTTTGTGGTGTGAACATACATTTTATTCAATAGTTGGACTTAATCTTAAGTTTTATTTATTTATTTATTTATTTTCTTTTTTAAATTTCAGCTCAACTCTGTGTCTAAAGTTTTTGCTTTGCTGTAAGAATAACAACTCATAGTTCTGGGTAGTGCAGTATGGTGTAGCTGTGCATCTGTTCTGTGTCAGACTAGTTTTAGTAAATCAATATTTCAATTAAAAGTATTTATATGTGTGTGTGTATGTATGGTGGTTTATGTATTTAGTGGATATAAATAGTAGTGTCTTTCTTCTCTGACTGACTGTTGGAATGATGTGGGCATAAGTTAGCCTACTGCACTGCGAGAGCGACATTGTTTAACCATCTCTCCCTCTCTGTGTCCTGTCATTTGAGTGAGTCCTGCTCCGGTTTCAGCGAGCGAGGCAGCGGAGTGCAAACCTCAACCCAACACATGCAGCCGACATCAGGAGCAGCGCCACTCTCTCTTCAGCAGGACACCGGGAAAACTTTCAAAACAAACTTCTTCACCAGAGTGGATTTTAACTGGATTTGTTTATCTTTGTTGCCCTAAGCTGCAAAAAGTTACGCTGAGACTTGTGTTTGTTGTACCTAGAAGGACAGGCTCAATCAAGAAGAATCACAGAGCTGAGGATTGTGAGAACTGAACCGGCTCAAAATTCTGCTGCAACTGGTCGAACTCAACTCCCAACCCCTCTACCATTACTACTATTACTACTACTACTATTACTACTACTACTACTACTATTACTATTACTACCACTACTACTACTACACTCTCTGATGAAAGGACAAGAAGCTGCAAAATAACTGTATGTTCGCATGGCGGCAGCGGTGTGGAGTGGCCCTGACCAAGGAGCCCTCTGTGAATCCAGGACATCTCACAACAACAGTGCGAAACAGGAAGAAGGTTAACTCTTTGAAGCATGGGGAACTCCTCCGGGAAAGAGGAGGCTGCTGAGGGTGAGGAGGAGAAGGATGGAGAGGAGGAGGTTTCAGAGAAGAAGAAGGAAGAGAAGGAGGAGGAAGTGGAGCTGCCTTTAGGCGTGGAGGAACTGTTCGAGAGTGGAGATCCTGTTCTGGACATCAGCTACAAAAAGTTCAAGCGCCTGCCTCACCGTGTCTGTGGTCTGCTGCATCTTGAGAAGCTCTACTTATGTGGGAACAGCCTCCGAAATCTACCTGACAGTATCTCACAGCTCCAAGGTCTTCGCACCTTGGCCCTGGACTTCAATAAGATGGATGATGTCCCACCGGCCGTTTGTGAGCTCAGGAACCTCACTCGGCTTTACCTTGGCAGCAACCGGCTCATGAACCTGCCTGCCGAGGTGAAGAACCTGCAAAACCTGCGCTGCCTTTGGGTCGAAAGCAACTACTTCCAGAGATTCCCCCGAGAGCTCTATGATTTACCCCATTTGAAGTCCCTCCAGTTTGGGGACAACCGGTTGAAGACGCTGCCTCCTGATTTATGGAGGATGGAGTCTTTAAGAGGACTTTGGCTCTACGGGAATCGCTTTGACACATTCCCCAAAGTCCTGCTGAAGATGGAAGGCTTGGAGATTCTCGACATGGACCGCAACAAGATCTCAGAGTTCCCCAGTCTGAGGCGTCTACATGCCCTGCGCCTTTTCTCCTACGATCATAACCCAGTGGAAGCCCCTCCTGCGGTGAGAGAAGAGGTGCTGGTTGTCGGGGAGGGAGCGGCTGAGTTTCTGGAGATTCGTGAGGCCAGGATAGAGCGTCGGAGAAAGGCTGCAGAGGAGGCAGAGGAGGCAGAGGCGGAGGCGGAGGCGGAGGCAGAGTTAGCACAGGCTGGAGAGGAACCGGTCATCCATGGCATCTTGAAGAACAGCAATGCAAATAAGTCGGGCGGCAATAATGACGAGACAGAAGGGAATGATCTGGAGAACGAAGAGGTGGAGGAGATGATTGAGGAGGAGGAAGATGGGGGACCTTTGGTGGACTATGAAGAGGAATCACAGTTTGAGACGCAGGATATGTTTGGGGAAGGAGATATGATGGAGTTTGAGGGGGATGAGCTTGAGTATGACACAGTGCAAATAGATTATGAATATGAAGAAGGACCGGAGATGGAGGACGTTGGGAGGCAAGAGCAAAGAGCGTGATGTTCTCCCACAAGCTTCCAGTCGCAGGCTTACATTGTGCGTCAAGGGAAGAGAAAAATGTGTTCAGAACAAATTAATGTTCCAAGTTTTTTGTGCTGGTATTCAGATTTGCACTATTTACTATATCCAGTGGTGGAAGACGTACTCAATTGTTGTTACATAAGTAAAAGTACAAATACAGGAGCAAAAGAATATTCAAGTAAGATTAAAAGTATGACATGGGGAAAAATCAACTTTAAAAGAACTGTGTATAGCCTGTGCTGTTGTTTAAGAAAGGAAAATTAACTTGTGTTGCCAGAGCGTAACATGTTTTTCACAGGCTGCACCAGCACTGATCAATGATTGTCTGCAGGTGCTGGGCTTAGGTTGGTTTAAATCAGCTGGATTTAGGCATAGGAACTGGCAACCCAAACGAGAGGCTCATATAAGGCTCATCCTGCTCTCAGATTTATCAGGTCAACGTCACACGATCTCTCTGGGTGGAGTCTGCATGTCCTCCCCGTGTAACTGTGGATTCTCCGGCTTCCTCCCACCGTCTAAAGACATGCATGTGTTCAGGTTAATTGGTAACTCTAAATTGCCCGTGGTGACTGAATGTGAGACTGAATCTCTCCAGGTCCATGTCTCTGTGTCAGCCTTGCGACGAGTTGGCCACTGTCCAGGGTGTACCCCGCCGAAGGCCCAAAGTCACTGGGATAGGCTCCAGTCACCCGTGACCCCTAACAGGAACAAGCGGTAGAAAATGAATGAAAAAAATGAATGAATGAACAATGTGGACATCATGTCCAGTGTAATTACAATTACATTATGCTATCATCAAAAGCTATAATTCGATTTGAGCAGGTTTACTTCCTATCTGGAGACACTGATCAGTCATTTATTTGTTTATTTAGTTATTATATTTATTTATTTATTTTAAAAGGGATATTGCACATTAATCAACATCAAAATGTAAATGTGCCCGAGTTAGCTGATATGAGCTGATTTGCATTGGCAGTTCCTACGCCAAATGTCGAAAAGGCATCCTGAAAGTGAATACACTTAAAAAACACATCAGACATTTATGATATTTGAACCTGTCATTTTGAAAGTATTTCAGACAGATTTTGAGGACTATTAAGCATCAAGAGTTTTTGATCAAAAGAAACTGATCGATTTTTTAAATTTTCTAGCTGTTGATATTTTGATTTGTTCAAGTTAGGACATCATTTCAAATTATGAAAAATAACCACTCAACTTTTTTCAGGTCGTCTCAGACAGTAAAGTTTTATATTTTGGTCCTGTTAAAAATGTAGGGAAGTAGAAAGTAAAAGGTATCCACTGTTAAGTAAAATACCAAATACCAAAATAATGCTTCCTTCACTTTTACTTTTGTACTTCATTAATCCACCACTGACTAAATTATTTTAATTTGCACACTAATCAAACATATCAGACAGCCTTTGGCATCAGTGTAAATATGAAAGAGAAAGTACCACATTTAATACAAGCACAAAAAAAAAAACCCAAAAAAAAACAAGTAACACTGTTGTTTTCTCTTTTTAAACATGGTTACATTTGACTACTGACTTTTGTTGTAAATAATATATCTTGTTATCTGTTGGCTACTAAATAGTTGTATGTGATGATTGAATAGGTTTATATTTCTATAAATGCGCAATCAACATGGTTAAGACCGTCCGGTTTAAAAATCAATAAATACAAAATAATACATTTGAAACCAAAACGAAGGTCTAGTAATACAAACTCTGAAATCACCAGCATTGTAATACACTTTGTAATAATTTGTTCACACCCTAAAGGGTGTTTTATGTTTTGAACTGGTATTTAGTGTTAAATGTGGGTTTAGACTATATACTGTATTTTTATATGAATGATTAACACTGTTCATGAATTTATAAATTTGAAGCAGTGATAACCAGTAACCAGCAGTGATAACCAATGTGTGAAAAGCAAAACGGAGTTCTCCTTAAAACTGTGAAAATAAATGTTTATTACTGTGTTATTGCATTTTTATTGTTCCTGTATCTGTGTGCACATTAAGAAATATGCAGGCCTTAAATCCGCTTCATTGGCAGAGCTTGGTGGTTCTAATTTTACATGCAAATGTGTACATGGGATTCAGAAGTATACCAAATATTTATGACATTCTAAACATAACTGAGAGTCCGTATTGTGTAAGCAGGCGAGCAGAGCTTATTGGAAGATGGATGGCCAGGGCACCTCACCTTAAATGGCAATTCAATAATAGGAAGTTTCACAGAAGCCATAAAGTCGTTAGCCTGAAGCCTTATTCTTCATGTGTGTAAACCAATACTCCACAGGTCCTTTTTCTCATGTTTCATTGAACAGCTGAAATATTTATACTGCACTGAAATATTTATTCTTTGGTGGTGTTCATGGTCCAGTTGTCTTAAAACTGATACGCAATGAGATGATTAGCATGAAATGATAAAACTTCTGGAGTCAGGATCAAATTATTTCCATTTATTATGACATATGATAGTAATAAAACAATAAACATAATTTAATAAATTATTAATTAAATAATAAAACATCTGCACCTCAAAAAATATGTGGCTATGGTATTTTATTGACAATTTGACAGTGATGTGTAGATAAGATTCCTCCGTCCCTTTGTTTGTTTGTTTCTTTTTTTTTTTTTTTTTTAATTTTTAGCCAATAAGAATAATTATTATCATAATTATTCATTATTTATAATTAATTAAGCCTGAGGAAAAAGTCTTTGTCAATTGTTGACCAGAAGGGATCACAGTAACAGGTTTTATTTGATGTTTTGTTATGATGAGCCATAAGTCACCCTTGTCTTTGGCCCTTCACTTATAATTGTTGTCAAATATTGTAAATAATGTATTATTTACTAATAGTTTGGATATTGCTGATATTAGACAAATAAGGTTATAATTCAGATATGCTTCTTCCTATCGTTCCTTAATTTATCCTTTTGGTCAAAAAAATATATATATATAATTGAGAATATTATTGGGACTGCAACACTTAATTGTCTAATCGTGAGTAGTCAACAATAAAAAATTATTGTAGTTGTCTTATGTCATTTTCATCATAATCATTATCTGGACTCTAAACCTACAATAAAAAAAGGAAAAAGGATCGCCGACAAGTCCACTACTAACATCTTTTGAAGCCCTAAATATTGATTCACACGGGGAAAAAATACATTTAAAAATAAGTGTAAAACCTGCCTGACAGTGGACAACACATACAACACCACGAGAGATTTTTTTTTTTTTTTTACAACACCACGAGAGAAGACTCTGCACGTCATCACGTAATTACGTCACTGCAAAACCCGGAAGCGCTAGTCTACGTGGCCTTTTCAGTTTTGCTCTTCGGAAACTGCGCTAAAGCCTTCCTACAAAATGGTACCATTTACGTTTGTTTTATCCTCAAAAGTAGTGTTTTTGTCTTGGCTGGTTTGCATTCTAGTAAATTCAATACAAGTGCTCGGCTTTTGCATTTTGGCACGCGCTTTGTTGTCGTTTTTACATGCAAACGGAAGCTAAAAGACGCTACGTGCTTGCTGTGCTTTCTCCATTGAAACTTCATTCATTTAATTGCTGTATGTGTAGCTTCCTGCGTTAATATCGTTTTCTCTGCGTGTGCAGGAGCTGGAGGCCATGACCCGCTACACCAGCCCGGTGAACCCCGCCGTGTTCCCGCATCTGACCGTGGTCCTTCTGGCCATTGGCATGTTCTTCACCGCCTGGTTCTTCGTGTATCCTTTTCATAATCTGTGTTTGAGGAAAATATCTGTGTTTGAGAAAATGTGTGCCTTCAGAATAGCATTCAATAACAATTTAGTTATTTAAACCCACACGGATCGGACCTGTTTTTCCTAAAACGTCTGACTAAAATGAGCCCCAATTCAAGCTGAAGCTGTTTCTAAACCCTTTGGTACACAAACTACTGACTGGACTCTTTGTGAAGCTGAGATTCTGTAGTTTGGGCCTTTGATGTCTGATTTACTCTTACACTTGGAAAGAAGCTCTGCTCAGAGGAATATCAGATCTTAAAATGTGCCCACATTTTCTTTGTTAAATATATGACAAAGTGAAGCTGGTGTGTCTAGATTTTGCCTGATTGACACTAGTTTTGGCTTGTTTTGGGTTTTGACAATTCCTCTTTCAAAGCTGAAGCTAATTTAACAAAACATTTGTTTTAGTAACTTGTAAGAGTAAAGTAAAAAAGTCCAGGCGGAATCCATTTAAATGTCATATTGCATATTTTTTTATTTTAGTGTAATTTTTGTGCTTTTGGAGAAAAACTGACTCTAATTCATCCCAGAATGTTTGATATACACTGAAAATAAGTGGGTTACATCTTTCTTTTCACATTTCACATGTCCAGCAGCTTGATAGTTTCCTTTTATAAGATGAGAATAAAAAGGAATATGTTAATGGAAAAAATCCAGCGTCAGGACGACAGGATCACAACTGGTTTTAAAGTTACTGAATTAAGGCGAGACATTGCAGGTAAATAGGTAAAAAAAAAAGTGGAGGCGAGGAATCTTAAATTTAGGTATTCTTTTGAAACTCCGGTAGTTTTCTTACATAAAGAAATAAATGCACCAGAATTTAATGTCATTTATGTGAAATATTGCCAAAATTATACACATTTGTGACATATAGATCTGAAAATTTGATAGTCATGCTTAAATTTCTTGCCTCGTTCAGTTTGACATATTTCATGGATTTCAGCTTCATTTTATAGGAAACATTTTGTGGACTTTTCACTATTCAAATGATAGGATATTTTGTTATAAAATTGTTCATTGCTATGGCATCTGTCCTAATTTTATTTGGGATTTTGAATATCTATTGAGTAAATCAGATCGTACTGCAAATATGTGTAAACATCTTTAGGAGGTAAAAATGTATGTATTTATAGATACAATTAGAAATCAATGAATCATTCTGTATCTGTTGGTGCTTACCTTTTACCTTTTCAATACTTTTGACAACCCCACAAAAGGGGTAGTTGTTTAAATTCCTATTGTTAATGTGCCGTTTGTGTTCTGGTTGGATAAACATGGAAGAATAAAAAGTAAAAAAAAAATGTTTTTGTATTAATCCAATATAGTGTACCAGTTTCAACATCTGTAAATGTACTTTGAATAACGTACCTGGTATAATATAATGCCTCTGCTCCTTTTCACATGTTTCTTTATTTCTCTAGATTCTAAAAACACTTATGTTCAAGTTTTGTTCCTAAACTCGTGCTCAGTTATGAAGTGACATCAACAAAATACACAAGGGATGTGTACAAGGAGCTGCTCATCTCCCTGGTGGCCTCTCTCTTCATGGGCTTTGGAGTGTTGTTTCTGCTGCTTTGGGTCGGCATCTACGTATGAAGGTAAAACTCTGCTTCAGAGATGTCACAGTCTAAATAAAGCGCATCTGACCAAACTGAGCTCTGAGAAGCATAATACTGAAATGTCTTCAAAATGCACAAGAACACTTCTGTAAGACAGAGAAACTGTATGCAGTATGCAAAAGTCCTCAGCGCTGTTGCCCCCTTATCATTCAAGTCCCTCTGAGCCTCCCAATAATTCACACAATTTAAAAAAAAAATGTTTTTCCTCTTAAAAATGTTAACTTTAGGTGTAATTCAGATTTAAAGATGCCTAGTAAATTTAACCAGTGTCGGTCAGCTCAATTTTGTTTGTGCTTGTTGTGTTCTTGGCCTTTGGGGGCCCCCTCTGCTGTGCCTCTGAGGCCCCCAGAGACCCCTGTGCTTTAGTTTAGTTAGATTTGACTAAAGTTCTGTGAACCCCAAGATGACAACTTGACTAATAGACTAATTTATCTATTAATTAAATAATAAATCATTTGTGTAACTGATGTTTATTTTTCTTTCAGCTTTGGTTTGCATGAAGATGACATTCCAGTGGCAAAGACAACATCACACACACAACATGTGGATCTGAGAGAAAGAGTGAATGGGACTGCACTGACATTGTTTTGGGATCAGATGGACTGATTTTTTTTCCTAAGGAAATAAAAACTTTGTATAAAGGTTGCGTTCATGACTACTCATACCCCCCCTTGATTTAAGGTCCTGAAAATAGTTAAAAGAATGAAACAACTGAATAAATTAAAATCTCGCTTTTGTCTATATATATATATGAACCTTTACTTTAACAATCTTAACAGAATACTCCTACAATAGTTAAGTAGTCGAGTTATTCAAACGGTCTATTTTTAGCCTCCTAAATGACCCTTAACACCCCAATCCTCCATTAATCTTTGTGTCACAAATAGAGCAGTCTGGCTCACCTTGTCTGCAGGTCAATACTGACACGTGGTAATGACAGATTACACCAGGATTATGCAGGCATTATTTAATAATAAAAAATGAGTGTCACAATAAAATATAAAAATGTGATCAGTAGACACAATAAGGCATTTGTAACCATACACAAAAACATGTGTCTATAAAGGAATAAAAGTTTATGTTTTGCTTTTTCAACCTTTTACCAAAACATCCAAAATACAAATATATTTTATTTACCTTCAGGAGAGTCCTGACCCAAATGGGGTAAATCGTAGACTATTCCCATCATTATTCCTATTCAGAGTGGAGGACCACAATTAACAGCTGGATTTTTCTCTATCAATTGCAAAAAATATATATATACATTATATATCTCAGAACATTTACAGTTAACTGAATGTTATGGTTAGGAGCTGAAATAACAAAACTTGTGCAAGTTTCCAAATATTTACAGACCAACAATGTATGTACAGACAGTAAAAAAAAAAAAAAAACATTAAAAATAGTTTATGATGTGAGGCCACATTGGAGAAGACTGAACACTGCCCAAGTCATGACCCTGGTCCATCATGTTGCTTTGGTGAAGAGCCAGGGCTTTGTCCAAAATCAGAATAATATATTCTGATACATTGTCCTTGTACACAAGTTGCTTTATTCATTCTCGAGCTTTAGAGAAAGCCTCACGTAGCCACAGCGAGTCCTCATAGAGCCGTGGGTCACCCATAAACTCTGAAGTGCGCTTGTACAAGTAATAATACAACACAGCCACTGTGAACAGAAAGACAATGATTCATTATTGAATCAGTATCAATCAGCTCTTTAAAATGTGCTCTGAGTGAAATGTACATCAACAACACCTGTTCTCTGGAACACAAAGAGAGCCTGAAGGCCATCTGTCCAAACAAACCGGTCTGACTGAATCCATCTCAGATTCTAAGGAAACATGTCTGATCAGACATACCATACATACAAAAGGAAAGTTAAGATAATTAATACATTTTGAGCAAGACATACCAGGAGCCAGCAGTGGAGACAGATGCTGAAGGTCAAATACAGAGATGCAAACACAACGAGTGCTCTGAAGCGCTCGATGAGAAGCGATACCAGCCCCACTTGGAACACGTAAGTGTTGAACATCATCAGCAGAACGATGATCATATTGAAGAGGATGGCTATGTCCTGAATTCTGCAAGAATAAATAATGATAACACCAAACTGATGTTTTATTTTCAGTAAGTATCTTTACTTCTTATTTAACGTCCATTAAAAGATAACATAACTCCCTCAGACCAGTGTAAAACTTACATGAACAGCACCAGCTGGATGACAGGAGCTCCTCTCAGAAGTTCACTGAAGGAGTTCACAAACAGGTCATAGGCCAACAGAGAAAGCTGGATCAGCAGCACCAGGGAGTAGTTTCCAGTCTGCATCTTCACTCAGTGGTCCAAAACTTTAAATAAAAGAAACAAACTCCACGCTGAATACAACAATGGAGCTTTCAGCAAAGAGCAGTCTCGTCATTGTTGAAACATCTTCACTGTACGGTATCCATGAAAGTGATGGCTTTAAATAACATGTGCTGAAATCCTGACAGTGGACAGACCCATCTTGTTTCTTCAGCTGTGATGAGACAGAGAAAAGAGTATGAACTGAAGACAGAAAAACAACAAAACGCACACAGATAAGCCTGGGATTGTCCCTTAGAGCCAAACTAGTGGAAGTATAAAAGCCCACAGTTTGGATTAACTAGCTACATAATCTGCACGCAGCAGACATCTCTGTTTTGTAGTTGTCGTAATCAATCAGTTTGTAAGCAGAAGCAAATTTCTGTGAAGCTACGGGGCTTTTCTGCGGACACACTCTACACACTAGTGCCAACATAACGCAAATGTTAAAAAGACACAATGATAGGTAATTGTAAAAAATCACCTTAAATTTAGAGAATGTGGTAGATAGCCGTATTGTCCGATTATCAAAACTCAAAAAAACAAAGCCGCTCACTCAAAGCGCGAGCAAAGCTATCGTCAGCATCGATGTATTTCCGTTAGCTCCATGGTAACGTAACTTTTTACCGTAAATACGAGTGTAGATTATAAAACTGTAGGAGAGATGCAAGAAGAGCGCGCTGTTTTTGTCTGTGGCCGACAGTCAACATTACGGTACAGTATAGGTAAAGCTAGAAGTCCATGAATACAATTCCGGCGGCCATCTTGTGACTACAAAAATAGTAAAATTGACATATAACGGGTATATTTGTGATCCTAATAATGCAGGAAACTCTACATGTCTATTTCATTTATTATCAAAGTATTTTAATTTGTAATAAAAGAAAAAAGTCCAGTTCCATGGTTTGCATCTTGTTTGCATGAGTTCCTGGTTGCCACGGCGATGGTCTACCTAGTATTCTATGTGATTGGTGCGTGCTGCCCCCGTGCGGATGGGCGCGGAACAGGACACGGCAAAGGCAGTCGGCTCTGCACCTGTCTGTAGCAGCAGCGCACAGCGCAGGTAGGTCTTTTGACACGTGCATTATATTCATAAACCAAACTAACAGCTATTCATTTCTTCCTCATTTTACCTGTGTTTTATTCTAGTTAAGTATTTTTAAAAAGAGAAAACTGATTTCTTTGTGACGTTTTCTGGATTCTTGCAGCCAGTACTGATTTCTTTATGGTAATCTCGAAAGAACTTTAGCGAGGACAACATTAGTGCTGCTTTTTCTTATTATTACTCGTTTTATTCAGTGAGTTTATAGTGTAGCAGCGTTACAGTTCTCGTTGTGGTTTTAACTTTATCTAAGTAGCTCTAAGTTCATGGTCTATCTTTCACAGAGAAAAGGTTTGCTGCTGTTTACCGCTGCTATCTCAACACTTTCTCTTCTCACCTTCAATGTAAGTATGAGACGTGTGGTTTGTTTGACCTTTTCTGTGGCTGTGGACTATTAGAAGCTTGTTAGATATAAATGAAATAAAATCACACTGTTTACAGGTCTGTTATCTCCTGAGAGAGTTATAAGGAAGTATCAAAATCCACATTCACTTGTCACTATCAGAATTGGCATGGTCACACAGATACCTCATGTTTAAAGAAAATAGGCCTATTCTACATTTTGAATCACTTTTAAAACAAAGGGAATTGTCACTGTATATCTGAGAAAAGATTTGTTTACCTAAATTCGTTTGCAATTGTTGTTGGTTGCAATGCAAATGTACTATTTTGCATCTCCTCTGGTCTGTGCTTGGGTGTATCGAGCTCCTCATATGACTCTATCCTGTTTTGTCCTGCCACATCCTGGTAAACACTGCAGCAATCCTTTACATACACATTGGGTCATGTTTGTCCTCTCATGTGAGCTAAACATATATGTTTTGGACTCTATTGGGATTTAGTAATAAGTATATAAGCCCTTACCAAATTTTGTTGATGATGGTTGAATTCCCTCAAGCCCTTTACAACTGTGACTGTTTACCTGGAACAGAAAATCTACTTGTGATCTCATTCTTGTGACAACATGCTATTAAAGTAAAATTGCCTCTATATTTTTTTTAAATGCAAACTAGGGCTGTCATTAACAATTGTTTTAGTAGTCGACTTGTCAATGATTATTTTTTTGATGAGTCAACTAGTCAAACGATTATTTCTGTTATATATTTAAGCCTTTTGAATAAATTATCAGCCAAATAAAGGTTGAAATATGATGACTGAAAACTTCTAGATAGAGAATATGTATGAATGAAGTGTATTACTGATAAAAATCCACAATAATCTATTATTTTTTTACATTTTGGTGTTTTAAAAGGTCTTTTGACATGAGTTTCAGTTAACGATTAGTCAATTATCAGTTATTATAGTCGATCATTTTTATAGTCGACTTGTCGCGGTTAGTCGATTAATTGTTGCAGCCCTAATGCAGACATTTTTTCCCACTCACACACCTCCTATTGGTCAACTTCCACAATAGTCTGAACAAGTGATTAAGGATATTGAATTTTAGTGTTTTAGAATTATTGTGAGAAGAAATATCTCACAGTTATTCATGATTGTTGGCACTGTGACCAAACAAATCCTTAATTTGTAAGTCTAGCTTTATGAAATCAAACTTTCTGAATGAAAAAGTATTTATATTGTCACATAAACAGCCAGATAAAAAGTGCTTTACATGTGATTTAACCTGAACAATCACAATTATGGATTAACAGAATAATCTTACACAGCCCTATGAGTGACAGGTGGATTTAACCAATTACAATCAAGAGTGAATTATTAGAAGAAGGAGATTATTTTTGTTACCTCTTTGAGAGATATAAAAGTGTACTAAGTTTACATGAATTGTGATAAAATTGAAATTGTGATCTGGATCCAAATATTTTTTGTCATACCACCCTCCCCTGTGACTGTAACAGCTGCAGATAATGTGTACGCTCACAGCTCGCACTCGGTTTGCAGTCCGTGTTTGACAAGGGAGTAACTACACTGCACCCGTGTCAAAAAAAACTTTTAGCTGTGCATGGGAGGATCCAGTCACAAATAGTGTTTTCTGTTTACCCATTCACTTTACTAGAGATGTACTCTACATTTACCAAACAAATGCTCAGTTTTATTTGACAGTAAAGTGTGTGATTTATGATGTTTGAGGAGGAGATAGTGCAGCATTTTCCCACAGATTTTTTTCAAGAGTGAGGCGGCTGTGGCAGTTCAATATTTTATCTCACTGATCAATAAGAAGTATTTGCACAAAGGTGACATTGTGTGTGTTTTTGGAATTTATTCATTTATCCATTCTTTACACCAATTATTGTCCAACTTTTGAATATGAGAAAAAATAAATTATTATTATTACAGCCCAGAGCTGCACGATTTGGGAAAAATATCTAATTGTGATTTTTCTAATCAGTTTTGTGATTGTGATTAGATTTGCAATTTATGCTTCATTAATGGGATTCTGGTCAAAGTTCATATTTTAAACAAACAGAATTGACAAATAAGCTGAAATATGATCTGACAAAGGTTTATCACTTTTTTTTAAAATCGCGTTTTTGTCATTTAATAGCATTTGTGCCACTTTAGTTGTGTTATTGTTGCTTGTAGTCGGAAATTTGTTGCTTTTAGTCACATTTTTGTTGGTTTTAGTTGCATTTTTGTCGATTTTAGTTGTGTTTTTGTTGGTTTTAGTTGTTGATAGATGTTTGAGTGTTTTTGTTTGAGCAGTAAATTATTTTACTTGAAAAATTGCAGCCTTTGCAAATAGCTAATTACGTCCTTTCAAATTTTAGATTTCAGTTTGATTAATTGTGTAGCCCTATTATAGTCTAAAAAAATAAATGCTATTTATGTTTTTTTTTTTTTTGTAACATGATAGAATGTAAATTGGGCAGTAATTATTTGTGACCTCTGAGTGTAATTGATCATACTATGTTAAATAACTATTTAGATATGGATGTTATGGCTGTTTGACATTGTAATGCCAGACACTTTTATGTGCAACGGTTTATGTTGCACAAAACCGCACTGCATCTCTTACAGACAAGTTTTTCTTTTGCAGTGAAATGTCCCGTTGGCTGGAGTTTGGGGAGGTGCTGGTGGGCCAGGGCAGTGCTGAAGCTGTCCCCGCCAGCCCTAGACTGAGGGCCCCCCCGCTCAGCAGCCCCAGGTCCAGATGGGCCCCCCAGAGGCAGCAGGGGCCCCTGAGCCCACAGGAGGCGCTCATGGGAAAGGCCAAGGAGCTGTTCGAACTGTGTGACAAGGAAGGAAAAGGCTTCATCACTAAACGAGACATGCAGGTATCAACGCCGAACAAAGAACACTCGGTTAGGGCTGCAACTAACAATTATTGTTGTAGTGGACTCGTCAGTGGTTATGTTTTGATTACTCAACCAGTCAAAAGAATATTTCTTATATATTGTACATTGAGACTTTTTAATAAAATTTTTGAACCAAATAAAGGTTGAAATATGGTGACTGAAGTTTTCTAGATATTTATTAATAAAGTGTATTATTGATGAAAATTTGAAATGGTTATTACTGTTGTTCTTTTAGATTTAATAATGCCGCTGTCAAAATACAATTATTTTACATATCCGACATCAAAATTTGTGGAAACTCAATAACTCAAACTTAGATACAGAAAACAGTCATTAAAGTGACAATATTCCCTGATAATCATTGATTCAAGATTTTTTTTTTTTTACCACCTTTAATTAAAAACATCTTGTTTCCCCCATTTTTGTTGTAGAAAAATCCCCCTCAAGCCAGTTTATATTTGAGCTGTTCTGTTTATTCTGGTGCCAAATACACTGTGTCATTAATCTTATTTTAATACACTAAAAATACATTGCTGTTGATGAGATCAGATTTAGTATGTACTGTATGTTAGCATGTCTTTTCCTATTTTTGCCGGTCATCTTACACAATATAACGTCGGTCCATGTCTGTGTGCAGAGACTTGAAGGTGAGGTGCCTCTTTCCCCTGAGCAGCTGGAAACAGTGTTTGAGAGTCTGGATCGTGTGGGCAATGGTTTCCTTACGCCACTGGAGTTTAACACAGGCCTGGGTGAGTGCAGCGTCTCAGTGTGTTTGTGAGCGCAAACGTAGGACAAAGGATTGAAATCACGATCTGTCGTGTTTACAGCTTGTATCTCATTTGTTTATTACCACATGTGTGTTTTGCAGGAGAGCTGATGGCCCTGGAGCAGACTGTGGAGGACAGTGAGCCAGAGCTGGACGACTCTGACCAGCACAAGGACAGCTCCCATGATGCCGCTGCACTGCGATTTGCAAACACTCTGTCTGAGCTGGGCGCGGACAGACTCTTTAGGAGGTACCTTTAACTTTGTCTTTTATACTTTTTCCTTTACATTCATTTAGAGGTGGACAATATATCAAAGTTTAGATAATGATAATGTATACCATTCTTTATTATTTATTTATTATATTTAAAGCTCAGTGTGCATCTTCTCGGGGTTAATACATGTTTATCTGGACTGATCTATCTTTTATTATGTGTTGTAGTCATGCAGAGCTGTGCAGTCTGTGGTGTGAGCTGGAGAAGGACAGCCCTGCTCTGTTGGCTCTGCTGGAGGAGGTCATGGCCCAGGCCCTGTCGCACCTGCAGGACTCTGTCAGGGAGAGGGACAGTCTGGAACAGGCTCTACGCAGGTGCAATACACTTTCACATACCGTCAAACACATTAAGTATAACATGCTTAAGAGTGTTATTGTTTTAGACGTGAGGCTGAACACGATCAGATGATTCAGTCTATATATGAAGAAACAGAGAACCAAATGAGAGAAGAGAGAGAGAAACATGCAGCAGAGGTATGTGATCGTCTGCATACAGTTTTTGAAAAATGTGAATTCTATATTAATAATTAAAAGAAATTCCAAGGACAGTATTAAATACAAGCAGAAAAACCAACAACTTGAGGAGCAGTTGAAGACTCGGACGCAGGAGCTGGAGCTTTCTCTGAGCAAACAGAAAGAGGTGTGTTGTGAAAGCTCACTTCTCACTGGTACAGGACAGTTGTAACAGGTTTGTTTGTGCACAGATGGAGAGCTGCTTGTGGCAGATGAGCTGTGAGCAGAGCAAAATGAAGGAGCAAAACCAGCAGCTCCACAGAGTCAACTTGCAGCTCCAGGAGCAGCTGCAGATCAAACAGCAGCAGCTGCAAACAGTAAGGAACCAGCTCAGCCTCCTGCAGCAGAAGAATGACCAGGAAACTCAGACCAAGCAGAGGTAAACAGCTTCTGGTCAGACACTGATCAGGGGTAGAACGAGTGCTGAAACGTATGTAAAAGTACAGATTAAAAATCGTCTCAACAAAAGTACAATTGATACAGCGTGGCATATTAGGGGTGTGGTCTGTCAGGGGGGAAACTCAGGGGAAACTCTCAGGTGATTAAATAGGAAACGCAACCATACCCTTTTCAAATAAGTTTTCTGGTGAAGTAAAATATTTTTTATTGTTATAATATTATTTTAAGCACAACTAATTCAAGTCGAGTCACAATGGGATGGAAATTGTTAACATAGTGTTACCCAAGAAAAGTAAAAGTAGATCGTAATGAAAATATAGCAGGCAGCACATAATTACAGCTAATATTAGCGTTCTAATGGTCTCACCAGTGGGTGAGAGAGCTGCTGTTCTCTATTAAAATGCATGGATTGCTCCCCCTCACAGAGTTTCATTAGTTGGGGTTCCCTCCGATGCCGACACCCACAGAAATCTACTCAATTACAGTAACTGAAGTATTAACCCTATAACCCTAACCCTTTTCTGCTGTTACAGAAATGTTTTGAAGGTCTCAAGGAACATGCAGAAGGAGAAGGACAGTCTGTCACGACAGTTGGAGCTCCTCAGGTCAGAGTCAAAACAGTAAAGCGCTGGGTCCAGGCTTTAATATAAAGTTTATAGAAGTGATGATCTTATTTTCTTCCTTTCCTGTGTGTTAGGGACATGAACAAACGTTTGAGGGATGAGAAAGACGCCCGGCTGGAGACTCAGAGGAGGGTCATTCACAGACGCCCTGTTCTGGCTCCTGTTACTCAGTACCTTTACCCGCCTTAAGAGAAGGCTTTACTGCTGCCCTGTGTTTGTGTTTGTGCCTGTCTGTGCAAGTTTGGTTATTAATTTATCAGAAGGATGCTGACTCACATGTTGATGTCAGCATGTTCTTGTTTTTAACAAAGGGTCAGTAGAAAATAACTTACAGTATTAGTCTATTTATCAGTGTATATTCAGAAGTACACGTTCAAGTAATATCAACGTTTTATATATTTAGTCGGTTGTTTTATGGGTTTCCTGTGAATTTGACTAATGAAAGACTGAAATACTACATATTTTATTAAGAATACAGAAGTATTTGCTCAGTTTATTGAAGATCTGCTAAAATGCATGCTCAGCTTTATGAATGGTCTTCTATAAACATATCCTTTATGTTCATCCACTGTAACCTTTTTATTTTATCCATACCATTTGACAACCTTGATGTCATATCAACAAAATGTAAATGTTTTACCTTGGTCATGATCAAAACCATTTGAACCATCAGACTATGTTAATGTTGTTGAGTGCTGATGGTTCTATACAGTTTGTTTTATTTGATACACATTGGTAATGCAAGATGCTGATAAATTATTAAATTTTTGAACCATAAAATTACTCATTGTCACTATTGTGTGCACAGACCCGCTCCAGTATTGTACCCTTTCTTTAAAATATACAAAATCCACCACTGCCTCATTGACCACACAAAAAGCAGCCACAAAATGAAAGAAGAATGACTCGATTTTAGTTAATTATTTACAGTCAAGGTTGGTATCAGACATTTAGCATTATTTAATAAATAAATGTGAGTACATCTGTCTTTTCTTATGTTTGTCAGGCCAATCCATGAGCTGGGACCAACACAACAACACAACAGCCAGGAGGACAGAGGAGGTTTTGAGAGGCCCGACGTCTGTCCACTCAGCTACACACGGTTAGACCACTGCTGCACCACTAACCCGATAACATGAGAAAAGTATTGACGATGAGCATGAGTTTCCACTGAAGTTTTTAGTAGATTAATATAGAATACCCACTCTTATGTCCTTTTAGGCCATTTGCATTTGTATTTCAAAGTAATTACATGGCACAACACTGCTATCAGTCAAATAAATGTCATGTAATGATGTACTGATAAAGTAGATATTTAAAAAAAAGTTACTATATACTTAATACTTAAAACCAATAAATATTACCTTAAAAAGACACTGACATTTACTGTAATCTCACAAACAAGGCATTTACAGGCAAGTTTTAGCAAATTCCTGATGCTTTAAAAAAAAATAAAAAATACTAGTTACGGAAATAATGCACAAAAAAGGGAGATTTTTGTCAACATCAAAAATTCAATCACTACAATATTCTTAAATTGATTTGTTGACTTGAGGATTGCTGTTGTGCCCAAGATACCAACGCAGATTTATCTCTCTGTGCCAGTTAATTGCCCACAGTGCAGAACGTGAAGTTGCAGTTTTGCCCTGTAAAGATACTTGTAAAATCAGTATTGGACCTGGGGATTACGTCGTAAGAGTGAAAGATTATCAAACCAAAGAATTGTGATGTTATTGTTAAGTAAAGTAAAAACACCTCAACATGGGTTATGCATAATTTACACAAAATAAACACTTTAAACATTAGTTCAATAAAATAAAGATGTTAATATATTTTACGTTTTGGCCAAGTGTATAATGTGGCTGCAAGGTAATTTCCTTGTGTGATATCATCCTTTACAACCAAGAAATACAACTTTTATATATTTATCTTTCTGCAGTTTAGTCAAATGAGTAGTTCAACCTGTCGTGGGCACATTAAGTTCAATAGTTTTACATAAAAATATTACATTGCCACGTCAAAGTAATGAAAAATACAGCAAAAATACAAGTAAAACAGCAACCACTCTTCAAGTTTTGTCGCAGTTAAATATTCTACTATATAATGTTCTTGTATGTAACTCATTTGTCCCATTTTCCCCTAAATGTGTCAGATTTTAGACAAAGAGTAAGGTATCTTTTCCATAATAAATATTTCCTGCACAATCACAACAGGCAATATAATGTATTATGCATTGTTTATTTGTTTGTTTACCTGAGGCACCAAAAATAAACATCTTCTTACGTTGGTGTAAGTGCCCTTGCGTCTCCAGTTGGGGGCAGCGCTGCTCTCTGCTCCGTCTTCACTCTGGGCTGTGGGCACAAAAGGGGCAACACTCACACAGAGGTAACCTTCATAGAACAGTGGGGTGACGGTCGGGTTAACACCGCTTTGGAACAACTGGATTCTTCAGGCCGCGTCTCAGATCAGGTAGGACTATTCCTGGCACGATTCCATTGGCCTGACACAATAGTTTAAAAATAAACGTAAAGTCAGACTGTTGAGTTACATACGAAGCTTTAATTTAAGTGCTGTAATTCGTTTGTTGTTATTCATAGCTGTCACAAATTATGACTTCTTAACTTGGATTATCTCGTTAGTTGGGGTGAGAGAAAGTGACTTGTAGCTGGTAAATTAGTTTCTACACAGATCCGTTCATTACACACTTCAAATACAAAAGGTTAAATTCACTTCTCTTGACATCACCCGCTCTAAAGTACACGCATGAAGCTGTTACACATGACCATATTTTCACACGCCTTCAGCGCCCTGCCTTCAAAACCAGACCTCTCATGACTGAAGCATGTCAACTCTTTAGATTACGTTACCAGTTAGACATTCAATCTTCAAGGATGAATATAAGCATAAGGATATAATAGCTTGGAATATCTCGTCTATTTTTACTCCCACTGCCACACATGAAGCCTTGTGTTGACTTTCTTTCAGGATGGAGGCTCGGGCGGAAAAAAACAGCTGTGGGACAATTTGCCTGAAATATCTGCTCTTTTTATTCAATATTTTATTCTTGGTGAGTTAAACATGATGCAAGACTTGAATTTGCCAAGACCTTTGAATTTTACAGGCCCTGATATAGTCAAAAACTAGAAACACAATTATTTTAGACGTCGACTAGTCAAATTATTATTTCTATTGTACATTGAGACTTTTAAAATACATTATCAACCAAACAAAGGATGAGATATGATTATTTAAGGCTTCCTAAGAGAGAATATTTACGAATAAAGTGTATTATTGATGAAAATCATATATTTTTTGACATTTTGATTGAATAATGCCACTGTGTTTGTTATAAAAACGTATATTTGTATGTGTTTGACAGTCGTTAAGTATTTTTGTATGTGTTTTGGAGTTGTTACTGACAGCTCAAAATATGACTACAATTGTTTTTTAACTATACATTAATAGTTTATTGTTGCAGCCCTACATTAAATAATAAATAGGACACATTTTGACATTTTCTCAACTCTTTTGGTCTTGCTTTATATCAGAACTAGAATAAACACTTGAGAAACTACTACAAATGTCTGTTGAAAATGTGCTCTCTGTATATCAAGCTTTTCCTTCATTATTGAAATCATATTTGACATTTTAATTTTGTGGCGACACCAGTTCAGGCGTTGCCACAGTTGCTTCATTCAAAGTCTGGTGTAGAAACATCCAAACACATTCCCCATCTGCTTTGAGTTCATCTTCAATGTGTTTTTTTTTTTTCTTTCTTTTTTTGCAGCTGGCTGGAGGAGCAGTGTTGGCAGTAGGCGTCTGGACAATCGCAGAGAAGAGCGACTACATCAGTTTACTCGGCTCCAGCTTCTACTCCGCCTCAGCGTACCTCCTGATCGCTGCTGGCACCATCGTCATCCTCACTGGTCTGATAGGATGCTGCGCCACACTCAAAGAGATCAAGAGTCTTCTCATCGTGGTAAAGACGCTCAGACCTACAGCTCAGACCTACAGCTCATCCCTTGCGTTCGTCCGGAAAACTATTTACAGACGAACCTGGTGCCAGTCTAACTGTCATTCAGACTGTATTTAGAATGTGTCTCACGCCAGAGGAATGAGAAGCCTCTGGACGGCGTTCAGACAGAACTGACAGGCCAGTGTTTAGTCCCTCTAGCGACTCAAAACAAGATGGACAATACGCCAGAGAAACAGGGGATACTTTTGCCTTATTAGTGATGTAACATAATCCAACACAAAAAAATATATAAAAACAGGTACCTTTCATAGTAGAGAGAGTAGAGTTTTGAAGCATACAGTATCAGTTCCGTTTCGTTACTTTTATGTTTTTTGAAAGGGACAAAACAAAATAAATTGTTGCAATTTAACCTGATACCTTGAGGTCGGACTTTTTCTTAATGTGTTCCTTTTTGTCCACCATCTGATAAAAGGAAACTATCAAGCTGCTGGACGTGTTACATTTAAAAAGAAAGCTATAACCCCCTTATTTTCTGACAAATCTACCATTCTGAGATTAATCAGGATCAGCCTGTACTTCTATATAGATTCCGCCTGGACTTTATTTACTTGACTATAAGTCTGTAAAACTCAATTTTTAGTTTCTGTTTTGAAAGAGGAATTGTTGAAATTCAACAAAAGCTCAATCTAGTGTCAGATCATCCTCCAGACAGCAGCTTTACTCCTCGTTATTTTAACAAAGAAATCTCAGCGGAATTGAAATTCCGAGATTCCTCTGAGCAGAACTTGTTCTTACTTAATTAGAATAAATCAGACACGAAAAAGCCAAAACTACAGCGCTTCACAAATAGTCCTGCCGATTGTTTGAGCTTCAAAGGGTTCAAGAAGACCTTTAGTTTGAAATGGGGCTCATTTTAGTCAGAGATACTTTGCAAACCTTAAAAAAGACGAGAACAAAAATACAACAAGGACACAGAATACATAATACCACAGAATATATACAATAAAACACTCACAAATATAAATGTTCACAGGTTTGACTTGATTTAAACCATTGTCGTTGTTGTTGTCTTTACATTTTTGCCATCTGGTTCCTCACATCAGTTTAGTGTGACTGAGGTGCAGCACAGACACCTGCACATGAGCCATATGTTGCCAAAAGCTTGAATCATTTATGTCCTACTTTTGATACCAGTGTTTTTCTCAAGGCAGTAGTTGTCAGGAGTTAACACTGAACATAGAACACCCAGAAAAAGAATTCACACTGGAAATGTTTTGTTGAAAATACAATGAAAATGTTAATCATCAACTATTTAATTATAGTCTTGTGGTCCATAAAACACACAAAACACTGTATTTTTAATTGGATTTTTAGCTGCCTAACATGACTATTTTCATTCAGAAAGTTTGATCTCATTAAACTGATAATGAACAAGTGGAATAATAATCTATTGAAAGGGAGTTGTGGATTTGAGACAGGTTTTTGGTTCTATAGTGACTGAGATTATGTGTAATTGTAAGATAAGGTAAAAGAACTATAACCTGAAAAGTGTGAATGACTTAATGAATGAGCTTAATTAAGTGATCCATGTTGTTTCTTTCTGTTACAGTACCTGGTGCTGTTGCTCTCCATTTTTCTGCTGGAAATTATTGCTGGAATCCTTGCCTTTATTAACTACCAAGAGGTAAGAACTTTTATTAATTTATGTTGTGAATAATACATAGAAATGTATTTAGTTGGAGAATACTAAATATGTGAATTCAAATGTATTTTATAATGTGTACCTTTGCAGTTTGTTGCATGCAATAATTACCAGATTCTGATCTTTCTGATTCTGATGGTCCAGTCAAACTGCTATATTATGAATACTTGGGGAGTTGCATTATATTATACATTAATATTATATTAAAACAGCTTTGACTGTTGTTCTGTTGTTTTTGCATTTATTTTTCACTGATTAGAGAAGGGAAAATTGAATACACTTTCATCTCAAGAGCTGTGTTTTCTATATATCTCACTCCATACTGTGCAGTTTGAAGTCTAAATGATCAGATACCACAATGTATTCCTTTGATTTTAGGAAAGCAAATTATTCTAACCATCAGATAGTAGAAAGAGAAACTGTACCATAATTCAGTTACTCTAAATTAGTATTATGAATATGTATTTTTGGTAAATGTATTTAGTTACTACTTAACGTTTTCCAACTTTTTACTTCCAATTGCTTTTAATGTATAACTGTTCAACAAGATGTATGGCATATTCTTGGATTTCCTCTGGTTTTGTGTGGTTACAACAAAGTCCCACATCAATCTTTATGTTTTCACTTCTTGTTTCATAACCTGCCTTCATACGGATATAGTCCTTTTCATTTATCGTCTACGTGTGCATGTTTCTCGTGTCTTGTTCTTTCATTTGTTCACGTGTTTCCATCTCTCACTCCTCTCTCTTTGTCTCTCTTGTTTCTACCCCAGTGTTTCCCTTTCTGCCATCAGGTAATCTGTCGCTCTGACGCTTTGACTGGTTTCATGTACTTTATATAACTCTATGTTATAAGTGCAATGGCCAGAAAGATATATTGTAGTTTAGAGTTCCTTTATTATTGCATTACAACCTGTAATTAGATCACCAGATAGGTTTTTGCCAGCAAATTCAAATTACATGCAAACTACTAAGATTATGAGCAAAAAGCCTCACTCCAAAATAGGACTAGAGATCTATAGTCAATTCTCGGTTAATAAAGGCATGTTTTTTTTTAGCTAAGTTCAGACTTTAGAGGAAAAAAGTAGACTATTTTTCTGTTGAATAGCAACGATTAAAAGTCTGTATTAGTTATGTACATAACTAATGTATGTAACTGTTCTGCAGTTAGTTTTTGAGGAAAGGGATGTTGTCTTTTATAAGTTAATAAAATGTGTCAAATCTTTGTCAGTTGGATGAGGAGCTCCAGCAGAACCTAAAGCAGACCATGCAGCAGAAGTATCAGCAGCCAGGGGAGGACAGTGTCACTCAGGCCGTGGACAGGCTGCAGCAGGAGGTGAGACCAGACACTATTTTTTGCAAGTGTGAACAATCAGAATCAGATCATCAGATGTAACTCTTTGTATGATATTCCAATAATCTGATAACTCCAGAAGTCAGATAATGATTAGGTTTATGGTGTGCATGTAGTTTTTGTTTTATTTTGCTATTCAGATGTTCAAAACAAATAAATAAACTGAAAACACTGAAACATACATAACATTTTTTGCACTTCCTTTTACATGTTTTAAATATGTTTTAATTTACAGTCTTTATACAAGGTTATGGTTAAGATTAATTTCAAAAATACTTCTTGAGTTGCAGATGCAGGAGCAGATGCACTAAAAATTCAGCACTGCACTCTCAGGTTGCAGATGTAATTTTTTTCTAGTATTAAATAACGTTTCAGACTTCTCTACATTTGTCAGATCGTTTTAATTTTTCCCCACTGGCGTAAGCAATACGGCAGAAATCTTATTATATTACAATGAAATAAAGTATAACGTAGAATATTAGACTTGTCCTGCAATTATCAGAATCAGAATACTTTATTGATCCTTAAGGGAAATCATTCAGCTGCAGCAGCTACAATTAATTTCCACCCTTGAAAAAGAGGTCTCGATCTCAAAGATTCTTACTTGGTTGAATAAAAGTTAATAAATAAATTAAAATTATCTAAGACATTATAACACAATACTAACCAGATTAAAGCTATAATAAAAGTGCTAATGGGACAATAAAATAGAAGTATAAATAATTATGAATTACAATGTAGTTACAACAATTATACTTCTAAACTAACTTACACACTAATTAAACTCATATCACATATCAAGAAATCATCTAAATCACCATTAAAAGCCTGCATTTGAACAGACTTTTTGTGCTCATTTCTCTCGTCAGTTCAAGTGCTGTGGCAGTAACAGCTCAGTCGACTGGGCGGACAGCGTGTGGATCAAGGACAGAAGTAACGTTCGCTTGGTTCCTGACAGCTGCTGTAAAACTCCTGGAGAACTGTGTGGACGCAGAGATCATCCGTCCAACATCTACAAATTGGAGGTACCACACTGACCCTGCGAGCACCGGCAGGTTCAGCTGCACTCACTGTGTCTGTGGTTCCAGGGCGGCTGCATACGAAAACTGGAGATGTTTATCCTGGAGCAGCTGTACATTCTGGGGGCTCTGAGCATCGGCATTGCGTCTTTACAGGTAACAGGTTAAGCTCAACTTGAACATATATTTTATTATTATTACTTTATATTTGTAACTGAATTCCTCTCTTTGTTACAGCTCTTTGGGATGTTGTTCACCTGCTGCTTATACAGAAGTCTGAAAGATGACCCAAACTGACAGTTTAATGTTACATGGGGTGGATAATATTGACTATACTATAAAATTGAATATTAATATTTTTTGCATTATCTTGATAACAATATTTAGACAATGTTTTCACAATGCACCAGGAATGTGCTAAATGTGTCTGTAAATGTCTCGGTTGAGGTTCAAGTCCAGCACAAAAAATTAATGGACCATAAAAATTACCACAAAAGTGCAGAAATATCACTTCATACTGGAAATTACAGTTTTGTTTCTTTTTTAGGTAATTTTTAATAGTTTTCATTATATATACAATATACTTGATATTCTGATTTAGCATATTTGTGATATTATATATTTTTCGATATTCCTCACCTCTATCATGGATACAACAGAATTACACCAGTGGATGGTGATTTTACAGTCGATCAGTTAATGCTAATGCCTGTAATGTGCTGCTGGACAGCAGTGACGCTTTGTGCATGATTTTATAATATCACTTTTATTTAGTGATGTCCATATCTAATGCAAGAAATGAATGTATTTTTCTTTATTACTTACTTACTAGCATACATTTACGGGTGCGTTCACACATGATATTTGGTCCTAAATTGAGCCCATTTTAGTCCTGTTATGGACTTGATTTGGTCTTGTTTTAGTCCTTGCTTTCTCCTGATCTAAGTCCAGCTTTAGTTTTGAGTTTAGCCCTGGTTTAGTCTCAATTTTGATGTAGTGAATGTGAAGCGTGAATGCACCCTTAGACCTCTAGTTGAACTAAATAAAATATTGCTGTCAATTGTTGTCTGCTTATTATTGTAATTATTTATTACAACTATTTAGTGCATTTGGTAATGTGTTTCAGTGAGAACTCTTATTGTGAAACACTGCTACCGGAAGTCCGGTAGCGGATGTTATTGTCACATGACTTCATCTTCAAACCAGCTCTGGTGAAATTAGGTGAAATTATTTACGTGAAAACTGTATCGCAGAAATGTCCGCGAAACCCACGTGTCTGATCGTGGCCAGCGCCTGTGCACAGGGTCTGTACGGGTTTATTTTGGTTTGTGTATTTACGCTCTGTGTGATTTAGGGCCCAAAGGGACTGACAGAGGTGTTTTACAGGTGTGTCAGTGCAGTGTTTCCAAAAGGCCTTCAGTCTGTGCAGTCCAGCCTTCAACCTGCAGACGGCCACTCCCGGGGTAACTGGGAATTTATTGTGTAGATTAGTGATTATTATTCAGAATAAAAAGGGTAATGATGTTTTCAGATTTAACTCTTCCTCGTTGACATTAATATTTTGTAGGGAAAACCCATAGACTTTGTTGGAGTGGACGAGAGCACTGCCAGATGGGTGCAAGACTTTAACATCAAGCCTTACGCCACTCCAGCCAAACTAGAATCAATAGATGGTAAGGTTATTTCTGTTGTATTTTTATTTTAAACTTGAATCACACTCTGTAAGAAGTACAAGAAATAATATGTGTGTTTCTGTATGTAAAGACCGGCTTGCAACAGTCTGGCAAGTCAAGAAAGGTTATACAATTTACCAATTCAAAGCTAATGATAAATATGAATACATGTTTTTATTACAATACAATACAATACAATACCAGGGAAGTTAAATATTACATGCAAAATTGTCATTGTTTGTTATCATGTATTTATATATTTATATTTTTTTATAAATGTGCAAATGTTTTGTTGAAAGTTTACTGTGGTATTTTATTGACAGCCATAAGAGATCATTTGTAGAAACTGAAGATGATAACCTGGACTGTCCTGTGTAGTTAAATTGATTTGCTCTGATGTCTTCATGTGCTCTGATGTGTCTTCAGGGGCCAGATACCAGGTGCTGCTGATCCCAGACTGCCCCGGGGCACCCACGGACCTGGCCCACAGCGGCTCCTTGCACCGCATCCTCACACACTTCATATCCAACCACAGTCAGTACCGGTCTGTTTGATCACAACTTTAGAATGATAAATATTTAATTAATTCATTTTGTGTAGAGCCGGTGTGCGCTGTAGGCCAAGGTGTGGCTGCTCTGTGCTGTGCCACCGAAGGACAGAAGTGGATATTCTACGGCTACAGTCTGACGGGGGTTTGTATTCAGCAGGAATGACAAAATGACAACAAAATAATCAACATTTTTCCCCTTCATATCGATTGATTTGCGATGCGGTTTTATACAGCTGCCAGTGAAAGTTCCAACTCTAACTACCTTGCATTCTTCATGTAAAACACAGAAATAACTTTGTTGTGTAGGTTGAAACTATTTTGCATACTGACCTTGTTTTTTAATGCTTATATAGTGCACAAGTAGTTCTGGCAACAGCTAAATTACTGTTCTCTGTGGACATCACCATAGCAACAGACAAATGCTTAGACTTTTAATCATTGCTATTTAACACAAAAAACAGTCAAATTCCTTCCTCCAAAGTCTGAACTCTGCTACAAACTGACAAAGGACTTGTCAGTAGACCTCGATTTAAAAGCCACGGCTATATCATTAGCAATTAGAAATAACAGTGTCGCAATCTCAATTAAAATCGGATTAATTGCACTAAACTAATAGACATAGACCATGTTATGAGATTTTGTTTAATAACTAAACTCCTCTGTTTGAAGCCATCAGTGTTTGAACTGGTGAGAAAACCCGATTTTGCCAATTTGCCTTTGATTGTGGAGGATTTTGTGAAGGACAGTGGAGGATCATACACAGGTGAACATCTTTAGCTCACGTTGCATATGTTTTTTTTTTGTCACTCATCGTTTCTCTTGTCTTTTCAGCGAGTCAGGAGGACGCGGTACATGTCGTCGTAGACAGACACCTCATCACGGGGCAGAACGTCCAGTCGACTGCACTGGCTGTGAACAATCTAATCCTGCTCTGCTCCAACAAGTGATGACAAATGACTCCCTCTTTGTCAACGCAAAGATGTGGAAACACCATTTTGGACTAAAACACAGAGAGAGGACGAAAATACAACATTCCTTTATTGAACCAAAGGACAGTTCTGAAAAACACCTGATCACTTTACATTTTCTGCAACTCCGTAATCATTATTTGTATGTTTATAATTGTGAATAATTTTACTCTTAATATAAAACAATACCATTCCTTACCCCTTTCCTATTGTGACTGGAAAGAAAAACAGAAGTACCTGTGGTTTATTATTCAGAATTTAAAAAGGACAAAAAGGTTTTTGAATGTGGACCTCGACCAATTCTGAATCCAACATTAATAACACAGCTCCCCATTGCTCCATTGTTCATAAGGTGCTCTAAAGTAGATCATAAAAATAATCCAGTCCTTGTCCAAGCTCCCACAAAGAGATGCCTGTTCCCATCTCAGACGCCAAAGAAATCCTCAAGAAGATGGACTGAGAATGAAAAACAAATATCAGATTCATTGAGCGTATAGTAAGAAAAATAACTCAAATGTTAAAGCGATGCATACCTTTAATGTGGGATAGTAAACCACATGTTTCCCAGCATTGTTTCTATAAAATACATTGTTATTACTGATATTGTTAAAAATAATGGATTCATGGACCACAATATCTTTACCTTTTGTAAGTAAAATAATGCTCAGCCGCATTGTCATCCCAGAGAAGTTTTGGTCGGTGTTCTCGGAGGAGCTCAATGTACCTGAAAAATCGCGCAAGAAGATAAAACTAGTTAAAAAAAAACTGTCAACTAATATAGATTATGAAACATTTTAGTTGTAATGGATTTTAAATAGAGGTGGGAGATATATCAGAAAATGAATAACATTGAGAGTGTACTATTTGGGATAAGCAAACATTAAATATTGTATATTATAGTCTATAATAAAACTATCAAAAGGAAAGGGCTATTTAGAAATCAAAGAAACATGCAGTACCAGACATGTACACATATTCTGGCTTATTTGTGATGGATTGCCAAAAGATCTTAATATTATCATGGCAATAACACAAAAAATGAATGATTGATGAAATTTTTGTTAATAACACCAATTTCCAGTCTTAATGGGTAAATGTTTTGTCTCATTTTTGTCTTGAGAGTAAAGCTGTACATAATATAATTACTTTTATTCATCCTCAAGGAGAAATTCTTTTCGTTATAGACATGCAACCAACCAGCAGAAATAAAATAAATAAATAAAATAAAATGGTCTCATAAAAGAAATGGAAACTTTTACATCATAAACAACAGAGAAAGACCATTAAAAAGCTGCTTATTGAAATATTTGATGCTTGAGATACTTCTGTCATTTTTCTTTAGAATAAGACTGCTGTGAAATGTAATTCAGAGAGAGAAAGAGCGAGAGAGAGAGACTTTGAATATGAAAACCGTGTCCCTGAAATGCAAACCTCCTGCCAGCCTCACCTGCCCCCGAGGATGGGCTCTGCTCCCTGGCCAGTGAAGTCCAGGCCGTACAGGTTGAGTCCCAGCAGGATCTTGTGTCTCCACTCAGAGGTCGGGGCCAGCTGCAGCACACAGTCTCTGACCCACGGCAGAGGAGCACTCGGACCGGACCTGACAAGAAGTACATACATGTGGAATACAATGCATGTTCGTACTGAGCCGTGTTTAAAAGAGGCGGGCCGTGTGGCAAAAATGAATTCAGATTTAATTTTTGATTCTTGCTAATAGAGATGTCACGATTGACATTCAGATTGAATTTCAGTATGATTACAGTGAGAAGATATATCACGATTATTCACTTCACAATTATTGACACAAACAACAAAACAAAAATGAAATCCATTACTTTCTTCCATTCTAGTACATTATTGTTCAATTAGTATCTGACCAGTTTCATGAAATCAAACTTTCTGAATGCAAAAGTAAACTTATTGTGATAGAAACACAATAAGTGTACTTTTTGGAGAACAGAGAATTTAAAAGACTTTAGCTTCTAAAATAGTCTTTTAATACCTGAATAATCACCATTATCAAAAATCTTGACATTCATAGGTCTGCAATAAACACACTTATCCAAGCCTTTGTATGGATATGTAAAGTTCAATTACATAAATAAATAGTTCCTTCTTCTTGGGTAAAAGTAAGTCAAAATCCAATCAAAATAAAGCTAAATTTGGACTAAACTGAGATGACAATTAAACTAAAACCTTTTGAATATTAAATCTAAAAAATGTACGTAAGCAGTGCTGAAATATTTTGTTTGTTGTATAACAAACTATATATAATGACCATGTTGGTTTCAACATTTGAGGCAATGATGAACTTCATAGACAGTAGAATACAAGGGCAACTATGTAAGTTTTAAGTTGGGAGGGTCCGAGGATTCTTTTCTCCATGAAAACAGGTGACTCCACCAAGCCAAGTATTTTTGTGGGAAGGCAAAAAAACACCTGTAATTGAATAAAATAATATAATATGCTGACACCATACTGTGGAAAATTTAAAAATAAAAGCAGGTGCTGGATCCACCAGAAAACTTGCATAGCACATCTTTAACTTTAGAACTTGCTGAAGAAAAGCAAACGCTGAGCTTGTTTGAGGCTTTGAATGAAACGTGTGGCTGTGTCATTGTGGTGTATTTCTTGTACCTGGAGCTGGAATAATCGTACGTCATGAGGCTGAACCCATCGACGACCGGAGCCAGCTCCTCAAACTCCTCGCGGCCAAACATCCCCGGCTGCCCTGCACTGTCCCACAAACACAGCTCTCGATTAGTGTGTTCATTGTGTTGAGAGTGCATACAGACACTTTTTATTTATGTAATATTATGGCTGACAGGAACTAAATAAAAAGGTCATTAAAAGACAAATAAAAATGAATAAATAAGAAAATGAAGAGTACAATAAAAAAAAAATCTCCCCTCCTCTCTGGATTTTAATGATTTATTTTAAATTTACAAGTCCATTACCAGCCATATACTACTTAAAATATCGGCTCTCCTCTCTTAATTTTTTTCAATCCACTTTTCCACTGGGTCCTTGAACACTTACTCATCTCTGATTATATGATTACATATTGTTTCAGTTGTAAAAAGGTTCACTAAGGTTATGTCAACAACAAAAAAGACAAATATTTCAAAAGAAAAATGATTGTACAAAAGATTGACTAAATATAAATAACATTTTATTCAAGACAAAACTTTTCTTTGTTGTCAAAATTAAGCTTGATGGTTAGACAATGTTAGACAATACAAAAGCCTTTACCTGGTCACAGAGGGAGGAATAACAAGAATGCAGTCCAGTTTCTTAGCTTTTAAGATCTCACAGACGTGTTTGATAAGGTGGACCAGCTCTCTAAGAAGAGAAGAGTTAGATTTGTGACAAAGACAAATGTTAACATAAAAAATAAACTTGTAATCTTACTTTCTTTTGTTGCCTCCAAGTTGACTCCACAGTTCCAACGTGAAGCCATCGAATCCTTCTGTCTGCAAAACTCAAGACTCAAAAACCAAACGCCAAAAATGGTTCAGAACAGAGACTAAACATGCACGAGTTTTTACCTTAGCGACGTCCACCAGTTCAGAGGCCAGCTCCTCAATCTCATCCTCGCTGCCCAAAACGCTCATGTAATCCTGATACGACCAGCCGTCCAACAGCACTCGAGGGACTGAGCACAAACATAGCTTCACTTTTTTGTTCACTCGGAAGTCACTACAGTAGTCCCTCCATGTAATTACTGAACCATTTTAGAAAGAACTGAGAACATCACAGTATCAAAACAAAAGATGGAGTATTTTTCTTGCAGAAACAACAATCTCTCATGAACATCAAAAACAAAAACAAGGTCTTCAGTGGCTCATGTTAAATGACTTTTATAGTGGTTTAGGACATGTCTTTGAAACCAAAACAGACTTTCCAGCTGTTTGACAAAGAGAAGAATAGAAACATTTAGAAGTTATTTATTCTGTATTTGGAGCCTCATTATCTTCCACCAAGTGGGTGCTAGTCTTCCTGGGATCCGAAAATATAATTTAGAGTTTAAATTACATTATATAGTACAATTTAAAAAGTAATTGTGTCAATTTACCTTGCATATTAACATTGTAAAAAATAATAGGCCTATGTACATACAGTAATAATAATGATAATCATAAAGAATTCAGCACTGCCTACACATTTATTCTGTAAAAACAACTGTTTAATTTTCTTTTAAGAATCTGATAAGAGTATCCATTTTTATGTTGTTGTTTTCCATTTTATTTATTGACCTATATGTAAAAAGAAAAGTCCCGCTGAGATTTTAGAATCTCTTTTTCAGGGGCGTCCTGGCCCCAGAGGGGAGGAGCCTATTGTAGTTGAAAGGGAATTCCAAGCAGCAGCTTCTCTGTAGAGAAAGGTTCTTTTCATGAATTGACTTCTTGGTTTGGGGACAAACTTGCCTAAGCTTGGCAGGTCGTATCTGTGTAGCAAAACACACTGAATAAAGGGTTTATCATAAAAAATAAGCCCTTTTTCCACCATAATATAATGCATGAAAACCAACAGACAGCAAATGGTCCTCTACCAATGACCAAAGACCACGGTGCATCTCTCCTGCATTACTGCGATAAGAAGAGTGAACAACTCTACCCGCTCTACCAAAAAAAGGTAAGTAATCAGTAATTATTTTCACTGGCCTGGTAATTACCAAATCTCGTTTTCCAAAAGTAGAATGTGGTCATTACAATATTAGCACACACAACAGTATATACTGAAGTTAATAATAATTGCAATTTAAAGTAATAAAATAATTAAAATTTAGAAACAAATAGCAGATAATATTTCATGTGATGGCATAATTTATTATGTACAAGGAAATAGATTTGACATTTTCACAAAAAAGTAACAAGTTGAAGGACGAAGAGAAGGTCAAATATGACAAAAAACTAGAGTTAAATGTCCAGCTCTGATAAACAAATAAAAGGGCCACAGAAACCCTTCCCTCAGAGAGCTGTGGAGGAAATCACTCACCTATCCTGATTTTCTTATTGGACTTTCGTAGAGCTTTTACCCAACCTGTGGGCAGACAAAAATGTGCATTTTAGAAGCATAAATAAGGAATTTGAACTATTGTTGATTGGAACTGAAACGTGCCTGGGTCGTGGTCGTGAAGTCCAGAGACATCAAAGGTTTCTGACCCTCGTCTGCGCAGCTGTAACCAAACTGGAGACACGGAGGTAAACTTAGGACCAAACAGTTTGGCCACGTCGTAGCCATGAGCGTTCCACTGGAGAGAAGACACACATGAACAAACACACGTCTGTCAAACAGACAGGCTCGGGCTGCAGTAACACAGTTATGTCATTTTGTGCTCTCAGCTCCTATTTGGCAGATTGGAGCTGATTCTTGACACATGAGCCGAGGACAACTTTATTTACTGCATAAAACTGTTCTGTAATTGGTTAGATTTTAAAAGCGAGTGTGATTTATTTAAAATTGATTTCTGTTTTGTCAAATAACTATTGTGATGAACATATGAAATAGAGGTGGGCAATACTGACAAAAAATAATATCTCAATATTTTTGGGAGTATTTCAATAACGATGGTCCGATGATAATTTGTCAATCTGAAAATGTTCAACTTTTTTTGTACTAATTTTTACCATAAACTATATACTTGATATTCAAAGTTTCCATATCTTCAAAACAACATTCACAATATTATTTTGAATTCCACATATTGTTCACCTGTACGAAACAACCATCGCAACTATGATGTCACTGCTGTTGATAATCTAGTAACAGTTTGAGGAAGTGGTGAGTTTGGCTACAAAACCTTTGATAAAATATGAGATATCTAAGAACAAAAGGAAGTTTCTTCATGCTGCCTCAAGAACAAATGTCTTGCTTCATGTGAAGTATAAATTGGTCTTTAGTCTCCGTCTTTAGTCTCAAAAATACATTTAGGAAATACATAGGAAAACTTGAATTCTATCAGAGATTAAAGTTAGAAGTTAAAGCTATAACCAGGTAGCAGACCCTCCACCTGAAAAATTACACAGTGAACCTTTAAGTTTCTATTTCATCAATTCATCAAGTTTAACTGTTGATTATTTTCCCAGAGAAGTGCAGCATTTGGGACTTATCTTCAGATAGGATCTTCATAAGAATTATTTATCAGAGCACATTTTAGGTAGAGATATGCAAAATTACAATATCAAGTATATTGGCCATAATTAGAAGAAATGTCAAGTGCAATCTCTGAAACAAGGAAAGTAATATTTCTTCCCTTACGTGGTTGATTTTATTTTCCATTCACATTTTTTTAATCAGACTTGAACATAGACCAAGACGTTTATAAGCACATTTTAGCACATTCTTAATGCATTGTGAAAATATTGTTTGAATATTGTTATCAAGACGCAAAATGAAGAAATACATGTGTTTATGTATATGTGACCTGTGTATTGAGAGGAAACTGACTCAGGAAAGGGAAAGAACATACAAACTCTAAATGGAAGGGCGTTAGATGATCAGCAGTGCATGTCTGACACAAATATTAGTATGCTTAAATTTTAAACTTGGATAAAAATCTCAAAGTTTAACTTCTTACAGCATTTTACATTCCTCGTAGTCTCTGCATATACCTGCTGTGCTGCTGAGATTATGTGAGGAGATTATGCCGTTTTGCGCTCTGTAAATGCACAAAAAAGGATAAATATCTCTTCTTCTTACCGGTGTGACATATCCAAGCACTTGTCCACTGAAAGCTTTCTTGATGTGAGCACAGTACCTCTTCTCTTCCTTCACAATCTCTTTCCAACCTGGATCTGACACCACTAGCCCTCTCTGCAGCACAAGTAAATCTGAAGGGGAGCTCTGAGCACACAAGAAAAAAGAAGCATTAATGCCAAAACGGTGGATGAATGACTCTCCAGACCAAGACAATTATAGATTTGGGGTTGTTTATGCTTACCTCAACTTCAACCTTCTGATTTTTCTTTGCATCCGTTTTGGAGAGAGTGCCATTAACAGGACAGCAGCAGCAGAGGGCAAGCAGTACCAGGACAAACGTGGTTCTCATGTCCAGAGTCAACCAAACCAATCAAAAATGTTCAAAATGTCACTGCAAAAAAGATGTGGAGCTGTAAAGCCTGATATGCGCTTCCTTCCTGGTTGTGATAAGGGCAATTGTGCAGCCGCATGTCAAAGTGAGCTGTGATCTGCGAACCCACGGCTACTGGTGACTCCTGAATCAACCACAAGTTCATGAAATTAAACTGTATGGGCTTCGCAGTGACAGCTCAGCGCACTGCACGAGCGGCTCTGCACACTTCCGCCTTCAGCAGCGGGTACACTGTCCTCCGCGACGATAGGAGGCAGCACCAGCTTGATGTGATCCAAGAATAAAGGTTCAATAGGTAAATAGAACACTAGAGATATTCACTGTGGTAACCTCAATCAAAACATCCACTTCCAGCCGCCATGTTGTGACTGTGAAATTCTGTGAAAAAGAAGTCATGCATTGCAAATACGTGAGAGAGAAGAATGCGGTTCTGTTTCTTATGTCCATGTTCTACCACAGTAATGCAAAAAAATGTTGGGGGAAAAAGTGTCATTTTAGATTCAGAAAAAAGATTAAAGAAAAAAACAAAAAACATACACAACAAAATTATCTATCACGTCTCAGTTTGAATGGTTGAAATTAGCAAATCACACAGACTGCAGATATTTCATCCTTTGCAAACAACAAAATATGTTATTATGTACAAAACCACAACCAACATGTTCTGAAATTTATAGGATGCTTGTATTAGTCTGATTTTAACATTTCAATCATGTTTAAATTGTGCTGTGTGTGTGTGTGTGTGTGTGTGTGTGCGTGCGTGCGTGCGTGTGTGCGTGTGTGTGTGTGTGTGTGTGTGTGTAGTTTATCTCAATAAACTACAGCAAATTTTGCTGCTCTTACAATCACAAGATGGCCGCAACGCAATTGCCACGGCAACGGAATCCATTATATCCCTAGCTTTATTATATCACGTTAACGCTGACCATGCCGGGTCCAGTTTGACACATCAAAACTACTGTGTAATAAATGAGATCATGTTTAATTTTACACCGTTTTTCGTTATGAGATGCCTTCTGTAAACGTGAGTGTCTCTTACCATTTATAATACTGTGTAGCTAGCTCAAAATGATTGTTGGCTAAAGTAAATCAAGTAGGATTTCCTTGTGGATTTTAGTTCACCACTCGCTGCAGGATTGCTAGATTGTTTACATTGATTGTTCTCTCGTTGGCTACACAAAAATAGAAATGTATTCTACTGTGACATCTTCCAAAAGCATAGATACATTATTTGGTCTCTGTCTGCAGTTTGAATCGTGTAAAGAGTAATTGCAATGCTGTTGAATATAATGGAGGTTATAGTGACATTTTGTATGAAACATGTAATCATCTGTAGATAACTCGTCTGTTTCTTCTTAAAGTGAGTGAAGATGACGATGGAAGAGTTTGTTCACAAGACTTTGGAGCTCCTTCAGGAGGAGAGAGAGGCAGAGATAGAGGAGACAAGGTCTGTATTACTTTACTACACAAAGGTAGCTCAGTTGGTTCATCCTTTGCCTTAATCCGAAAATTGGAGGTTCAAATCCCGCTCCACACATAAATCCTTGATGTGGAAGTGAGATCCACTGGTCCACAAATTGGTGGTGCGTTTCCTATTTTATCAGGTGAATACTGTCATTGTGTTCTTGAGCAAAACACTTACCCCGACTTGCCCCCAGTGTCAGTGTACACTGGCGTGGGAATGTGCGTGTAAATGGATGAGTGGTTTCGTGATGTGCTTTGAATGCACTTTGGAGATAGAAAAGTGCTATACAAATGTGGCCATTTTTCTTTTCTTTTCTCTATTCTTCTGTTAACTGGAATAACTTGAATAAAGCTCAAACATTATTGTGGTTGTTGTGTGTTTGGACGTACAGACTGTGGCAGGAGAGTGTGTCCCTGAAGGAGCTCCAGAGTAAAGGTGTGTGTCTGCTGAAGCTTCAGGTTGGATCTCAGTCCACTGGTCTTTATGGACGCACTGTGGTCATCTTTGAGCCCAGGAAACATCATGGAGTGTCCACTCTGCCCAGCAACAGCTTCAGCCCAGGTAACAAATGTTAAATGTTTAACAAAGGCTGCACAATAAATCATATACTTTATTATCTTCAGTACGACAGCATAGTAAATAGCTAAACTCAGTTTTTAGAATTGCATTATGCTGACAGACATTTACTGTTTTCTCTTTAGACAGAGAAATGCATTGTCACTATATTCAACCCAGGTTTAAATCTAACTGATTCTGGCTTTTGAAGTTCACATTTTAAGAAATTTACTTTCCAAGTCGAGGGTTATATTCTATTGAACATTTGGCATGCATTCACAATCGCATTCACCTCATCAAAACTAAACTCAAAACTAAACTTGAACTAGACCAGGACTAAACAAGGACTAGACAAGTCCACATCAGAACTAAAATTAGCTCAATTTTGGACCAATGAACGACAAGTGTGAACACAGCCTTCATTTAATTGAACTCATTGTGTCAAAAATTGTGCATGAAAATATCAAACAATCTAACATGTTGTGTCACCCTAATTTTTAACGATCTTTGCAAGGGAGTACAAAAGTGACTAAACTTTATTATAACATTCACAGTCTTTTATCTGAAATGCCTTTATACTCTCCTCTTCCCTGTGTCATTTTGTCTTTTGTCTCCCCAGGCGACATCGTGGGCCTGTATGACAGTGGAGGCTGCAGCGCTTCCTCTCAGATCGGCTCCGGTATCGTCACTCGAGTGGCCCAGGGATCGGTCAGTGTAGCTTTTGATGATGGCCTCACTGTGGAGACCGATTGTCTGTACAACATACTGAAATTAGCAAATGACGTCACATACAAGCGAATGAAGAAGTAAGAGTTTATGTTCATACAAAATCTATCTATCTAAATAAAACTATCAAAGCATAAACAAATACCACGTTTTCGCTTTTTGATTTGCAGTGCGTTGAATTTGCTGAATGGATACAGTAATGGACCAGCGGCCAGTCTCATAAATGTACTTTTTGGAGATTCTCAACCTTCTGCAATGCGAACAAAATGTGGTAGGTTTATGCTCTCTACAAACAGTTCAGTTCAATCATGAGTGCACAGGAAGTTTTTATGGGAAGTTCCTTCCTGCTGAACTTCCTGGTTCTGGGACGTTCATTCATTCATTCATTCATTTTCTACCGCTTATTCCCGTTAGGGGTCGCGGGTGACTGGAGCCTATCCCAGTGACTTTGGGCCTTAGGCGGGGTACACCCTGGACAGTGGCCAAGTCGTCGCAGGGCTAACACAGAGAGACAGACAAGGACAGACAACCATTCACTCTCACATTCATACACTATGGGCAATTTAGAGTTCTCAATTAACCTACACAGTCATGTGTTTGGACGGTGGGAGGAAGCCGGAGAACTCGGAGAGAACCCACAGTAACACGGGGAGGACATACAGACTCCACCCAGAGAGATCGTGTGATGTTAGGGTGGTTCAGAATTCGAAACCACGATGTTGGGGTGGTCTGGGATTCGAACCCACGATCTCCTTATTGAGAGGCAGAAGCTCTAGCCGCTCTGCCACCGTGCACCCCTAGTTGTGCGTCTGGGACGTATTTTCAGATTTCATACGTCACTGATCTGGGAATAGTCCACTGTTTTAAGTCCTTAAATCATCGCCAGACTCTACCGCCTAAGCATGTTCACTAATCCTGCTCACCCGCTCCATATTGCTTGTTGACGCTAACGTCACTAGATTTTATGTAGTGCTTGGCGCCATCTACTGGCTGGATGTTCTCAGTAAGTGTCTTTTCACAAAGGCTGATAAAACCTCATTTAATCAATAATAAACTTTTTTGTCTCAAAACATAAGATGGCAAATTTAAGGTACTTAAGAGCATGTTTAAAGGCTAATAACAACATGAAAATGCATTGTATTTTTCCTTTAATGTGGAAGACATTTTTAGTACATTTGAGCTGTATATGGTTGAATATTTAGCATAGTTATTTGGGCGGTCGTTTACTCGATTAATCAGTCGATGTTGACCTAGTTAAGCAACATTTTTATCAATCAACCATTGTATTGTGTTTGGATTTAAGGGATTTAAATGGGCCACAGTAGAAAGGAGAAAGCCTGGAGGGAGTGAGACTTTATTGATCATGAAAGAAATTCAAAGTTCAGCAGCAGCAACTCAAAAAAGATCTTTGAAGTGAACAGTTACATCCTATTGAGTGACATGTGGGAGTGAATCTGAAGTTTAATCTCCCTTTTTACATTTGAAGACTTCTCTGTGCATAGCTCTTATCATGTCTTGAGAGTGCAGTTTGGGTTAGATCAAAGAGATACTGAATTAGTTTTGCAAGCACGCAACACACCTATTTAAGTCAACTAATTGATGCGCAGAGCATGTTTTAAGTCCAGTATTTTCCAACCAGAACGTACTTTGAATTATTTCAGATTTTAAAAGAAGTGGAAATTTGAATTGTATTTTAATAAAAACAAATATTTGCTGTACATTTTACACACTTAAGCAGGTTTGTAAAAGTATAATTTTGCCATAAATATTCTTAAAAAAATAGAATATAAACTTAACAATTGGCACATTACTAGTAAACTGATTCACGAGTTCAGGAATACTCAGAGTGTGAGACAAATAAAAGCAAAAAACTCTGTGGATGACCAAGAATTTCTTTAGTCAACTGTTTTTTTTTTGTTTTTGTTTTTTTTTGCTATTTATGTATTGCAGCTCTTGTTTTCTTTACAATATAGATAATTTAAACAAGAAGTTACTGGAGCTAACCCTAAGATTTAGGGTTACTGTATCAGAGGTGTAAAGTAGTGTTGCATTATATCACACTTCAAAATGTGTTATTGTGACAGAACTAACTGTATTCAAATGTGTCAGAGAATTGTTTTGTCTTGCTCTGACCTCATTTGAGACCAAGCTAATTATTTGTTTTGTCCCATTAACAAAACTAACTTTATTTTTGTAGATGAAATCAAGTTCTTGAACCCAAACCTGGATGAGTCTCAGAGAGAAGCCGTGTCATTCGCTCTGTCCCAAAAAGAGCTGGCGATAATCCACGGCCCCCCGGGAACAGGGAAGACCACCACAGTCGTAGAGGTCATTCTGCAACTCGTTAAACAAGGGAACAAGGTTAGTTCACGGTTGAGCCGCACACTATATCTAAGTATAAGTTTTGCAGGATCAAATTGCAAAGTAGGGCTGCAAGATTTATTGCAATTGAATCAAAATCAATTGAAATCGTTGCAATTAGCAAATCTCAAAGATTTAAGTAACATTTTAACAAATTTTTCTCATTTGAAAAAAGGTTCTAACCTTGTATTTTAGACCTCAACAAACATGTTTTGATATGCATGAGATTGTTCTATTAGTTTATCAGTTCATGTTTTATTTAGTCTTGTCTTAATTGTTAACACTTCTGGACGTGTTTGAAAATGCAAACTTTGAACAGAATCTTAAAAAAAAAAAAACATGCAGTGCTTGACAGTTAATTTTATATTTTTCTAAAACCGTTCAGCCGCATCACAAAGTCTGCAATAATTTTAGTATCACAATGTCTTCTCTAAACAACCAAATATTATCTTTTCTATGGGTTTAGACCTGTTTTAGACATGTTTACAATACATGAGATTCTTATTTTAGTTCAGTAGATCATATTTCACTTTGCTGTCAAATATAAGCTTGTGCATGTGTTTAAAATCTGCTCTGTGACCTGAATCTTTTTTGAAAACACAAATCGTAAATTTAATTGCAGTTTTAGCACTCGTCAGACACTTTATCAAACACTTTTTTCTTATATTGGGCTGCCCTAATTCACAGTTAATGAGCAAAATGTATTGTAAATTATTATTAATATTATTATAAGTAATAAAGTAGTTGTTGTGGTTTTTATTTATTTTTTTGTGTAGGTGCTGTGTTGTGCGCCCTCCAACGTGGCCGTGGATAATCTGGTGGAGAGACTGGCCCAGTGTAAGGCTAAAGTGCTGCGTTTGGGTCATCCTGCTCGATTACTGGAGTCTATTCAGAAACACTCCCTGGACGCAGTTCTCGCTCACAGCCACAGCGCCAGCATCATCACTGACATCCGCAATGACATGGACAAGGCTATCGTGAGTGCACTTAAACTGAAGCTACAGATTCACAGCAAGACGTGTTTTTAAACCTTCTCTGGCTTCACTGTTTGTCTAGATGGGATTGAAGAAAAACAAAGGTGAGCGAGGGGATTTGAAAAGAGAACTTGGTGAATTGAGAAAAGAGCTGAGGACACGAGAAGCTGCTGCCATTAAAGAGATTCTGGGGACGGCTGATGTAGTGCTGTCCACAAACACAGGTGAGGTGCACTTTAAAGTATAACCAAAACTCAAATGTGATGTTGTGGACCTCGGCTTGACAATTTGAGTGCAATGTGGAGCAATTTTGTACAATCAATACGGTATATCAAACACTAACTGACATTTACATTTGTTTTATTTTATTTGATTGAAAATCAAACAATAAATCAAATACTAGGGCAATAATAAACTATTTTCTGACCATTTATGTGTCCCCAAGTGCACTGACAAGACAAGAAAGGCACAAATAAATTTAACATTTGTACATAGAAAGGAAGAATAAATTTGCATCCTAAATCTCCAGCTAACTTAATCTAATCCATGTCTTCTCTTTTCTGCTCTTCACATAAATCTCAATTAAATAACTTGTCGACTAATAAACATTTTGGTAGACTAAGACCATGTTCTTCAACCTTTTTTGAGTCACGGCACACTTTTGTAGCAAATATTGTCTTTGCCAGTGCCACTGTGTCTGTTTTGCTTTCTTTTTTTATGGTGAAGAAGTTGCTCTGGGCACTCCAAAATAATAACTTACTTTGACATTTTTTCAAAGCATACCTGGCAAGATCACAAGGCACACTGGTTGAAAATCAACGGATTAATTGACTTAAAAATAGGGCTGCAACGATCAATCAACTAATTGCGACTAGTCGACTATAAAAAATAATCAACTATAGAAATTGATTATCAACAAATTGTTAACTGAACTATACAGACTAAAACACATGTCAAAAGACCTTTTATAACAAAGACTGTGACATTATTACATTGAAATGTCAAAAAAGAATAGATTAATGCTGATTTTGATCAATAATAGCCTTTATTCATAAATATTCTCTATCTAGAAGTCTTCAGTTGTAATATGTCAACTATGATTTGACTGATAATTAATTTTAAAAGTGTTAATATACAATTGAAATAATCGTTTGACTAGTCGACTCATCGAAAAAATAACCTAGTTGACCACTAAAATAATCTCTGTGTCTATGTAATATATTTGTATTCATCTGAAATAGAAATGCTGAGTGTTGCTTTTTAAACCTAATCAAACTGGAAAATTATGTCTTTGATTCATACAATATCTCTTATATCGAATTACAAACGATTGTCTAAGTTCCTGTAGGAACGTTGACAGTCTGTAAATTATAATAATATTGAGGATTATGTTTTGGTTTGCAGGTGCCTGTGCCGAGGGGCCCCTGAAGCAGTTGGCCCCTGATCACTTTGACTGTGTGGTGATAGACGAGTGTGCCCAGGCCCTGGAGGGCAGCTGCTGGATCCCCCTGCTCCGAGCCCGAAAGTGTGTGCTGGCAGGGGACTACAAACAACTGCCGCCCACCATAAAGTCGCAGAGGTACAGAGGGATCAGAGGGAGGGTGTCCGTGAGGGTGGAAGTCACACATGAGGTCAAATATAGTTCAAATGTATTCAAACAAAAGCTGATGTTGACTACTCACTATTACACATTACAAAAATACTAGATCAATTTGGAGTTATTCATAAAACATTTTGAAACAGTCATAGTCTAAAAAGTAACTTATTTTACATAATGAAAAAGTTTTATCTCGTGTTAATAAAAACAACTTCAGTCTGCCTTTTACCACGAGTATTTGAAGTTTGAGGTGGGAGATGTATAAAAAATATATTCTTCTGGGGATTTGCAAAAGTAGAATATTGAGTATATCATCTATAATTAAAACTATTAAAATGACCAAAAAAGAGACCGAAACATCCAGTGTAATCATGAAGTATGAAGTGATATTTCTGCACTTTCACGGTTAATTTCATGGTCCATTCATGTTTTGTGCGATACTTGAACAAGACATTTACAAGCACATTTTAATACTCTCCAGATACTTGAAAATTATTTAATTTGTATTTTTATTTATCTGTAACATATATTCCTGCTAAAAAATAAAATAAAGAAAGAAATTCTAGCTCCAACTGAACTCTTTTTGCCTTTGTAGATAACACAGTTTTGCCAACAGTAATTTATTATTCCACTTTTGCAGATAATTCATGGTAGATGTTCCAAGTAATTATGTACAAGCACTTAACAGATTATTCAAAATGATTTTTTATGGTCTGTTGTGTGAAGTTACAAGCGTATCACCTTCAGAGTAGACCTTATTTCTCTTCAGCGGCTCACATGTGTCTTTACTCTTGTTTTCTTGTACATAGTGCCGCGTCTAAAGGCCTGTCCCTGAGCCTGATGGAGCGTCTCATCCAGCTGTACGGGGACGCTGTGGTCCGCATGCTCACCATACAATACAGAATGAACAGTGCCATCATGGACTGGGCTTCAAAGGAAATGTACCAGGGACGACTCACTGCACACAGCTCGGTGGAGGCTCATTTGTTAAAGTAAGAACCTCGTCCAACTTAATGCATTTCTTTACATCCAGATTAACATTGGAACTACATTTTTATACTCAATACCAATTTTTATACAACAAGGATAATAACAAACTCTCTTCTTAGTTCTGATATAGATCAAGAGTCAAGACATTATTTATTCTTTATAAATTCTTTCTTTAATTCTCTTAAGTTTGTTCTGTATCGATTCTGCTCGCATAGTTTCAATACAAATTTTAGTAAATTTCCATCTGGATTACGATTCCTTTGACAATCACAACTTGCACCACTGTTAAAATCTATGGTGAGTAATGCAGGGTTGGGAAATATATTTAGTGACAGAATACTGAATACCTAAATAAAATGTATTTTGTAATTGTTGTTTTGTAAATGTTATTTCCCAACACTGGACATAAACTTGTAGTTGACCAACAACAATTTTTTTAAGTATCTGTTCAAGGAGATATTTAGGCTAGTGGACCCTTCTTAAAATTATTTAAAATTCTTAATAATGTCTCTCATTATTTTAACTTCTGGCTTCAGTTGTTTATTATGTATTATGATGTTGAGTGTTGTATCATCCTTCCTATTGAGCTTTTCATGGAAGAAAAGTCAAAGTTTAAATTTTCTGTTAGTTATTTCCTGTTCTTTGACTACCAACTATTAGACTATTCTTTAAACTGCTCTGTTTCCTTTTTGATTTTGCTGTTCACTCTCTAGTTTGGTTCTGTTTGTTTGTGGTTGTAATATAAAAAAGAGAAAAAAATTGGGATACTTAGAAATATTATATCAATCTGAATTCAAAGATGCAAATATATTTTGCATATGTAAATCAAAATAAGAATATTTTTAAGCCTTGATTTGTTGTATTTGCCAAGGATGCTTGGCTTCACTAGAGGTCACTGTTTGTACCAATAATAAATGTCCTCTTTGGGAGCAGAGATCTTCCTGGAGTGGCTGAAGTGGAGGAGACGTCTTCAGCGCTGCTCCTCGTTGACACGGCAGGCTGTGGTTTGAACGAGACTGAGGACGCTGATGAACTGTCCAAGGGAAACACCGGTACAGCTTTCTGCTTTATAGTAAAGTCTTGTCATTATCTCTGCAGTTGTCACAAATTTCTTTTTGCTCCTCAGGTGAAGTGGACATTGTCGAACTGCACATAAAGGCTTTGACAGATGCTGGAGTTAAAGCTAAAGATATTGCAGTTATTGCTCCTTACAATTTACAAGTAAGAAGTCATCTGATCATCTTAACCTTAATGTAATTTACTTATTTTACTTAATCTTAAAATACTAATCATGATAGACATATTTTACTACATTATTCAGTGCAATACAACCTTGAGCTCTGCCTGGATTGTTCCAAAGTACAGCATCAGATAAATATATTACATTTATTCAGTTGCATGTATTTTTTTTCTACACCTTGCATTCATAACAATAACATCTCTAACAGAAAAAGTCACATATGCACCTTTAAATGTCCACTAATTGTAGGTGTGAATCATCTTATTGGTGGTGTAGATTTTAGGTTGTGTGTTCTTGTTGTTTTAGGTGGATCTCCTGAGACAAAAGCTTTCTGCTCAACACCCACAGCTGGAGATAAAGTCTGTGGATGGATTTCAAGGCCGGGAGAAAGAAGCTGTAGTTCTGTCTTTGGTCCGCTCCAACAGAAAAGGTAACTTACTGGTTTAGTACAGTGTCCTCTATAGGAAACCTTGTCAATTGTCAAATAAGATGTCAAAACTTCCACTGGCATTAGTAATATTTTAACAAGACATTTTTATTTAGTTTTAGTCAAGATTTAGTCAAATAATTCTTTAGTTCTAGTTTTTTAGTCAATGAAAATGCCATGCTAATTTAGTTGACTACATCCAGAAAATATACATTTTTGTTTCAACTATGATAAATCGTATTGCATTAGTGTACAGACTTGTTTATGGGCTGGTTTGCGGCTCTGAGATTGAAAATTGGAACTGAGATATAATTTCTACTCATTCCTTTCATTCATTTATGTTTTATTTTAGTATTGAATCGTTGAAAAGGTTTCAGGGGTTGTAGTTATAGTTTTCATTATGACCTTTAATTTAGTTTTTTTCTGCAAAAATATGACAATGATGAAATAGTTTTAGTTTTAAATGAACACTTATGGCTACAAATATTGACACTTTAGAATCCCATTAAAATTCAAGTCCATTATAAAACTTTGGCGTCAAGGAACAGAAAATATAACATTTCTCAACGTCATTTGTAGATTTCTTTGTTTTTGTAGACCTTAGACCCATTTCTAGATTTTGCTTACTGTACTGATTGTAGGTAGTGAAAATTGTGAGATGAAATTGCACCCTATTTTGTGTTTTATTGTGAGTTAATTAGCCTGAAAATGACCAGTGTCGTGTCGAGTATTTAATAACTTCTCTGTTTCTTTTCTTGTTTAGGTGAAGTTGGATTTTTAGCCGAGAACCGAAGGATAAACGTAGCCGTTACTCGCGCGAGACGCCACATCACTGTGGTGTGCGACACTCAGACTGTGCAGAACCATCCCTTCCTCAAGTCACTGATCGATCACATGACCCAGTTTGGAGACGTCCGAACGGCATTTGAGTATCTCCAAGACATAGTTCCTCAGAATTACACTCGGGATCGCAAAGACACCAAACCAAAAGCGTCGGCCAAATCTACCTCTACTGAACAGAAAGTCAAAAATGTTTCTTCAAGCAAGACAAAGCCAGACAGAGCAGATCCCAATTGGAGCAAAGAGCAAAGTACTGGCAAAGGTGATAAACCATTTTCAAAGGAGCAAAATGAGAAAAGATCTGATGAAATAAGAAAGCAGCTGGAGACATTCAAGAACGACACAGATCAAAATCAACTTCAATTTCCTGCATCGCTGAATTCCCACGATCGTATGTTAGTGCACCAGATCGCGGGGGAGATGGGTTTTCTGCACGAGAGTAGAGGAGAAGGCAAGGAGCGCAGCATCTCTGTCTCCAAACAGGTTAACGCACCAAACACACAAAACACAAAACAAGCCAAAGAGCAGGAAGAAGAGCACAGAGAAGAGGCAGAGGTTAAAGTACAAGAAGCTCAGCAAGAAGTAGAAGAACAAACCATCCCGGATCCAGTGGCGCAGACGTCTGTAGATCTGAAAAGTCTCCATTTAGAGCGAATGAAACGAGAGCAACAAAAACGAGAAGAAAATGCTAAACAGAAGAAGCAGCAGAACACTGTCCAACCAACGCAACCACAATCTAAAAAAACAGCAAAAGGTTAGTATTGGAACAAGTTTAAGATTAGAAACAACAATTTTGTAATATTTTTGTGTTATTATTTCTGTAGCTAAGAAGCAGACCAAATCAGGAGCTTGTGAGATTGCGGCCGCCTCCTCCAGCGACGTAGACTTCGACACTCTCATCAGTGCAGTGGTGAAGGCCGACAGCGTGTGCAGTTTTATCAAATGTAAAGCTTCAGTGCTGACGTTGGGCCAGCTCTGTGTGTTCTGCAACCGGCAGTACTGTCTCAGCCACCACATCCCCGAGGTAAAACAACCACACAGATCAAGGCTTAAGAAGACTTGATAAATATGCATATAAGTGACTTTCTTGAAGGAAACTACAAAATGTAAAATCATGATTTATATATTATGTCGTAGTAAGGGTGGGAGATACTGATAAAAAAGAAATATCTCGATATATTTAGGAGTACCCTGATAAGTCAGACAATATAGATACAGTTGGCAGTAGGGGGGGTGTGGTCGAGTGTGGAGGAAACTGTTGATTCAGTAGGAAACATATATTTTTCACTCTTCTAATAGGTTTCCTCGTGAATTATATGTATTTTAAACAAAAGTGATTCAAGCTGAGTCACAACTGAGTCTCAATAGAAGTTGTTGACATAGTGTTACCTCAGAAAAGTAAATGGATTGTTTTGTAAATGTTAAAATACAGCAGGCGGTGCTAGCATTGTGGTAGCATTCAACCTGCCACTGCCATTAGCATTCTTGGATAACTAGACGAGTTTGGGCTGTTCGACCTCTTTATTCTTCTCCATGTCTTTGTGTCTATGTTTGGCACTATACTAAAGTCTGCGTTTGCTCTTGTAGTTGTAACAGTGGGTTATAGAGCTGCTGTTCTACATTAAAATATATGGATTGCTTCTCCAACAAAGTTCTGATATTTTGTCACTTCAACAGCAATTTGTTAAAAACATGTTAGTTAAGGATTAGTCAAATGATAAATGTCTGCCAAATGAATAACAAAAATGCAGAAATGTCTCCTTATTTGAAAAAAACAGCATAATTAATGACTAATTCTAATATCTAACATTTGCATATCTTCAAAACAACATTCACAGTAAAATCTGAATTTTATTTGTCATAAAATCTAGGTTTGTTCAACATTCTCATTCTCAACATAATTTCAGGTCCATGGCTGTGGAGACAAGGCCAAATCTCACGCGAGGATGAGAATCAGTAAAGAGGGAGTTCTTTACGCTGGCAGCGGGAAAAAGGACACTTCAATGGACCCCAATAAGAAAGCCTACCTGCAGAGGAAACTGGACTCCAAATTAAAAGACATGGCGACACAGAGGAAAACAAAAAGCAAAGAAAAAGATGGGTAAATGTTCTTTAAATTGATGTAATTTATTTGTCAAGAGTAAACTTAATTTCCCCTCAGCAACTTGTCTTTGTTTCATATTTAGTTTAAAGATCAGAAATCTTTCCATACGGTAAGACGTTGCTCTATAGGGCTGCAATTAAATGTCTACTGCACTTTAGGTGTAATATTATTTGCAAAAAATATGAATAAACATCAAATTTGAATGGTCAAATCACAAATTAGCAAAACGGCAGTTACTGCAGCAACGAAAAATCCAGTCTTTATGAGAATTTGTTATGACACAATTTTTGTAATAATACTAAAAGTAATCAGATTCAATGTTTAACATTTACGGACTTTCTTGTTTGATAAGTAATACTGTATTAATATATGTAAATAATAAAATAGAACTTGTGAAATTTGCCACAAATACAAATACTAAACATTTGTGAATTTTTCAAAATAACACTATAACCTTGTAATCAGCAGCTTTCTGACGCTAGGGGGTGATTATATGGTATTTTACATACATTCATAAACAAAACCCTGTATTGTTGAACAAACTTTAATAAACTGAATCGTTTCCATCTAAATATTTAATTCCAAGTCACAATATTTGTCAAAAACCTCCAATTTTATATTTTCCCAAGGTTGTTAAAATTAATTTTGTTAATATTAGTTTATTCCATGCTGACTGTTATTGTCTGAGCACAGATTGTGACAGGATTAGAGATGTTTCCTTCCTCGTACAATCCAGGAGAAAAGTACGGAAAAATCTTCTCCGTGAACCTGTCCTTAAACGTGTGCATTATAGTCATGTCGGTATTGTTAATGAACACCACTTTGCCTTTTCCATAATCCAACTCCACAGTGATTCTTTCCGGCTTCTGCTTTACAACAAGTCTAGTACGATTCGGCGTCTGTGCCCAATACGAATCTCCGTTAGTTCGTCCGATGACCCAGAATCCTTCAGTGGGGTCTAGAAACACTGTGCTCTTTCTCTGGATGGATTCTCGTGCCACGCCGATGTACCAGTCCCGGCCCTGGCCCACATCCACGGTCCAGCTGTGGCGCCCGGAGCTGAAGCCGGGGGCCCCCAGCACACACACCCGGTTTATGCAGCGCTCCGGGTTGTCGGGGACGCTCTGTTTGCTGCCGTACTGGACACTGGTGAGCTCCTCTGAGAAGCTGAGGTTGCACTGCGCTGTGTTGGGGTCAAATGTGATGGGAGCTGCAAGATCACAAGTTAAAATTCACCATGAAATCGTCTTGTGTTTCTTAACAGTTCACTTGATAGTTTTTCTGGTGGAGAGTCTCATTGCAATTTTTATGACCCATTGCGATCAGATTTGTGATTTATATTTTTCTTTTCGGAGTTCACATTTTAAACAGAACCAGGAGAGTTGACAAAAAGACTGAAATATGAACTGACAAACTAATCAAGAAAGAATCACGTGTTGGGTTTTGTCACATTTTTGTTGCATTTAGTAGTGTTTTTGTTACTTTCAGACTTTGTCCCTTTTAGTCATGTGTTTGTCACTTGTTTCAGAACATGTTTTGACAAATCTAAACTATAGGGTTAGCGGTCCTAAAACAGGATATTTCCTTGTTTGGAGGAAATTATTGCACTTCAAATTGCAGTCTTTGTAATTTGCTAATTGCATCCATTCAAATTGCAATTTTGATTTGATTTCTATTAATTATACAGCCCTATTGGCGAGACAAGGCAAGTTTACTTGTAGAGTGAATTATATTCATACTCAAGGCAATTCAAATTGCTTTACACAACAGGAAAAAATTGCCATGAAATCAGAAAACCAATAAAGACATACAAAATCATTCTTTAAAAAAAACAAAAAAACCTTTTGCCAAACCTTGATCTATCTTGCATTAATTCAATTAAAAGTGTTTTAATAGCTTATTAGCAGGTTATTTTGTGTCATCAAGAGAGATGTGGCAGAAGAACAGCCTGAATGTACACACGCAGTCAAAGAAAATGTTACAAAACGTTAAACACCACTGTGAATTAAGTAGTCTTGACTTACTAGATTGGACTATGTTGCCCATCTTCCTCCACACCTCAAACTTCAGTATCCCCTCGTGCTTCGCTGAGTTTATCAAAATGTCCCGCAAACACATGGGCTCCTTAATGCTGTCTTTGGTTCTGCAAATGCATGTTTCCGTTATAAATTAGCTTTATGACAAGTGAGTGAGCGAATATTCAGATAGTATTCAGATTTCCTTTTTGAGCACTTCTGACCATTCAAAAGATATAACATTCAGTTTTGAACTGTTAAATATACACAATTGCTTTTCTGGTGGAGGGCCAGCCATTTTTTCCATGGAACATTCCATGCATATCAACATAATTTCTAAATAAGACAAATAGGTTGCATAAAAGTTACACAATGCCCCTTTTATTGCTATTTTATTGACGGAAACCCATGGATAGGAGCAAAAATAATTCTTATTGCTAGAAAGCTTAATCAAAAATCTTGTTTCCATATTGTTTGGTTGATGGTTCTAACGGCCAAAAAACTCTGCAACGGTTTGTTGGGTCTTAGGGTTCAAAAGTGATCAAAACACTGGAAGAGTTCATTTGCAAAAATAGAAAATTACTTTTGACAACTTTTCAAAAATTTAGATATCTGTCTCTGCAATTGAACTCTCATGTATCAGAAGTGCCAGTGTTAGTGGTGGATAGTGAAAATAATTACCTGTTCTTTGTCTGCTTGTAGTTCTATTGAAAACAAAGTTAGATTAGTATTTGGTTTAAACACATGTTGGTGGTTCATGCTGCAAGTGTTTCTTGGTTTACCTTTAAGAACAGCAGGTCTTTCTGGCTGAGTGTGGCCTCTATGTTGTCTATGAGAGCAGACACCGTGTGGATCTGGTTTTGTATGTCCTGGATCTTCTCGCTCAGGACTCCTCTCTTCACGTCTCTCTCCTGTCGTAGCAGAGAGAGCCTGCTCTCCTCCTCCACCTGAAGGAACACACGCAGCTTCTCAAACTCCTCCCTGATGGTCGCCTCGCTCTGCTCTGTTTGGATCTAGAGCCACAGAAACAGTGCAGCAGCAGGCCAGTCAGTGACCATTGACTGATATTAACAGCAAGCACTTTTTAATTTGTTTTAAAATCGTTTGGGGTCATAGGACATCAAAACATTCTTGAATATCTATTGTCAGAACTCTTTTTTATGTTGTATATGGTTGTTCTCTGTAATTATTAAGCCTATCCACAACTGCCACAAAGTTCAACAAATTTATCTGCTAGCATAAAAAGTAAGAAGAAAGTGCATCATTCCACCCAAAGGACATGATTGTTGTCAGATGAAAATACTTTGATTGTGAAGCCAATCCCTGAAAATTATGATAAGGTTTAATGTTTGTAAATTATAAGTTTGGATATTTCTATAGAGTTAAAGACCCATCATATCCTTCATCTGAAATAATCCCATCATCAAATTCTAAAGCGTTTACAGAACCATTTTATTCTTTGCTGAAAATATTTGCTGAGAAGAAGCAGGACTGCTTGATTGAGGCAAAAATTATATGATCACAATTATTTCTATTATAATTAAAATCATGACCATTTCAAACAATTACTTTATTGTTCTGTAGAGAAAGTAAAGACCGCATATATTTTACTAGACAAAAGTACCTTTGCTCCAGGCTTTGAGGGAAAAGGAGTGTACTCATAATTCTGAACAGAAGGCAATTAATTGTTTTGTAATTGAATAAAGTAATATTTGAAATCATGGTTAACCTGTATAATTGCACAGTCCTAGTTTGAAACAAAATTTCTGATAAATTTAACAATATGTGCAACACAGACAGTTAAAATGGTTCATTGTTGACATCACATCAACACAAGTGCTTCCTGTTCTATGTAGTAGTATTTGTAATTTGTAATTGTTTCAGGAAACTAGGAGTCAAGGAGGAGGAAATAATCTGAGCAACTGACTTTCCAACATCAGGGGAACTCACAAGACATTCTAGTGAAATGGTTGCGTAATCATTTGTGAAAATAATGTATCCATCTCATCCTGACAAGGGAACACTTCAAAAAATATCATATTACTTGTTACTACTGGACTTCTGAGTGAGTTAAGTCTCAACAAGTCTCACGACACAAAGTTACCTCAATCCACAGGAAGTTCATCAGGAGATAGTAATATTTTGAATTCTGTTTGGAAGATATGCAATTTTTTTTTTAATATAGGGTGTATCATTTATTAAAAATGTTACAATAAGCCCTGATGAAAGAAAAGCATAAATGAAAAAAGTTATGTTCTATCTTTCAAATGTGATATTTCTGCACCTTTGTGACTAATTTTTTTTTTGGTAAATTCAAACTCAACTAAAATATTTAATATATTTTTCATATACGCTTCTGTTGGACTGACACAATATCATCTGACTATTGTTAAAGAGATACTATTACTAAATACAAAATACTGAGATATTAATTTTTGTCAATATCTAATAATATTAACAACAGCCAACTCTCACCTGAATGAAGCTTTTGGTTTCTTCCCATTCCTCTCGTCTCTTGGTCAACAGTTTAAGCTTTTTTCTTAAGCTTTCCAACTTTGCTGTGATTTCTTTCTGAAATATTGATTTGAATTATTGATGATTATCCACCAAACTCAAGTGCAATGAACATTCCAGGCAGTTCTACTTCCAGTTTAACCTGGCTCCACATTCATTTCCTTATAGAAGTGAAAGTGACATTAGACAGGTTAGATGACACATTTCATTAAAGCAATTAACATGATTGTATTCATTATGTGGCATGTTCTAGGCCAAGTATCCATGGAGACAAGATCCATGACCAGAAAGTTTGTGGAGATCAAGCCCCTTAACAGCAAGAGCACGTTATTGATATTATTATTATTTTTTTTTTTTTAGTACTAGACTTTATTTAAGTCAATTTTTTGGATGAAGTTTTACAGTGGAGCTTTTAGATTTTACTCAAAATGTTCAATATTTTCGGTTTATAATGTCACTTCCTGGTTGAACAAGAACAGCAGCTGTGACATTGGTTGAGGTAATTGTTACCAACTGTTACCAAGCAACCATTTTGTTAATTACAAGGATAAAACCCCATTAAAATGACACAATAGTCATAATTTGACATCGGTTAAATTATTGTTTGAACTGTTAGAAAAACATGTCAGCTGTAAATTGTCCCCATATTTTCGATGTAAGTCACTTGTTGATGACACGGACAGAGGGGTTCTCTTTTGTTTAGAACTGAGCTCTAACTGAATTGACAACTATATAAACATAGCAAACAATTTAACAAATAAAAAGGTGTTAACAATAACTAAGAATGAATTAAATTCTGCCTTATCAATATTATCACTTTTTTATTGCTGTTTTTTTGTGTTTTTTTTTTCTTTTCCTTTTCTGTTCCATAGTGTATATTTAATGTATTCTTCATTTTAAAAACAAGAACTCAACTCTGCTTCCTTTTATTTATTGCTATCATTTCCAATTCTGCTCCACAAACTGAGAGTTGTATTAGAATATGATAAATATTTACCATAGGAACTATCCCACAAAACATGAGAGCCAGTCAGATGCACAAAATGAAGTTGTTTTTAGTTTACCTTTTTCTGTTCAGCAGCTTCCTTCACTGGAAAACACTGATGGATTCTGTGGCTTTTGGTCTGACACACCAGGCATATAACCTCCTGATCATTTTCACAGAAGACCTGAAGTTTCTGATTATGTAGACCACAGACTTCGGGGCACTTGACAGCCTTTTGTGTCTGATATTCTTCTGCTGCTATTTTAAGTTGTAGATTTATAGGAGGCCTCGCCGGGACAGACAGCGCTCGACACACCGGACATTCTCGACATCCTTTCAATTCCCAGAATGTCTGCAGACAAACGCGGCAGATATTGTGTCCACATTTGAGCAGGACTGGGTAGCTGTAAACACCGTCGCACTGTGGACAGAGCAGGTCCTTCTCACTGAACACAGCCGGTGCTTGATCCATGACCTCTCTAAGCTCCACTCCTCACTCTGCAGGACGAGCAACTGTGGAAAATGCAGTTCAAACATTGAGTCAAGGTGATTCAAGGCAAACCTGTTGGACTGGTTTGAGCTCATCATAAAGACAACTTAACCAATGAGGTTTGTTCACATTCTGCTTGTCTTATGATGTCATATTCAGATGGAGAGAAAGAAACAGTTTTTGTGCAATTGCTATTTTTGAAACAACTGTTCAAATAGAAAATCCACATCTATGCAATTGATTGAATAATGCTTTCACTTTTTGATTCAATTTGAGAAGAAAAAAAAATCACCATAGTTCATTTGTGATGACAGAGAACATGCTGAACTTTGTGCCATTTTTGTTTCTTGTGGAAAGGCCCAATAATTACAAGGATAGTATTATAAACCCGGTCAAAAAAACTGCAATACACTATTCTAATTCTTACCTGAACCACCTTCATTTAGGATGTGTTGTGACTGGTTTATAATTAAGATCTCTGCAATTACTGAACTTATGCACATCTTGAAAACAAAAACTGACAAAACTCTGACAAAGCAAATAAATATGGGTATTTTACAATAAATTGTTCAATTGTGGTAATCCATTAAACAGTTATACCAGCACAATTATAGACAGTTGCTATGTTTACACGCACACCATATTTCTGATCATTATCTGATTTCTGGAGTGATCAGATCATTGAAATGCCATGTAAACAGTTACATCTGAGGTGAGCCATCTGAATTCTTTCACACCTGTGCAGGTTAGGCAAAAAGGAAAAAGGGGTAAACAAATGTAGCAAAGACAAAAAATGACATATGTTTCCAGGAGTTTTTGATTTTTTTTTTACCCTTAATTGTGTGGATTCAAGCATGAACATGACAAGGTTCCATATTTATGGATTTTAGGTTTGGATATTGTTTTTAAATACTGCCCTCTTCCTGAGATTTTGGCTTCATCAACTTATGGAAGAAAAACCAGGAGCTTGTTGGCTTAATTACACTTTATTACCAAACTGAAAAGTCAAATCACAAATAGACGTTTCCTCTATGTGAGTGAGTCCAATGTTTACAGTGATTATTAAAAATATTGTCTAAAAACATACAAGTTGCACAGTTCTTCGATGGAGAAGAAGAAGAAGACAGACGAAGCAGAGGTAGTTAACTGTTAAGCCACACTAGAACAAGAACATTTGTACACATTTATGACTATGTGTGATTTAAAATGAAAACCATAAGTGCCTGTGCAGTAAATGTATTTGACATTACAATATTTCACAGATGCAGTTTAATATTTAACCACTTGACTGGGGGAATAGACAATACAAAAATGTCCAGGGGTTTGATCACACAATTGTAATTGCGGGCCTCTAAATATGAGTTACAGAAGACTTACTAGTTCTAAAGCATTAAGAGATGACAGTTAGTGTGAGTTTACAAAGCACTCCAAATAAATAAAGCATAAAATATATTTCTATGTACAGTTACTATGGATTCGCATGTGAATTTGTCTAAAAAATAGATGTGTAAATGCTGTTTTTTCTCTGGACGATACAAAGAGACACCAGCTCTGTGGCTTGTGTGTATTAGAGACACATCAGTCCTTCGTTCTCTGAGCCCTCTTTATGTGTGGTGCTGCTGTCCACAGTCACAGGCCCAAACGTCTGCAGACTGCTCCAAGTCTGAGGCAGGCCCGGGCTTTAGAGCTCCAGAGATTTAGAGGCTCAACAGAGCCTCCGACAGGCAGATCCAAGCAACATGCCATTAAACCTCACACAAATCCAGGTTTCAGCGATGACTTGAAACACTTGGGACAGCCCTTCGTGCCGTTGGTCTCCAGACACCTGAAAAGACAGAAATTATGATACAAGCCTCAATGATAGGATCACCAGCCTTTAAAAACATCCCAGATTTAACAAATACTGGGACAAATGCACTAGTTCCATGGGGAGGGACATATACCGGACTGACAATTTTTTTCTTTTTTCTTTGTTTCTTTTTGATTTTGTATTTTGCTCTCTGGTCTTGTTATGTGTGCTCTGTATGTGTATGCTCATAATGTGAAAAAACAAAACAAAAAACTGCCAATCTCCACCCACTTTCATTACTCAGAATCAAATCTATTCACTATTTTTCCAGACACAGATGTCCAATCACTTAAACAGCAGTTGTTTACACATCAACATATATAGATAAAACAAAAAAAACAAAACTGGTAATGCCACTTTGTTATAAACTTGTTAACCCATCTTTGGGAAGATTTAGATCGTAATCGTTATTCTGTCAAAATTGTCTGTCAAATTATATGATTCGAAATTGCAACAAACTTATCCACATTCCCATTTCACCGGAAAACCCAAAAGAGAACAGTATAGTCATATTTTGTGCAATGTCCCTTTCAAATAAAGCTAAATGTCCTTCCTCCATGCTGTAAACATGGCATGGGCCAATTTCCATCCATTGTCTGGCATTCCGAGTGTTCAGGGGAGTTTGCCCAACCAGTCCACATGTGCTTTGTGGATCTGGAGAAGGCATTTGACTGTGTGCCCCGGGGCGTCTTGTGGAGGGTGCTCCAGGAGTATGGGGTCCAGGGCCCTTTGCTAAGGGCTGTCCGGTCCCTGTATTACTGGAGCAGGAGCTGTGTTCGCATTGCCGGCAGTAAGTCAGAGCTGTCCCCAGTGCATGTTGGACTCCGCCAGGGCTGCCCTTTGTCACTGAATTTCTAGGCGCAGTCAGGGCGTGGAGGGGGTCCGGTTTGGGAACCACAGGATCTCATCTCTCATTTGCAGATGATGTTGTCCTGATGGCTTCATCAAACCAGGACCAGCAGCATGCACTGGGACGGTTTGTAGCCGAGTGTGAAGCAGTTGGGATGAAAATCAGCTCCTCCAAATCCGTGGCCATGGTTCTCGACCGGAAAAAGGTGTCCTGTCCTCTCTGGCCTCAAGTGGAGGAGTTCAAGGAGACTGACAGGCGGATTGGTGCAGCATTTGCAGTGATGTGGGTGCTGTGGTCTATTGTGGTAAAAAGCTGAGTTGAAAGCTCTGGATTTACCAGTCAATCTACGTTCCTACCCTCACCTGTGGTCATGATTTGGGTAATGACCGAAAGGACAAGATGCAAGTAGTTGAAATGAGTTTTCTCCGTAAGGTGGCTGAGTGCTCTCTTAGAGATAGGGTGAGGAGCTCAGTCACACAGGAGGAGCTCAGAGTAGAGCTGCTGCTCCTCCACGTCAAGAGAAGCCAGCTGAGGTGGCTCGGACATTTGTTCCGGAACCTCCTGGATGCCTCCCTCAGGAGGTGTTCTGGGCATGTCCCACCGAGCGGCGATGCCAGCGTAGATCCAGGACACGCTGGAGGGACTAAGTCTCTCTGTGGCCTGGGAACGTCTCGGGATCCCCCCGGAGGAACTGAAGGAAGTGTCTGGGGTGAAGGAAGTCTGGGAGTCCCTGCTTAGACTGCTGCCTCCACGAGATGGATGGATGTCCTGCATTCACTCTAACAAACACACTCTCATTCATACTCCAAACAGAAAGGCCCCGCGCTGCCCTGGAGTTGAATCATTGCTGTGAAGCGAGAGCGCTAACCGCTAACAGAGGTACTGTGCTGAAACGCTAAAAGGTACAAATACCGGTCAATAAATCTCTAATCGTACATTTTTGTTTGACCAAAACATCAGCAATTTGAATATATAGACTAACACTCTTTGGCATTTCCTGCTCATTCCTGATGATTTGAATTTTGATTTAGACCCCCTTTTGACTCCCACACATTTTTTTGGCCTTTAACTCACAGTTTCCGGAAGGATGTAACTTGTACTCACTTGAGGTGGAAGATGTGCGAGCAGGGCAGGGCCTGCAGTTTCTGGTCTCTGTCCCCAATGCTCTCTCCACACATGCCGCAGTAAAGCTCCAGCTCCTCCACACACTGGAGGAACTTGACCACCTGCTCCCGGAGCTCGTCCTGCTGCCCTCTGCTCCGGTAAATGCCCTCGCTGATGCAGTGCACCTTCAGCGTGCACAGCTGGGGTCCAACACAAACACATTCTGTCACTTACATGGTCCATTTTTTGTTGCTTTATAATTGGATGTTTTCAAATTACCTTATTTCCTATTGCATCTGCCAGCTCCTGTGCTCGCTGCAAAGAATCTAGGGCCTAAAAGTAAACAACATTGTCAATACTGAATATACTAAAAATCAGGGGTGAGCCACATGCTTACACATATGATAATAAAATATCAAACCACAATATCGCAAATCCCAATATGGAGTACTACAATGTCGATACATTTGCAATGTTTGAATCTGCCAATTTGCCAATAAATAATTATATTAAAAGTAATATGTTTATGCTTTAATGTATTTGTCAAACACTGCCATAATAAATTCTTAACAGAAACAAAGAAAAAGAAAAGAAAAATCAATTCTAATTTGAGTTGAATATCATAAATTATAATCTCAATCTTCAAATTTAAAACAGCAAATTTCTGTCACATTGAAGACCTTGTAATATAGATTGTTGCCATATTAATCAATGACGATCAAGGAGAGTTGAAGTGTTCAATGAGGGCGTAGAAAAAACACCTGCAGGTAAGATGGACACTCGAGATCAGTTCTACGTTGATTGACACTGATCAGATTTCGAACGAGACACTGTTATCTTCTTCTGAAAGTTCACTTCGCTGTAATTGGTTAAATGAGCCTCACTCAAACCTTGATACAGCTTAACCAATATATAAAGGACTGGCATAGTCGTTAGGATTTTATTTTGTTATATAGTCCATCTTGACTGAACATACAAGAATTAAAAGAGACTAAAACCTTGTCATAGTCCTTCTGCAGCAGCCAGCACTTTGCCACTCCCAAATACACGTAGACCTGTCCCAGGCGGTTTCCGATCTCGATCATGATGGCCAAGGCAGACTCATACCGAGGGAATGCTTTCTAATGAAAATTTTAAAAATGTGTCAAATAATTTAACTGTATTTGTCTCATATTGAACAAAATTATGGCTGTAAAATCTAACACCTACATCCACGTCCTGCCTGCAGCGATGGATGTCTGCAAAGTTGAGCAGACACAGAGCCTGCAGAGGGCGATCACCGTGCTGCAGCGCGATCTTCATAGACTCCTGAAAACAAACATAAGTCATGAAGCAGCTCTGTCACCTGATACATGGTACAGGACACAAATGTATTAGTGCCAAACTGTAAATGTTGGGTACAGGCTAAGGTTTCAGAAATCGGAAATGGATCCGGCTTCATTCTAAATCACTACACTCATGTTAAAGCCAGTACATACTTAGACCCGGACAAAAATATGCCCAGAGTGTTAATAAAGTGGTTTTAAGTTTTCCTCTGCCAGAACAACTGTAGGTGCAGCTGTCAGCAGACTGTCTACAGTGAGCACAGGTCTAATAATGTGAGCAGGACACTTGGAGAACTTATGTAAACCTCCCTGTGCAGGAGGAAGGACAGTGTGCTAATGGCTGGATCACACATACCTCGCAGCACTCCATGGCGTCGGGCAGGCGCTCCAGTTTCCTGTAGGCCACAGACATGTGGTACTGGCTCATGGCGCGGTACTTAAGGCTCCAACCTTTGCCATAGTCATTGACCAGTTCAGCTGCTTTGCAGGGGAAGAACAGGGCCTTCTCGTAGTCCTGCATAGAACAAATCAGACAATGTCTTTTAGAAATGCAAATTAAGCATGGCAGAAATCTAAGACATATTTCTCATTTTTGAAATATATATTGTGCATATACCCAAGACATATATAAAGAGTTAATGTTTTGATTGAGTCCTAAATACTTATGAGGCCCACAATAACATATTTGTACAACAATGTGAAAAAAGTTATGGAACAGCAACTATATTAAAGATAAAAAATACTGGCTTTTTTAGATTTTTCAGTAACTGATTCATACATTTGAAAGAATGATGTTTACCGAACGTATCAATAGCCAGATACTAATCAGAACCTACACTTGTGTTGAAAATAATTTCATTGATAGTGAATTGTTTTAGAAAGATTGTGATCTATTTCCGAACTAGAATAAGACCACATGGTAATAATGTTGAAAATTACATAAATGGTTTAAAAAATCTAAAATGAGTTGATTGAGTTGAGTATGATAACAATTAAAAGCCAATTGACACCAACAGAAAAACATAGCTTTAGACAAGCTCGTTAAAATTATAAGCCAAAGAAAATATTTGTGTCAAATATTTTGCACTAAAGTTTAATTTTCTGACTTTGTCGCTGGACATCACAATAGGTTGCTCTGGATTACCCACATTGCTTTGGCTGTTGTCATTTCAATTATAATACTGGTAAATGTTTTTTGGGCAAAAAAGCTAAAATTTTTATCTTGTTACTTTATTCACATCAGCCAAATGGACCCAAAAGAACCAATAAGTAATCAGTAATTGGATAAATAAACAATTAGACATTGCTCCGCACCAGAGTAGCCACATATACTTAATACTGTTGTTTAGTCTATCCAGAACACTACATCCCAAACAGCACAAATATACCAGCCAGCCTATCAAATGATCTATCAAATGACATATCAAATGATGAGTACTTGCCTCAGTAAATGTCTTACATAGTGGCTGGACAACACCAATGCCAGTCCAGTATCAGCCAACATCAGCAGCTCAAACTTATCGAGTCAACTCTAACTCCTGTTGCAACCACATCAACATGTTAAGCCCATGTTCCTTCTGCACTGTTTCCTGCCCCAGAGAGAAGGTTCTGATTTTAAGATGGCTTAAACACCTGCTCCCTCTCGATAGCGAGCTGTCAGCATCACTGTCCCGATCTGCCTCATGTTCCCATATAAGTTAACCCTGTGTAGTTTATATTTGCTCTGCTGTCTGAAAACTGACACAAAACAGAGGCTATGAATCCAAGGTACACAGGTGTCTTTTCTTAATCAATACCAATCACTATTCTAATGATATTGTTGTCAGTTGTCATATTTACAGTGATTAGAATTGACTTTAGACTGCACTGACTTTGAGAGGTTCATGGGAACTTTTGAGCATACAATTTTTTGTGTGTGTTACACATACAAAGCACTGAAACATCATTCTTTTACATACTGATGCTATTATATATAAAAAAGCAATTTGCCTGTTTTTAACTATTTTATTCAACGATGCACTAGCTCCTATGATCAGCAAATGCCTATCAGTGTTGTCACAAAATAAAATTTTAAACTCATTCAATATTAAAAAATACAACTCGATACAAGGATGTTATTATCCTTAAATGCTCTTTCTAGGTCAAGGTTTTAGACAACAGCATGACATTTTCAACACAAAATAATAGTGTATTAAACATTGCAGTCTTACATTACTTCTGATAAAGCACTAGATAATTCTAAAACTGTTCATGAAAGGTCAAATTTTGTCCTGTAAAAGTGATTTTTTTTCAGGATCAATACTTCTAGTTGTGATACTAGATTACGCACACGCACACGCACACGCACACGCACGCGCACGCGCACGCACACGCACACGCACACGCACACGCACACGCACACGCACACGCACACACACACACACACACACACACACACACACACACACACACACACACACACACACACACACACACACACACACACACACACACACACACACACACACTTCATACTAGGCATTGTGGGTGAAGTGTCTTGCCTAATACTCTGGCAAGCAGGTATGGCTATATCCAATATCAGGTTCAGTCAATGATGAGGTTGAGTCTTTTAAGCCAAACTTCTGTCCATGTGTTTGGAACAGAGTTCAGACTTTGCAAGAAGACAGAAAATATTTTGTGTTGAATGGAAATAATTATAAGTTCTTGTTTGTTGTATCTGTTTGTTGTTTGATTCTGAGGTTACAAAATGTGGGCTCATAAAAAATTTAACTGAATAAGATACCTTGAGGTGGATGTAGATATTTCCAAGGCTGCAGCAGACCCGGCACTCCAGCATCTTGTCATCGTTGTTGTGGGCATAGCGAAGGGCCTTCTCGTAGCTCTCCAGGGCCTTCTGGAAGACGCTGAGTCCCAGAAAGGCGTTGCCCATGCTCAAACACACCTGACCGTTGAGCTGCAGACTGACCGTGGTGCCCTGCATGTTCAGACACGTCTTACAGTAGGACACGGTCTTCTGGAAGTCGCACAACTTCTCGTTACTACGCGCCAGGTTCAGGTAGCCCTCAGTCAAGTAGTCTGGGTCCTCCATCTCCCGGGCCGTGTCGATCTGCTCCAGGGCGTACTGAGGACCAGAAGAGAAGATAACATTAATGTCATTAAAAATGCTGTGATTAAATGCAATTGCTTTAATGTATAGGACTTTGGGGGCATACGTTTCTTTTAAAAATTACGACAAAGGCCACAGAACAGCCGTGCCCTGGATTGCCAGCAACATGCTGTTTCCATAAAACGGGGTGACCAACATGATCAGACAGGACATATATGCCATCAGCATACAAAATCCAAAAGAAAAGAGCTGTATTGTCATCAAGAAAACAGACTATAAGACATGTTTTTATGATGAAGCTATGTTCAAACTAGGATCTTTTTTGTTTACACCTCTTCAGTTTTGTAAATTAACAGCACCTTTAATTGAAGGTTCTCACAAAGCAACAGCCCTGTGGCATATGAATATTTAACATTTAATGTATTTGTCAGGGACCACATACAAACAAATTCATCTTATAAAAGAGAAGATGCTATGCATCATACTCACTTAATACTTCGCATAGGCCTATCTTGAACGTATCTTGTTTTGTAAATAGACTAAGAAACAATTAAGCTTTGTTATCAAAACTATGGCATCTTGTGTTTGCATCTATTTAAGTTTTTCAAACTAAATGGTATCTTGCATTGAAACGTGAAAAACAGCCCTGTGGCATTGAATATTCATGTAATACTTCACAAGGCCTATCTTAATTCACCAGTCATTTATTTTACAGCAATAGCAACCATTTAATGGTAAAACTGAATGCCACCTGTATGTAACAAAAACACACTTTATATTGAATATTACATGAAGTAAAAATCCCTTTGTCAAGAGTAAGTAACACTTTTTGGCTGAAATCTTTAATTTGATTAAGTTAAACTTTATTTCTCAACTTGTGCAAAAAAAGAAAATAAAGTACATTTTATTTCACTTCTGTCTGGCCTGGACACAGCTTATTTCAGTGTGAGCGCTGCTCGAGTAAAGATGATTATGTCAACAAGATATCCCACTCTGCTCTCAGGTTGCAAGGCACTTATTTACTCTGCATCACATGGATGCCACAGATTAATCCATGGTCTATGAGAACAGTGCAAATGGGCCCCTATTTCACATGTAATAGTTTAGTGCTTCTGCGAACAATAAAAAATGAATACAACCACACAACCTCACTAACATCACTCTTTAGTTTACAGAAGCACACAGCCTGACGCAGCATATATTAAATGTAATGTAACTTCCTTTCCACATTTCAGTCTTGCATGTGAGTCTTACCCTCAGCATGTCCTTGTATTTGCCCATCTCAGAGTGTGCGGTGATCAGACAGCCCAGCACCCTGAACTTTCCCCCGGGATCTGACGTCTTCTCCAGGACTTTGGTCCATACATGCAGAGCCCGATCAGTCTGGTTAGACTGGTACAGCTTCAGGCCTTTCTCAATCTGCTGTTTGGTTTGGTCCTGGCCCATCTCTGCTGCCAACTTCCTCATAAAAGTAATCATTTGTTTAGGCCATGCAATGTCCGCGAGGCGGCAGGATTGTAGATCCTGACCATGCACGTTTAGCTGCTCCGGTCGATCCTCTGAAGGCCTAGCACCACCCTCAGCTCCAGAGCGCAGACCCAGAGGAAAATGGATCAGCACCCATTCTCCCTAGGGCTCTCGTGGAGAGTTACAGCGACTGAAGAAGGCTCTCACCATTAATCCTGCAGCAAAGTCCTTCCACCAACTGTCCACAAATAGACCTCAGATCTCTTCTTCAAAAACACCAAAGAAACAGTTTTCCAACAAAGTGCTAGCTGTGCTATGCTAGAATAGATGCAGAATATCCACACCCCTGTCAGAGGAATTCTGCCCCCCATCTCCCACCCGCCTTCCTCCTGCCGCTGTCACTCCAGACCATGTGTCCCTTTTGGAATTCTGTCCTGCCCTCAGCAGTACTACCAAGGTCACTACAACCAAGCAATCTACCGCCGACAATTTCCACAAAAGCAACACTCATTGATGAATGAAGCAATGCAGTCATGTGCATGATGCGGAAGTGTCTTGTACATATAATTAAAGAACCATTTCCCGAATGGCACTTGTAGACAAGTACAGCTCCTGGTTTTGTGGAGGAGCCCCCTTCCTCCCTAACACATCCACACACCTCCTCCTCCCGCTTCACTGGGCTCAGAATAGTTCTCACAGTCTGACATGTTCCTTGGCTTGGGTTTCAGCTTCGAGCCTCCTTCACATCAGTGGGATCAGACTGTGGACGCTTTCTCTCCTTCACCTCAAGGACAGCCTGCAACATTCACTGGATTAACTCAAGTCTATGAAAACAACAACTTTGTGAACAAGACCCTTCAAATAAATAAAAGCATTACTTAAATGCGACATCTTTGATTTTATACATTTATATGAATGATCAGTACCAGTAACACTGCAGACTCACTTGAACAATCTTAATCTAGCTTTACAAACAGTTGCTGAATGTTAGTGATCATGATTTATGAATATTTTTTATTAACAGTTAAATCTTCAGAAAACATTAGAAAATAGCCAAGATTATGTAAACTGGTCACGACATTGTTGCAGATGTAGATTTATATAACAATGATTGGACTTTTTAAATGGTTAATAAACTGAAACACTGAGTTGGTCTCCAGAGGAGGGGCACAGACCAGCTGAGTAAACACTGAACTGTGCCATCTGTCTGTCACTGTAGACTGTGGTGGGGACTTTAGGCCAAAACGAACTGCCAGTTTGTGAGCAGAATTTTGATTCCTCTGATAACAGTCACTACAGAGGTGGCAGGGTTGAACTTTAATGCATTGGCATCTCCTTTCTTACACTTGTCCCTGAACACATATATGCAGCCGTTACAGCTGGCCACTTTCCACAGAGACGGCACACAGCTCCAAACCTCAGGAAAGCGCAGCCGAGTAAAGCTCTCCAACAAAGGGTTATAACAAACCACAGAGTCTCCCTCGGCTACAATAAAGATAACGTCCATGTGCACGGCTGCGTGCATGAGGCCGTCGAACGGCAGCATGTACGGTTTAATCTGACACTTCTGAGTCGCTGTGTCAAAGCATTGAATCAGGCGTGAGGGTTTGGTGAAGAAGTCCATATCATTCTCCTCTCCTCCCAGCAGATAGATGATGCCTCCCAAATTAACCCCCGCTGAGCCGGACACAGCGGTGTCCAGGGGGCTGGTCTCGGTCCACATGTTGTCCTTGACCGTGTAGTAGATGACAGCGTTGGACAGTGTGTCCTGAAGGGTCTTTCCGCCCAGAGAGTAGATGACGTCATCACTGAGCACTGACACCATGGTGTGGTGCAGGCGGTCGCGGGGCAGAGGGGCACAGCGCTCCCAGTCCATGGTGTGCATGTTACACTTCCACATGCGGCGCGGGATGGAGCCCCCCACCACATACAGGTCAGGCCCGTGTTTACAGGCCGCCGTGATCTGGTGGCACAGGCTGTTCTGTCCACTCACGCTGATGGCGTCGTCCTCGTCACAGTGCAGAGACACGGCCAGCGAGTGCGTCCGAGTCTCCTCTTTACCAATAAGGTAAATGTGCACATTCTCTCCAATCTCCTGAAAATGAAAAGACTTTTAGTCTGATAAAATAAATCCAATAGCACATTAACATACAGTTCTGACATTTACCTTTAGGTTCTCTCGCAGAACAGATGAGAACTCCTCTCTTTCCACTTTGTTGTGGTTAATCCAGGACTCGATAGCCACAGTGGGATTCTGGGAGCTGGGGACTCCATCTGAACACAAAAAGTGTGTGTGAGTGTGCTTTATGTGCATTAGCTTGGCCTTATCTCCTGGATCTTAACACTGCGTTAAAACAAAACTTTTAAAGGCATTGAATGGTCATACATAATTAGGCTTTTAAATCATTGAAGCATAAATTAATAAAAAAAAAATAATTATGTAATACTGTAAATATAAGTCTGATATTGTGTTTTTAAACACCCATATCAATAAAATTGAAATGTTATGGGTAATAATATTAAGGTCTGGCTGACCTGTGATTTATCTTAATTCGGAAAAGCCAGACCATTTTTAGATAAAATATCTAATACAGGCTCATGAAAATCTACCACGTTCAATAATAATATATATAAATGTTCAATTAGTTGCTATTTTCATATTCAGATGCCAGACTGACATGTTGACAACTAACCTTTAATAGTAAAAAATGAATTATTAATTATTATTATTATATTTACTAAAGAAGTTGAAGCAGGGCTGGTTTTATTACCTTTGATAATGTCCAGAAGAAGGCAGAAAGGAAGATTAGCAAATTCTTCTGTCTGGTGCAACTGAACCAAGTGAATCTTGGCACAATGCTTTGCCGCAGTGTATAACTCCTGGTCACTGTGTCTGTCAGCCAACCACATCACCTGGGCATAAAAACACATTTTATTTCGTACTCAATTTTGAAAGAAATTGTGAAAAGACTTTTTTTTTGTATTTTTGACAGTATTAGATTAGCAATGTGTTACTTTACAGTAGAAAGCCATACACCCATGCATGTTTGAAACATGTCCAGGAGACAGGAGCATTAACATTTGAGTAAAACTGGGCGGCACGGTAGCACAAGCGGTTAGCACTCTTGCTTCACAGCTAGAAGGTCCAGGGCCTTTCTGTGTGGAGTTTGCATGTTCTCTCTGTGTCTGCATGCCACAATAGACATGTACAATACACTGCTCCCCTCTGGAATTAGGACTCCGCTGAAAAAGAGATTCTGAATCTCAGTGGGACTTTCCAGGTTAAATAAAGGTCAACTACGAAAAACAACAACTAAACTAAAGATTTTGGGGGTGCTCAGAGTGTGAAACAATGCTTAGGGGGTAAAATGGAGTAAAAAAGGTTGGGAATGACTGGTCTAAACTACAGGGTTATTTCCGGATTCATTTATGTTACTTAAAAAAAAATAGTGTTTTCTAATTTTCTAAATGTGACCATTCAAATAGCAATTTTTCTTTTAGTCGACTAAACCAATACTGGGTCAACTAAAGCAATGCCCTGACGATTGAGCAACTACAGTCAACTACAGGGGGCAAAGCATGAAACTGGCAAAAACTTTTTAATATTGGTATGATATAATCATTGTTATCGGGATACTCCAAAAAATATCAAGGTATTAATTTTTGTCCATAATGTCCACCTCCCTGCAATTTTCCGAGAGAGTTATTGAGCAGGACAGAGAGCGCGAACAAACCTGCAGACAGTTCTTGACCTCCACAGTGCGAGACAGAAATCGAGAGCACTCCTCAAACAGAGCCGTGAGCTGGTACATATCGGCCATCTCGTACGTGTCCTGCAGGTCCTCCACCCGCAGTCTGATGGTGCCGTGGTAGATGTAGTCCACCAGCAGCTGAAACACGGAGGCGCTCACGTCCTTCAGCTCAATGGTGCGATTGTGGGACTCGCGGAGGTTGGACGTGAACATGGAGCGGAAGAAGCTGCTCTGGGCTGACAGGACGAGGCGATGCAGGTGGAACTCTTTACTGTCCACGATGACGGTGACGTCAGCAAACAGGCCGTCTTCCAGGCACAGGTCCATGATGTTCTTCACCACGCGGCTGGAGTGTGAGCGGTCTGTGAAGGTGTAGCCCAGGAAGTAGTTCTCTTCTCCCACAGAGCCCCCCACACTGAGGCCCCCCTCCTCATAGGACTCCATCTCTGCTGTTCAAACAATTAATAACCTTATTAATTAACAGTGCATGTCACATGATATGCCAAAGAGCACTTAAAATGCTGTAAACAAGAGGCTTTGTACTGTGGCTATATTCAAATCTAGGCTCAAAACAGTTTGACTAGTCAAATTTTTTATTGTTCAAGCATTTATGCTTTTGTTTTCTTAAAACCCATTTTTATTCACTGGCTTTTTGCTCGCTGCATGAGTTGTGTGCTTCATCTGTGTCTTAAATTTTTTTTTAATGTATTTTATTGTTTTTAACCATTTGTTGCCCTAATATATTTTATCTATTGTAAACAACTTTTTATGCTGTGTACAAATTGTGCAATGTGTACAAATTGTGCAATAGACCTACAAATGAAATTTTAGAAGGGCTGCAAGAAATGAATAATTCTCTAATAAATTAATTGCTTAGTTGTTTAGATTACAAAATGATTATGAACATGAGATTTAGGAGATCCTGATTGGGTCGTTACAGACAAAATAAGTGTTGTAGTTTTAAATTACGAACACTACATTACTACTGAAATTACTGCGCTATCTGATCCACAAAAAACTCACAGCATCTAACATGTTTTGAAGAATGTATAATCCAGAAAATTCATTTACTAAATAAATTACTTGACGATTTGTTCATGAACCAATTAGTTGCGAGCATGACTCAATTAACTTGTTTCAGCCCTACATTTCAGCCAAGAGGTTTGTGATTTGAAATATTGTGACAGCAATGCACATGATATTATTGTGGGACTTTTGACGATACAATATGACGATATGTCGGTTATTGTTACATTATATCCCTAAAAATGGTCTAGTTATTCTTGTTAACTATAGCCCAATATTTTTCTATCAATTTGCTTATGCAAATGTAATTTGCCTTCACGCAGTATAGAACGTGCGAAAGAAATTGTCTTTGCAAAACACCATGCACTATTTAAATTACCATTTCCATATTTAGAAATGCTAGACAACAACAAAACACAGAAGAATGTAGAGCTTTCTTCAGCTGCATGAGTCTGTGTCAGGGCCCAGCGTTAGCTTTAGCTCAGACTGAAACTGTCCGCAAGAGACACGTGAATGTGGCACGTCGGGAGGATTATTATGACTCTAATAATGAACAGGACACAGTCTGCACTGTCTGATGAGGCGTAAGCATGTGGGATTATTACCTGCTTTTACCACGTTCGCATTCAGAGCAGCTGCACGAGCACCGGAAGAAAACAAACTTTAAACATGAATATTTGTCTGACTCCTCGTGGTTACACTGCCCCCCTGTGGTAGGAGATCATTACTGCAGCTGTCAGACAGTAATAGCTCAATATCAGCAGGAAAGTATTCATAACAGAGCCTGGAGGCCCTACTGGGCTTGTATTTCACTCTTTTGCTAATGGCCTAATGGGCTAACTTTTAAGGTTGTGTGAATATAAAAAGGCGTTCATTTAGTATTGCCAAAGACTATTTATTTGAAGATATGTATTGCTATTCCCTGAAAAGTGGCACACACAAAAAAGTGTAAGCAAATGAAATGATTAAAATGACTAATTATTGTACAATGATGGAAATGGGTGGTACTAAAAAAGTTTATACATTCCCCACACTTTTTGAACATGTATTTATATGTATTTCTTTATTTAGCTATCATAAGTATGATTTAATAATGTGGTTGTATTTTTATGGACCATATGTTTGAGGATGAGACCCCATCTATGTTTTTTTTAATGTTCCAAAAATAAAATAAAATAAACAAACCCCACAGACAGTGGACAATGTGTGCTTCGTGCTTTCATTAGAGGGGTTCCGCTCTTTCTTCAAAAACAAGAAAACAAAAAAATTCAAAAAAGTTATCTTTATTGAAACAGTACAAAAACGTGTAACAACAGTTATAAAAGAAGAACAAACAGCAGTAACGACCAGTCAACTGCACTCAGAAGCCTGGATAATTTTGTTTACTTTACTTCCGTTTACCCTTTATTTTGGTCTGAGTTTCCTCCAGAGAGAGCAGTTTTTTCTTGAGATTTTTGTCCATAGGAGGCGCTTTGTCCCGGGAGCGTGGCTGCATCCTGCGCTGTACCCTCCGTAAATCCACAGAAGCAGAACTTTCCACTGTTTGTTTGTGTCGATTACTTATCAGTGACTCATCCCTGTCCCACACCAGCACAGTAGAACCTGGGCAAGGAACTAGGTTTATTATTTCTTACTACACAAGAGTCACACACTGCATCAAACTTTACTTATTTCAACAGTTTTCACAAATACTACTCCACTTCAAAAGATACTGGTATCCAAATTCATTCAAGTGTAGACATTTGGTGACCCTAAACAAGATTTTGGTTGTGGTCCACCATTTGATCCTCAAAAGTGGAGGAGAAAAGTGACCATGATCTCTAGAGAAGTGGGCCATTTATTCACCAGCTTGTTTTTTTAAATGAAAAATATGTAAAAAGGGGGATCAGGGGTCCTCTCTAAAGAAAATATGAATATATCATGTGTCATTTCTGGTATTCTGCTGAATTTTAGTTCAGAATATTAGGGAAGGCTGCACAAAATACTAATAGGCTTATTATTTGTTCCCACCAGGTCTTATGCTGTATTTAATGATAAACTAGAGTTTTATTGGCAAGGACTAAAGCTCTGGAGAAACTCTTCTTACATCGGGACATATGAACTTAAGTTTTCTGGTGCACTTATAGCAATAACCTACTTTAATAATTTTTGTTGACAACTATGACTTCTGCGTGAATTGCAGCAGTGGTTGGGGCAGCTTCTCTCTCTTTTCCTCTTTACAGTCTGGACAGCCCTCCAGAGCATGTGGTCTCCCCAAATGATCGTGGCCCTAAACAACTACTTATGGTAGTTTGTTTATGCCACAGGAGGGCCCTGAATACACAACTAAGAGTTAAATGCTTCGGGAAAACTTACCCATTCCAGATGCGATGACATCTCCCATTGGACTAAACTTGTTGACCTGCATGTTCACAGACAATCACGTTATAGGCGTCACTTAATGATAGTCTTTGTCATGCACATGTTTAGCAGACTCACAGATTTGATCCCCGGGGCAGAGGGATCGTGCAGCTGATACACCAATTCTTCCGTGTTGGAGTCGTAGATGTCAGTGGTCCTCAGGTCTCCGGGACACACACGACCGTCCGGGTAACGTCCAACTAGGATTAGGTCATAGGTGGGATGCCATGTAGCCTGTGAAATGAACACAAACAAGATTTCAAATTATGTGTATTGTGACTGAAAATACACACTATCAAAATGTCTAGGTATTTTTACTTATTGTCCAATATTTTTCTTCCTAAGATTAAAACGTATATCATTTCCTCATATTGTTTTTCCAAAACAAAAAGGTTCATGATGTAGTTTCTTCTGATTTTTGTCATCCCAAGATAATTTACCTATTAACCCTGTAGTAACTTTGACTAAATGCTGCTGACTGGAGTGTGGACTGTTCAAATCAGAGAATCAGGGGAGTAGATGTCTTGAAAATGTCCTTTAATCTGGCAGGAGACAATGGAGATGTGGGATTGGCACCAGTGTGTTTTTAAATAATTCATACTAAAGTAGTGCTGCCAAAACGTTTAGCAAAGTCAAAGGGACGTATAGAAACAGGGAACTGTTTTGGTCCTCCCCCCAGTCTTTCTGTCAAGCCCCAAGAGCTTAACATTTGATATAAATCGTTTGTAAAAGCCCTTATAGGGACAGACATTGCAAATTAGCCTAGACTATAAATGTTGTAGTGTGTTACCCGTTTAATGTACATACTTGTCCCTATCAAATAAATAAATAGCAAAAATCCATTGAGTAACAGTGAGAGAAATTTGATAAGGAAATTGATCAACATTGTCACAATTCATCCCTGCATCTGCCTTGCCACATACATTACATTTCATAGAATAACAGAACATAAAATGGCACACCTTGATAGGGGTGAGGTGTTGGAACTGCCTGTGCGGATGCTTGATCACATGTTGAGGTTTGGACCAATCAGATGAGGCATAAATCCGGATTTGGTCGTACTGGTCGGTGGTGAGCAGCTTTGAGCAGTCCACTGGGTTGAAATATGCTGAGGATAATATGCAGAGTCTATTATTACATTGTATTTAATTGTCTTATTATCAACACATAACATGGATTGTAAAATTAATTTCACCAACACAAACACGATTGTACAGTATAATTTAGTTCTCAAATTATTTCTGGTTCTCAAGATGTTGATTTATCCATTGTGAAATCAAAATCGGCCTTAAATGTGTAATTTGCGTTGCCATTTTCAGTGCCGAAATCCAGTTGTTTTAAACGGCTGCGTCCACTCTCTGATCTGAAAGGTCACTACCTAAATCCAAGCACTTGCACTAAGCATTATTCAGTGCTAGTGCAGCCTCTGCAGCTCAGTGAGCATTGAATTCTGGAGTAAAGGGAGTTAAACATGAGCCATGTTCTGTTCATAAACTGAGACTGAGAATAAACGGTTTCCCCTACATGCAGGTTATGGTACCGACAACCCAGGAAATTTTATTATTGCACACTGTTCCTACTACCACAAAAAATCCATTCAAAAATACAGATTAAAATCCTCTAAAGTCAGAACCGGTGATTTTATTAAAATGTCATTCATTGTACAGCCTTACCACACCATAACAGCAGTAGAAATGCCGTGGTACCTGCATTGACAGCCTTCTCGTGCGGCAGATCGTGGAGGAAGCTGTTCTTGTCCTTGATGTTCCTGAGGTCCCAGAGTTTGACAGAGTGGTCCACAGAGGAAGTCGCCAATAGCCAATCACAGCGAGGGTTAAACTCAGCATGAGTTACTTTGGCCTTGTGCAGTTTTTCACCAAAAATCTAAACCAACAAATTCAGGCAGTTCATTAAACGTTTACATGTTTAATAGAAAAAGGATTTACATCATTATTTCACATATTTTCATTTTTTTTTCACCTCCATGTTATCGCTTTGCTTTGAAAGTTCGACAGTATGGCATTAAACTAATCCATCTACATGGACACAAGCAGGTGAATCACACAGATCAAGTTATGGGTTAAATCTGAGGAGAGGTGAGTTCACTCACACAAAGAATGCAGATTTTCAAGGTATTTTTGAGTAATAAAAAAAACTGTTCTTGAATACATGCAAGATTGGTAAATCTAAAAGAAAAATATTATGCATGTTTCATATTGTTACTGGCCTTTAAACCTGCTCTTGAGTGTCTTCAGTCTGTGTTTTAGAACTAAAAATAAAAATTATTTTACAAAGACAATTTTAATTTAATCACTGCGTTGGGAGATGCCATTTTGACTTGGCTGTGGCTCCATCTACTGGCTGTAGAGAAAATTACACCCATGTAAATATATACCCACAATGCATAGCAGTATGCAGTGGATCTGCCGTAGTTGTAGTTATCGTTATTAGACGTAAGAAATGTTCAGAGCGCGTCTGACGATGATTTAAACATCAAAAGATTTTGGGATAAGTGACATCAGCATCATCTACGTCACACATCGAAGGCGTTCAAAAGAGCATTCATCAAATAAACGTGAATCAAGCTGGATGTCACTCCAGGTTTTTGATGAGGATTAGTACATGGCTGAAAACTCAAAAAAGTCAATTTTGCATAATATTTGTCCTTTAATGCTGTACTATAGAACATTCTAGGCAAAGGAGTAATATTTGTCTTTATCTGAAACCAGGAAGAGCGAACGCGTGTCCTAAACCTTCCATTTCTGATACCTCCCAGATTGATCTCAATGCAGAGCATCTATTAGCCAGGGTCATGTTTACAATAGTTACATTATTCTGCTATATCTTTTCTTTTTTAATTCCCTACTCCACACTTTTGCAAGAAGCAGGCGTCAAACATCACATTCAAGCATTCAGTGCAAAAAGAAGACAGGCGTTGACATATAACAGTTGTGGATTTTCATTTTGAATATTTCTTTCAAACACAGTAAATCTCCCATAGACTTCAGATGGAGGGCCCTGATATGTATTTTAACGGCCTCTACCAATAATAAATGTGTGTTTTTCTCACCTTTTGTCCATCCATACTAAACAGATATAGATGTCCCACGTTGTCTCCAGTTGCAAGCATCTGACGACTCACCGACAAATCCAGACAGCAATACCAGTGACTGCGAGAGAGTTATGCATCAACCAACTGTTCTGAATATTTAGTTTTGTAGATTTAGCTTTGCAGTATTTGTATCCATTTTTACCAGACATTGTGTTCTTCATGGCCGCAGTCCTGAACCCGGGACAGGACGGTGCTGGGGCGGCCCTCAAAGCTTTGCAGTGTCATAGTCCCTTCTCCAGATGATACGTACACTTTGGACAGGTCAGTGGGGCAAAACTTCATCCCCCAAATGGAATCTCCTGCTCCATTCTGTAAAACATCAACATTTTTGTCACAGGACTTTTTTAAACAAACCTAAAATAAGAAAGTAAATGCATTTCAGGCAACTCACTTGGAATATTACAACAAATGATCATCATTGTGACCATCAGCCAGGCATAACAATTGTATGACAATTACCATCTGGTTCCCAATCTTTTTGTCCTAAGCTTTGCCTCAAACTCGGAGTCACTCAGGTCCTAAGCAAATAGATCTGTTTACTATAATAATATATTGTCAATTGTAACAATCATAATTTCTTGCAAAATCCAAAATGTTCTGAAACTTTCTTAAGGATGTGAACTTTACTGCAAAGAACAGAAAAAATTTAATACTATTCAACTTCACCTCTTTTAAAAACTGAAATCATTCCAACCATGACTCTGGTGGGTACTGGGGACTGGGCTGGACTTTTTTGCCAGGGATTCAGGACTTGACTTGGAACCCTGTCACTTGAGACCACTAGAGGCTTCTCTCAAAAAATGTGTTTCAAAAATAGTCTTCTCTTTACAGGTAACAGTTAGATGTACCTTCAGTGTCCTTTACAGGGACAAACTGGAACATGTTCATCTCCTCTTCTCAGTTTGTGACCAGTATATTTTTAGAAAAACCCTTTACTAAAATGATGTACATTGTAAAAAATATGTCCTGTAGTTGACTTGAAAAGGTATGGCTTGAAGGACCTCTTTTGTTTCTGTATTTACAAAAAATACAAATTCACCAAATAGATTCAGAAAGATCAGTTAAAACAATTAAAAACTGAAGTTTCTAGTCTTCAAGTCAATTTGACTTGGACTTGCCACCTACTCTGTGTACTCCTGGTTAGGAAACATTTATTTGATGCAATGAAGATGCATGTTGGGATGTCCCAATTACTTTAGACAACTGTAAAATTGTTCCTAAAACCTGTAAGTGCATGTCATTACTTTGGGTTACATTTTCTTCAGAGACAGCATCACCACTCATGATCCCATCTAATGTAAATTCGTATGCACCAACAAAATACTGACCCCTTTGATAAAACACTTTCTGGCATTGTCTTCAAAGTCCCACAGGAAAATGTCTCCACCCTTGGATCCCACAGCCAGCGTGGAGGGGTGCGTTGGGTGCCACTCCAAATAAGTGATTCTGCGGTCAAACGGGCTTTCAGCACGGTGGTAGTGATAGGACGAGAGCGAGCGTATGAAGGGCTCCTGGAGGCACTGAGAAAGAGACGACACACAAAAGAACAAGAACACAAGAACAAAGACTTAATAGAGGGCTTAATAGTTGCCAATATAGGGATGAACTTAAGGCTGTAAAGGAATTTTTGGTCGACTAAACTCATGACCAGTGCATCGATTAGTCGACTAAAAGAGGGCTTGACATTAGCAAAGATTCCAAAACTATCTCTATGTACTGACAGTGTATTAGAAGTGCACTGACAAAACAAGAAAAGTGTATGTACATTGCATATCTATATGTAAAAAGACTTCACAATTCATCTGTTGCTGTCCATATAAATATTTTAAAATTCCAATAAAATAGTTAATCGACTAATAAAAGTTTGGTCGACTGAGCCACAATTTACAGATTAATCGACTAAAGGACTAGATGCAAATATATCTCAGGGTACCATTTTTATTTCAATACTGTGGTCAGACTAACTGTATTGTAGAAAACTGTGGAATGCATTGGTATTTTGAGTGACGTTTGCATTTGTAAATACTTCATGCATGATATCATAGTTTAATCTATCCACACATTGTGTATTCAAACATGGTTTGGGCAAAAAAGACAAAAAAACATCTGAACAGGGTTTTATTAGAACAAAATTAACATTTTATGTAACAAACTGACTTGACTTTTACCTGACGGTCTTCTCACTCTTTCCTGTAGACATGTTTTTTTTCATAATCTAAATTTTTAATGTTTTTGTAAGTGCTAATAAAAACTAATCTAATCTAATCAATGGATCAAACGTATTTTTCTCTGTCTTTTAGGTTTCATTCACAATAGTCCTGCTTTGGTCCTGGTGTAGTCCAAATCCAGTCCCAGTTTAGTTCCAGGTTTGATGTGGTGAGTGTAAAATAAGCATTTCATCACCAAATAATTTGAAGTTGGACATATTGTATCAGTCAACAATATTAGGGTTCTTTCTGATATTTAATGTATTCTAATTCTATCCTGATTAGCTAAATTAGAGACTGAAGACGGTTATGCCTCTTTAAAGTCTACAGTCCAGCATGTCCACCTCACCTGTCTGAGCTGAGAGTGCAGGCTCTGTCCCAGGGTGTTCTTGTAAAGATAATGCAGGATACTGTGATGCCCAGCCCTTTTCTGGACGGTACATTGTACGACTCCTGTAAAAACAGATTGACGGCATGTCACTACCTCCAGACACATTTAGACGAAAATGATATGTCTTACCTGCTGCTGAGGAAGACGCGTCCGCATCTTTCTTCTCTCGTAGTTTTTTAGAGAGTGTTGGCTTACTTTTGCTTCCTTTACTAGTGGTACCTTTTGATTCGGATGCCTGGGACTTTGTAGCTTTTGGAACTTTCATTGTCTCTGTTCCTAAATACCCAGCACGCCGACGCCACTCATTAAGTATTGGGCTATTAGTACTAACCACGCTGTCAACTAGTTATGTGCAAATGTTACAAACTGAAAGAGATCGTCTGGCATAGCTCCACTGTGACTGCAAAAGTGGTTGTTTTGTAACACACGTGGATATGACACAGTTGGGCCGCCAGGGGTCAGACTATCTTTATGAAATACCCTTCATGGCACACCCACTAAACCATAATAACGCTAGAGGAACACAGTCAATTCCAGCAGCCATGTTCTAACTGCAATATTTTACTCAAACACTCATACAAATGAATAGAGCACTTTTTATAGAAATGTTTTTGAAATTGAACTAAAATTGTACTAAAAACTTTCCACCTCCAAAAAGTTACAAAAAATATACTCATACTCATTTTTATTGCATTATCACCATATCAAATATCACCATATCAAATTCCTACTATGTTGTATATTTTGTATGATTATATTTCTTATTATTGAAATCCCGATCATTGTTTACATTATTCTATACAGAAAGTATAGTCTGAATATATTGTATTAGTAATGTTTTAGAAAAGTGCTTTTACTCCAGGTTTTGAGTGGCAAAAGGAGTGTGCTCGTAATTCTGCAATCAATTGTATTTTCGATTACAACGTTTTTGTAATTGAATAGAGTAATAATTGAAATCACGATTAGATATACAATTAAATGCACAGCCCTACTTACAATGGCAAAAAACTTTTTTTCTGATTCTACAAAAAAAATTTAGAATTAGGGTAAAAATAATTTTAGGTGCCAAAGGCCGTGTCCATTTGACGTATGGATAATAATAAAATATAAATATAGCAGTGTAGTCTTTTAGGGAAAATATTTTACTTTTTTCTTAATTTTTCTGCTCTTACAATCACAAGATGGCCGCCACAATTGCTACGATACAGAATACCAATTTTCTCTAGATTTATTACACCATATTGGACACACCCCCATTGAGGCGATGGTTTACAATTCAAAAGTATTCAGGCAACATAAATAAAATTGGGAGCTTTGGGGTGGTGTATGAGTTTGATCGATCTAATTCTATTTAATTAAAAGAAGTGTAAACGTTGGCGCATTTATGGCGCTGGTTCGGGAAGCGGAAACACGTGACCGGTTGTTTTGGACCCTCATTGGCTGATGCGAACCCGTTTTGAAATCTGCTGTGAGGGAGAGGGAAGTTTCAAATCGGGAAGGAAGAAGACGGTGAAAAAGAAAAGCTACAATGAATCGACAAATGTAAGACAATCTTTTTGTATTTCCTTAGTGTATTATGCTCATATAAACTTGAATGGCAAAGTGTGTTTCAATTGCGCCCTGGACAAAGGTGTGAGTTTGCAGGTTATTTTAGCTTACCTCAATCAGCTGATGGCTTTGTTAGCTTCTGATGCTAACCGCGACGTGCTCATGAACTTTATTATTTATTCTTTCAGAAAAGCTAAAACACCTCGAAGGCCTCCGAAAAAGCCGTCTAACACACAAAAAGATCCAGTCGGGGTGAGTTTATTATATTTGAGCCGGATTTGACTGAAGAAATACCTTTGTGATGAGCGATGGTAAAGGAATGCATTCATTTGGCTCAGGTTTACTGCCGTGTGAGACCCCTGGGTGCAGAGGACCAGGAGTGCTGCATTGAAGTGATCAGCAGCTCCACAATCCAGCTCCATGCTCCAGAGGGATTTAAAGTAAACAGAAATGGAGAGTACAAAGAGGTAGGCTGTGTTTCGAGGTTTAGATTGTGACTATTTGTCACAGGTGGGAGATATATTATATTGATATATAGATGTATTGTCTCCTTTGTCTATGGTGTTACTTGCCAAGAGACAACAAAGAAAAATTAGCCTATATGTTACAATTGTTCATTTATATGCACTATCCTGGGACAAATAAACAAATAAAAGATAATAAAATAAACAGCGGAAGATTTATAATGTATTGCAACCACTGTTCTGGAAATATGCTCAATTTGAATATGGGGCATATTAACTATAATTATAATATATCAACATTTAATGTAAGCTTATATACAAGGGTATAGAATATAAATATATTAAATATAAAAAGTGATATTTCTGCACTTTTGTGGTTAATTTGATGGTTCATTCTTTTTTTGTGCGAAACCTGAACTGACCTTATTGTCTCAAGACATTATTGAAATACTGTGTGAACATTATTGATTCATCCTTACTATTTTATAATTGTAGTCTAACAAATAAAACTAATCTCTTCTGATTTTCAGACTCAGTATTCATTTAAAAAGGTTTTTGGAGTGTCTATATCTCAGAAGGAGCTTTTTGAGTACGTGGCCAAACCTCTGGTGGAAGACCTCATCAGTGGGAAAAATGGTATGTATTGATCAAATCAAATCAAATCAAATCAATTTATTTTTATAATGCCCAAAATCACAACAACAGTTGCCTCGATGGGCCACAGGTAAAAGCAGTTCAGATAACTGTCCCAGAATGCCCCTGTCCTTTGACCCTCCTTCGCGGCGAGGAAAAACTACAAAAAACCCCATGGGAAAAAGTAGAAACCTCGGGGAGAACCACAGTGAAGGAGAGATCCTACTCCCACAGACGGAGATATTGATATTGATATTGATATTGATATTGATCAGATCAGAGATACAACATCTTTTTCACACTTTGCTGTATCAAAATTGGGACTAAACCAAGGTGACTTTGGGACTAAACTGGGAACAAGTCAGGACCAAACAAGGACTATTGTGAACAAACCTTCCACCTTCAACAAAAACCTCAAGGCCAGTCTGTTTAGAACTGCTTTTAATCTTTAATTAATTTATTTTAAAAAATATATTATTAAAAATCTGTATAGTTTTGTTTTTTATTGACTGTTTAGTTACTGTTTTGTGAAGCATCTTTGGGTGTCCTGAAACGTGCTTTTTAATTAAAGTGTATTATAGTAAACCTTTTAAAGTCAACCTTCTTTTCTGCACAGGTCTGCTCTTTACATACGGTGTCACTGGCAGCGGTAAAACCTTTACCATGACTGGCTCCCCAGGTCTAGGTGGCTTACTTCCTCGCTCCCTCGACATGATTTTTAATAGTATTGGACCTTATCAGGCAAAAAGATATGTGAGTAGAGATAACATAATTTTGCTTACGAATAATGTACATTTGCATTGTTTAAAGAGATTGCTCTTTTGCAGGTTTTTAAAAGTGACGAGAAAAATGGGATGGAGGTTCAAACTGAAGTGGAAGCTTTATTGGAGCGCCAAAGACGGGACAATTCTCTGAATGCTGCTAAACCCTCAACCTCCAGGTCAGAGTTTTGAAGTAAATCATTGAGTGTTGTCTTTACTTTTTAATAACATATGAGGTTTTGTGTAGACAGAAGATTGACCCTGAAATAGCAGACATGATAAAGCTGGAGGAAGCCTACAAAGCTGAAGTGGTAGACGAAGACAGCGCCTACAGCGTTTTTGTCTCTTACATCGAGATCTACAACAACTACATCTACGACCTTCTGGAAGATGCTGCCGAAGACATGATCAAACCAAAGTAAGTCTTGAAAAATATACTTAAAATATACAAGAGACTGTGAATCAGCACACAAGAAATACGCCGATATCTTATTTTTCCAGGTGGAATGCTGGAGGCACTCCTGTGCGCCAGAACACTGATTTCATGTATGTGACCAGTAGCACCTCTAGTGGTCATCACTACTATTGCGCTTTAGTCTGTAAATGCAAGGTGTCAGTAGACTCAGAATTGAAGTCATAACAGTCCTATTAAAAGCCACGCACTTACCCACGCTGCTGCCATCTCTGTGTGCATTTGCTTCATAACTGACAAAAACCCTTTTATGTATAGCTAAGCTTTTATTGGTTCATGTCTTGTTTTTAGATTTTTTAATTTTGATTTAATTGTTCCCACTCCTAGCTGTGTCTTGTTGCATGGCTCTTCAGCAACAGTAACTCCGTCTGCGTTTTCTTAGGCTGTGCAAATCCTTTACCGTTACTGTACTTCTTTGTATTCCATCTAATAATAAACGCTTTATCCTTTGTAGACCGCCACAGTCTAAACTCCTGAGGGAAGACTTCAATCACAACATGTATGTAGCTGGTTGCATGGAGATTGAGGTCAAGTCGGCAGAGGAGGCATTTCAAGTGTTCTGGAAAGGTATGTAGTTCTTTAATTTTGTTAAAATATTAAGTCTATGTTGTGACTGTGGTGATGATTGATTGATCTGACCTGGCATTGTTGACCTCCAGGTCGACTCTGGCCAGGACATGACCTCGTATAATCTTCTCTCTGAACAGTTCACTCTTAAATAATACAACAGCAAGTTTAATGATTAAAAGTGTCTAAATGTCAAGCTTTTTATTGTGCATGTAAACTAGAGAAATAGGACGTTAACTTGAACCCTGTGATGTTATAGACGTTAGAATTAGTGAAATGTTAACTCTACAAATGGGACAGTTGACCCTCAAATTCTTCTTACCACAGAAAAAATGTATTAAATTTCAATTGTATAGATTTGATCAAAAGATGTTATCTATTACGGCTGGACGTGGACCAAACAAAGTGACTGACTACAAAACTATTCCCTCCAATTATAATAAATTTACTACTATGTAGATTTTCTAAGCAACTGTATATTGATATGTAATCTTGAAGACAATATATTGGCCACCTCACGTCTGGGGCATTAGTAATTGTTGGTTTACATAAAAGACTGTTATGAGGTCTACTGAGGATAATGTGTAAATACTAATGTCATACCTGTACTGTGTCGTAGGTCAGAAGAGGAGGAAGGTGGCGAACACTCGTCTGAATCGTGAGTCCAGTCGCTCTCACAGTGTGTTCATCATTAAACTGGCTCAGGGTCCACTCGACGCAGATGGGGACAACATTCTGCAGGTCAGCAAAACTCTACATTTTGAACTTTTTGTAATCAGGGGTAAATCTCTAAAGCTGTATTTATAGATGTATAATACATTGTGATTGGTTGATAAACAATGCCTTTAACTTAAAGCTCAACCACAAGCTCATCCCTGGTCCAAAACACTTTAAACAGGATTAATAGTAAAAATAATTATTCTGAAGTTGAACGTCACAGTCTAGGATTTTAGAGGAAACACCCAAAATAAATCACTATGACAATATGCTGCAAAAGAATGGGATGTTTATTAAGGCGGAACAATTATAATATCTAATTACATTTTTACTGACAAGTATTGCAATTTATGTAATAAGATTCCGTTCAATTTCAGGAGAATTGACAAAAAGTCAACGCCTATGAAACATACAGCAATCCCTTGTATTTTAGAACTGCTATAAAATACAGGGATTGCAGTTTTCTTATGCAGAATAAGACTGGATATTTTTTGTGAAAGAAATTGCAGTATTTCAAAAATTGCATCTTTGACGATTTTGCTTATCCGTTCACATTTTGATTAATACTGCAACCCAGCGTGCATAAAAATACCAGTGTGCGCATATTTAGACACATGCTATAGATGCAGCAATGTACTAGCTGTATAGTTTAGTCCAGTTGTCAGGCACAGAGGGAGAAAACAACTTGACAGGTGCTTTAAAAGTGCTTGATACTGTCAATAACTGATTTCATGTTTTGTTCAGGATAAGAACCAGGTGATTTTGAGTCAGCTGTGCTTGGTGGACCTTGCGGGCAGCGAGCGGACCATGAGGACCGGGGCAGAGGGCACACGCATTAGAGAAGCAGGTCAGTCTTTCACATTGCAACTCGATTAACTATAAATATGATTTAACTTTAATCTCTTCTCACAGGGAACATTAATCAGTCTCTGCTGACACTCCGGACGTGTATAGAAATCCTACGAGAAAACCAGCTCTGTGGAACTAATAAAGTATGGACAGGGTTTAAGTATAAATGTTGAATAGAATGGTGCAGATGTTAACAACTTTTCCCTTTTTTTGTAGATGGTCCCTTACAGAGACTCCAAAGTTACACATCTGTTCAAGAACTACTTTGACGGAGAAGGAAAGGTCAAAATGATTGTTTGCGTCAACCCAAAAGCTGACGACTATGAAGAAACATTGGTAAAAAAACAACTATTCCTAAGCCACTTTTACTACACATGACTTTATTTGGTCTGGGGTCTAGACTAAATTATTCACAGTTGTCAATATTCTGTGTTGGTTGAACAGATGTTTTCTTGTATTTGTTTGTTTACATAGAGGTAGGAGATCAAAATAAAAAATATATAGTATTTTGCTATTTGTTCTGGAGATATGCAAAATCAGGATCAAATGTATAGTCTATATTTAAAACTATTATGACAACAAAAATAGCGGATTAAAAATAAAATGAACTTGAACCTCGTCCAATACTGTCTGAAATTATCAAGATGATTCCAAAAAAAATCTACATAATTTTGTCAATATCCCTACACCTAGTTTTGGTAAATTAAATGTTTTACCAAGTGCAGCTAAAATAGAGTTGTGAAAATGCTGATTTTAGTTTAAATATCTTGAGTTCAGGGTCTATTCACTAATTTATGGTTTACTACACATTATTCAAAATGATCAGGTTCAATATTTGTGAATTCACATTTTGGCGATATTTCTCAAGAAAAAGCGTGATACATCTGTGTAATCCCTCATATGTCCAGGAATGGTCCATGGTAGAAAAGGTCAGGTGGTCATGATCATCAGCATTACACTAGATGCTAATCAGGTACTTAACATCTGTGAAAGAGTCAGGCAGATTACAAAAGTGTTTGAATGACCCATGGTTTGCATATAAACAAAAGCAGGGCAGTTTCATGTTTAACTCCTCCCTTTAGGGCAGGACTAAACCAGCTCAGGGCAGTGTGAATTCTAGCTTCTCAGGCCAGTACAATGAGATTGAAAGTTAGTTCTGGGTGGGTGTTGCAAAGTCTTGATAAAAAAAAAAAAATCATCTCGATGACTACATTTTGAAAGTGAACAACTGGAAAAAGCTAGCTCTTGTCCTTTATCTGTGAGTATGGCATCATTACACTATTGAGTCTGAAAAACCATCATTTGTGATTGTAATGCATGGAAGCTTAAAGGACATGTTAAGTGTTGTTAGTGACCTTTTAAAGATGTTTTTGAGTATCTGTTTTGCCATCTTATGCATCTACTGAATGCATACATTCTTTATAAGGCAATTGCTCATCAGGATTTGTGTTAGAAAATCTTCTGGCAGCTGAATGAAGTACAAAGGGGAGATGAACAAAGCTAGCTTGCCCCCAACATGCTAATGATTTGATCCCATAAATGTTCAGAACGAGTCTGAAGATAATTTATGAACTTTAAAAACAAGATCAGAGCTCTACTAATGATGTCACAACACTGGGAAGTTTGAAACTGTGTTTCTGAGGCTCAGAGGGGAGGGGACTTATTAAAAAGGATTCATCAAACAAGTGTGAATGAAGTTAAATACATCTCTAGATGGAACTGCAAGATTAATTGCAGTTGAATCAATATTGCAATTTGAATGTATGCACTAGCAATTTGAATGACTGCAGTTTTTAAAATGCCATAACTTCCCCCATAAACGGCAAAAATCCAGACTTATTCTGTATAAAAACAGTGAGTTCTGTTTAGATCTGTGCAAACGTAATCTGAAATAGTTTGCTATTTCATATTTCCAAACTTGTTAAATTCTCCTGAACGTGTTTTAAAATGTGAATTTTGAACAATATCCCATTATTAAAATTAAAACCAATACTTTGCAGTCACAATTAGATATTTTTCCCAAATAGTTTAGTGCCAACTCAAGATATGTTTTTGATGATGGAACAATGTTATAATATCTTTACAAGCTTAAAAGTAAATTTGGGCTAGTACAGTATGTTTTAATACTTACTATGCCACTTAATATGCAAGAATGTTATTTCATGGGCTGGTTCTTTGTTACTGATCATTAAAATCGAATACTGGTTGATATGAAGTCAAACTTGAATAGCATAAAAATAAGCTGATTTGTGCACTTCCTATGTCTTCAGCTGGTGATGCGGTTTGCAGAAATGACGCAGGAGGTGGAAGTTGCTCGACCCATCGATCGACCCATCTGTGGCTTCACTCCCGGACGACGCAACCGTAACGCAGCCTTTAAGGAGGAGCTGTCCCGCAGACTGGAGGAGCGTGGTGGACCCATTGACGGTCACAGAGGTAGACATGACACCGTTTATAAAGTGAAATGTTCTTTTGCATGTTTTAACCATTTGTTATCTACAGACATGTCCTCTGTTCTGGGCGTGGTGAGTACCCTACCCCCTCTACCCTCCTGTGTGCTCTCGGACCCCCACGATGACACCACTCTGCCTCGGCTCATTGACGCTCTACAGAACCGACAGAGGCTCAGGCAGAACATGATGGACCAGTTCCACCAAGCAGGTCTTTACAAAGCACAAAATGGCGTGCTGCTTGTGGAGTAACATGTTTAACTGTCCTCTGGTTGTTTTCAGCTGGTATTATGAAGTCCATCCTGCAGGACTGTGACAACAAAAGCACTTCCAAAGAGAACTATATCCATGAAATAAATGGCAAAATGTTGGAAAAAGACAAGATTATTGAGAGTAACAGAGCTGAGATTGAACGCCTGGAAAAGAAAACAAAGACACAAGAACACAAAGTAAGAATTTTTCCATAAGCTTTGTCAAAATTCTAAAATGTCAGGTACATTTATATGTTTAAAATTCCTCACCTATCATCCCACCAGTTAAAATCTAATGGTAGGCCTGTCCCGATAACAAAATTTAAAGTGTGATCTATCACTACAGAAAAATAACTTCTTAACGCCACTGACCCAATAACCCACTAGCTGAATAATCCCAGTAAACCCTTTACTAAATGTATAATATTGTGAACATAGCAATAAATATACAGCAGATTGCACTGTACTCTAACAAATTAGTGTTAGATAAGATTTGAGCTGTGGAAGGTGAAATATGTAACTTCTAACTACTGTGTTTACATGATTGATTCACAAACAATAAGTCTATGTAGACATTTTATTACTAGGCTAGTCATGATAATTGCAAAACACTGTAGCAAGCAGGTTGTGAGTTCTTGAAACTGGATTAACCCTTCATTTGTTTCGTCAGATTGACATCCTTCAGAAAACAACTAAAGTCTATGAAGTTGACAAGCGGTCGCTGCAGCAGGAGCTGGAGACCAGGGAGCAGCGGCTGAACAGAGAGCTGTCAGAGAAGAGGCGCATGGAGCAGCGCATGCAGGGCGCTGTGTCTGACACGCAGCACAAGTGGGAGAAGGAGTGTGTGAGTAGAGCTTGAATGGTCTTCTGAAAAATGAAGTCAAACTTACACTATTTTTCTAACTCTGAGAGTTCTTCTGTTCTTGTTTACAGATGAGGCGCGTTAATGCCATGCAGCTGGAAATGCAGAACAAGCTGTGGGTCAAAGATGAGAAGCTGAAGCAGCTCAAGGCCATTGTGACAGAGAGTAAGACTCCCGGACGGCCTGAGCCTCCACCACGACAGACCCCATCCAAACGGCCCTCCAGAGAGGACAAGAGAGGGCAGCCCGCCAAGAGATCCGCCTCTCCTTCGCCTCTGCCTGTGCGTCAGCTGTGGAGTAACTGCTACCATCGGGTATTCAGGACAGTTTTAATGAAGTGTGTATTTTTGTGTTTTGACTGAACAGACTGCCCCCCCAGTGAGGCCTCTGCACCGGCGCTCTCGCTCAGCTGGAGGAGAGAAGTGGGTGGACCATAAGCCCTCTTCAAACATGGATCTGGGCACAGTTCTGCAGCCTGTGATCCCTAATGCCATCCAAGTGTCTGCGCCAAACGAAAAGGCTCTGGCCAAGTGTGACCGCTATGTCCTCACTCATCAGGAAGTGGCATCAGACGGAGAAATCCAGACCAAACTCATCAAGGTCTGTGCACAGAAATGGATTACAAGTTTGTGTAACAATGTGTGAAACTAATATAATGCTTTGTTACTCAGGGAGAAGTGACGAAAACAAGAGGAGGTGGACAGGCAGTTCAGTTCACAGATATAGAGACTCTGAGGCAGGAACTCACCACAGTACCCAGGTACTTATTTATGAATTACTCAATGTTATGGTGACTTTGTTTACATGCCAAAAATTTTATCATTATCTGATTTCTGTAGTTTTCGCATGTTTGAAATCCCATGTGAACAGTTACATCAAATGGGAGTAAATCTGATTTCTTTCACCCCTGTGCAGGTTTTGACAAGAAAATGTTGCAAAAAAACTAAAAATGACAATAAGATAGGAGAATGGAAGGGATATTTTATAATTTGTTGTACCTTAGGGCTATAGTAGACTTGGCCTTTCGACAGATTAGTCAACTAAGAGGGAGCGTGGCAAAATCTCTCAAAATTAGTGGATTAGAAAAGTATTTCCATGTATTTGACCCAAACTACACTTAAAAGATACAACTCACAACTGCACAGGAGTTCATGCAAAAACAACTATTTATACAGAAAAGTACAAGGACAGTGTATTAATTGTTAGATATATATTAATTTGGTTAAACTCATGATTGATTCCAAAATCTTCAGCTAACTCACTCCGTATCTTCTAATTTTTTGCCATATAAATCCTTTTAATCTAAATATTAAATAATTAATACAACTAATAAAAATGAATGAATGAATTAAAAAAAAAAAGTTTTATCGACTAAACAAGGGATTACATATCTGGTCCAAAAATCTCTATCTGAATTTTTTAGTGTATGTAAACACACTAAAAATTAGATCGTATCATTTATAATCAAAGTAGTTTTTACCTATCTGGCCATGTAAATGTACCCAGTGACAGACATTTTTCACGTTTACTTTTCAAGTCGCAAGAGGAAGTCTGCTGAAGGAGCTGCTCCCCCAAACAAAGAATCTGATGGATCCTGGACTGATGTTGAGACAAGAGTATGACCATAAAATGACATTAGTTAACCTGCAGACGTGTATTTCCCCTAAATCTTAATATTTTTCTTCCTAGTGCTCTGTGGCTGTGGAGATGAGAGTTGGCTCTAACATGGGCCCTGGATATGAACATCAAGTCATCACCAAGTACTATTACATTTACTATTTTGCTGTTTATCTGAAGATGATTTATGATTTGCCTGACTTTTTGACCTTTTCTTTTTTCAGGCGCAGAAAGCCCTGAGATCATCTTTTTCCTGAACACTCCTGTGCTGGCTTTTGTGCAATAGTCTGTACTGTTTTTATTATTTAGCTATTTTCATATTTAAAACACTCCTTTATATTATGCAAAATGTATATAGGGACAAAACCAAAGTTGTTATGTAAAATATTTTATATTCTGTACTATTAGTGGCAAGTTACTGGCACATCATGACTCTTTGGAGGAAAAAAATATCTTTGCTGTTGCTTCAATCATGTTTGGCACTGATATATATTTTTCTATATCTTTCACATAAATCTGTTTGGTAAAAAAGCCAAAAATGTTTTGTTTCATTTTTATTTGACAAAAAAAACTATCTACAAGAACAACTTTTTTTGATAGGATGTTTAAACTTTCAGAAGAAATTGACCTTGTGCAAATAAATTGTTACTGCATTTTGGAGAAATGTTGAGCATTGATGACTTAAATGCAGGAATATCCTTTGTTTTTTTTACTACTCAACTTTTTTTTGACAAACTTATTAGACATGCAAAACTACGATACATATTCATCAACAGTATTCTTCCACCAAAAAGAAAAAAAAAACACACATGAAAAACTGGCATATGCGCTTAGTTCTCTTTAGGTGTCATTGGTTTAACACTAGATGGCAGCAAAGTCCTTCAAAATATGGGCGCGATCCAGCCATGTTCACTTGCCTCCTCAAAAATTCCGTTCCCACCCACAGAGGGGAGACCACCAATGGGAAACAACCCTTTCTTCCTCCTTGATCTTTTTTTCCCCTTGATCTTTGAGGCAGCAAGAATTGGGATGCACCGTGTATAAACTACAGGGGCCACTCTTACATGGCCAACTACTGGTAACTACAGCCACACAACAATTCAACCTTTTCTCTATTATTGTAGCCTTTGTACATAGCTGTGATGAGTAAACAATTGGCCAGTGTAATCTAATCATGGCCGGAGGTGGGTAGAGTAGCCAAAGATTAAGATTAAAGTCACTTCAAATTAATGTTAATCAAGCCAAGTAGTCCAGGAAATGACTCAAGTATAAGTAAAAGGGTATCTATGGAAACTACTAAGGGTACCTGTAGGGTGTCTGGACGTGACATCTGATTTATAATTGGAAGTTAATGTAATTTGAAGGACAAAAATTTAAGCGGCAAACAAAATCTGGGATTCAGAAGATCATAGACAGGGCTGGCAACAGAAATTTGGTGGCCCAGGTTAAAAGTGCCCCCAAAATTTATAGGAGGAGGCTCCAATTCTTGGCTACTAAAACCCTGGGGCCCGGGACAATTGACCCCTTTGACCCCCCGTCTACTCAGCTGGTCAATTCAATTTATTTTTGGCCACAGGTAGAAAGCAGTTTAAATAAACAATGTTCCCAGAGCATCAATGTCCTTGACCCTCTCGGCAAGGTCATACAACAAGATTATAAAAAACTAAATCAAAACTGATGTGAAGAAGTCACTAGCCTAATATTGTCAACTTAATGCCTTTGTCACTTCCAGACTCAGAAACAGGAACCAGAACCTAAAGTAAAGTAAATGCAACCGAGTTCTGTGTGTTAGGTCAAATTAAATGTTTTATGGCCCTGAACAGAAGAATGAGAACTGCTCTTTTCTCAGTTCCTCCTCTTTCTTTGTTGTCTCAGTGACTTTCACACACAGCTGATTTGAACTCTATGGTGGCAGAGTCAATATTAGCAGAGCACACAATGCAGCAGCAGAGCAAACAGCGCTCCTTACTGACCCCTGTTGGCCTCTGCTCTCACAGGGTTTGGGCCATGCCCCAACTTTGAACATCTGAGGAGGAAATCTGATACAGCCCGGTGGTCCTCCAAGCCCCCCTGATTTAATCACATGCAGCAGTAGCAGTTTTGCACATTTATTCTGCACTTTTGTTGTGTCTTCAAGCCTGTAATCTCATTTAAGTAATGTTTTTATAACATTGTACTTCTCAGAGTACTTTTCACACTTCATACTTTTATTCCTGCTTCAGCAACATATTTGACAGTACTCTGGAGTAAAAGTTTTGTTTCCTCTTCCCACAGTGAGTAAGCCCAAAACTAACCAAAGCTTTATGTTGACAATATTACATTATTTGAACATTTCTCTTGCCTTCAGATGTTTTTTCTCAACTTGGTGGTCTGTCCTTTTGAATGTACCAGATTTTTGTTCTTTTGTTCATATTTACTTTCAACTATCAACAACAATCCTTCCAAACATTAACTTCAAAATATAAATCAGATGTTACGTCCAGACAGTTACTCTCACTCTTCCAGTAGTGGTGGAAGTAACGAAGTACTAGTAAAAGTACTGTACTGAAGTAAAATGTTTAGGTATCTGTACTTCACTTCAGTATATTTTACAGTTTTCTTCTCTACAGTTGAGAGCAGATATCTGTACCTTTTGTATTGTAAATTTTGTAATGTTTGAGGGGTTATTTTCAGCACATCCATAGTGACATTCTGCCTGAAGATTTGAGTCCAAATCTTGGATTCGAGCAAACAACAATATGCAAAGAAAAATCAGGACAATTCTTCATCAAGATCAACACGTTTCACTCTCACAAAACTGCACCAAATACTTTTTTACTACAAAAGTAACATTTTAAACACATTTTTTACACCTTTACTTGAGTATATTTTTTGCTCCTGTGTCTGTATTTTTACTTAAATGTCAACACTGAGTACATGTTCTTTCACCGCTGCTCTTATTTGAGTCATTTCTTGTACCTCTAACTCGTTCTTCTACTTGAGTAATATTATTTTACAGTAACCTCTTGAGTTAAAAGTTTGGCTTCTCTCCCACCTTTGATATCGTGTAAACAAACTGAGTGTTGTCTTCAATGCCATCACTAACATGAGGCGTGCCCCGTCAGCTCGTTCTGATGTGCTGACAGCAGGAAAAGCACCGGTGGCTAATGTGCTACTTAAACTCCATGGCTCCTGTTAATGAATGCTAATTAGAAGAGGGGAGCACATTCTGGCATGATGCACTGGTTGATTCTCTTACATTGATGCTTCTGCACTGGATCAGCACTAATGCTTCTACGGCTGATATTAAAAACCCATAAGCTCTCCATCTTTATCTCCACCGTCCAAAGCTATAATCACAGCAGTGCCTAAGAATGCCTGACATCCAGCAGGGTCAGAGAGTTAGTCACACAAGCTGACAGGAAAGGAAGAAAGCACGAAAAGCACCAGTCTTTTACGAAAGAGGAAGAGCGAAAGGTTCCTGTGGTAAAAAAGAAAGAAATATATTGTTCCACGGGAAATAGAACTCAAATCAAGAAGTAACAAAAATATATTTCTGAAGAAGAAGTCAGAAAGAAAATCAGCTTGAGAAGATATTTTTGAATCAAAAAGCATATTGCCATTGTTGGTGAACAAAGGTTTACAAACTAGGAATGTGCTTTGGTGATATGATGCAATGAACAGTCAAAAATGGTCGAATATCATAAATATACATCCATTAAATATAATGTTAGAAATACAATTAACTTGACTAAATATTAAATGTAGGTAACACTCTAAAAAACTAAATTAAAAACTCTTCCAGAAGGTGTTCAGAATTATTTTAAACTTCAAAAAACAAAATATAATTTAAGAGATGATTAAAATTAGATTTAGCCAAAAGTCAGAAAATGTTTGTCTTTTCTTGGGGCTCAGTTATGGAATAATGTTAGTAAGGTGCTCAAAGCATGCATTTCTTCAAAAGAAATTGTCTCAGACCATACGACAGTTTCTTGAATGATTGAACCTATTAAGGCCAATGATACATATTCTTTAAATGCTTAAAAGGGTAACTCGTATATTGTAAATGAATGCGTTTATTGAGCACACAAAATTCGTGGTACCAGTTTATAATAACTATATCTTAATTAGTCTTAATAAAGCACGAGCAAAGACTTAATTCACAATGAACATATTTCGTTAAAATGATTCAGACCTAGTAGGTTAGGGTTAAGATTTAGGGTTAGTTAAGTAGTAGTAGTACTTAGCCTTAATCAGTCTTAATAAACAATTTGTTCATTATGAATGAAGTCTTTGTTCATGCTTTACTGAGGCAGGAATAAGTGTAGATATTATAAAGTGTCACTGCTTTTGCATCTGCTATTTTGGTGAAACAAAACATGACTGAAACTAAACAAACTGAACTGAAAAGAACAAAAACTGCACCATAATTAGCCCTGATAAAGCATGAAGAAAGATACAGTCTGAGATAGATGTAATTCACGATGATCAAATGGTTTATTATGAATTTATCAGGCTTAACAACTATTTAATACCCCTGACTTCTTAATTAAGTAGTTACTAAGCCTGAATCCCTCTTAACAAAGTGTTTGTTAACATAAATCTTTCGTCATGTTTTATTAAGGCTGTAAATAGCGTAGTCATTACAAAGTGTTACCAAGATACATGGACAGAACAACAGAGCAAAACTACCATTTGATTACAGAAGAGAATGAGTTATGTTGTGTGGGCTGTCGATGTGGGAACTTTGTGGAAAGCGGGAGTGACTTCATGTCTCACATCCACCACAGTGCGGTTGGCCACCAGCTATTAGTGTGTGCACCCAGCGCTGATGCAGAAAGAAGCCATGAAGACACACTGTACAGTCAAAGTACGACGAGACGACCTGTGTGGCCCGCTCAGTGTGGTAAGATTTGTTATTTCAATCTATCTACACTTCCTTATTTTCAACAGTGGTGGAAGAAGTACTCAGTTTTGTAACTTACGTAAAAGTAAAGATACAGGAGCAAAGAAATCTCTCATGTAAAAGTAGCACATAAAAAAATATTGAAGTAGAGTTCAGTTGCAAAAACAGATATCTCCTTTCAAGGACATGATGTTGAGTAAATTTTATCAATAAAGGATTGAATACTTATTAGGTATTCCAATAAAATATATTTGCGTTTTGAAAACACTGCTATAAAGACTAAAATGTAATCCTCCAATGACTCTTTCAAATGGCACTTTTCGGTTTTTGCAAATGAACGCTTCAAATGCTCTTCAAAAGCAAAAAGGGAAAGTATTTCACACACATTTTAGTAACTGTTATTAATAGTATTAAATGCAGTGATTTTGACAAATAATTGTGCAGGTCTTTGTTCAGCAGCGGCAATTCCAATCAATTTAATGATTTTTCTTATAAATTGTGTGTATATATTTTCTTTCCTCATTGCTGGGGCTTGAACCCAAAACCTTTTGGCGGAATGTCTCCATGAACATGCTATAACCCCTCAAATCATATGAAAAGCTCCATCACATTTTCAGTACAGTTCAAAGGTGTAGTAAAGTAGATAATACAGGTACTTGCTCGCAAATATAAGTAGAAGTAAAAACAATGCACTGTTAAGAATCTCTTAAATTACGAGTTACAGATACCTAACATTTTAACTTAAGTACATTACCTTGTACTTTAATACTTTGTTACGCTCTGATTTCTAACTGTTAATTGCTTCCTGTGCTGGGCTGGAATGTTTCCTCTTTCTCAAAATAACAGCCAAGAGCATCAGAGGTGCCACTCATCAGCCTGAAAGACGAGTTCTTCATGTGTCAGATGAAAGAGGAAACCGTGAGAGCGAGTGCAGCCCGAACCAGAGGAAGCCGCAATGGTGCAGAGCTGTTTGTTTGTGCGGGTGCTGCCAGACCACACCGTTAGACCTCAGGCACCAAAAGAAGGCTGTGGTGAAACAAGTTTAAGCGTTCTACAGTAAACCTGAGAGGTGCCTGACTGCGGGTGGAGCCTGAGCCCGAGGGAGAACAGGGATGATCAGAGGTGAGTGATTTACCTGCTGTCCCTCCCCTCAGCCGACAACAAAAGCCCGCTGTCAACACCTTATTTATGATCATGCACACAATCCTATTAGAGCATCTAAACTCCACAAGGATATGAAGTCTAATTTATATTCAGGGGTGGAAGAAACACCTATAAATTTAAAAGTTACAGGAGCAACATGTTTTCAAGCAAAAGTATCAAATAAAAAAAATCACTTTATAATAACTACACTTCAGGAAACATGAACAAAGACTTCATTTATTGGGAACAGATAGTTTATTAAGAACGATTCAGGCTCAGTAACCACTTAAAATACTCCAACCCTAACTCCTAACCCTAGCACTAAGCCTTGATCATTCTTAATAAACTATTTGTTCATCATGAAATAAGCTTTTCTTCATGCTATAAATGAATATAGTGTTATGAAGTGGTACAGACAATTATTTACCAAGAAGCCGCATTTCACTCTAGAATGAAGAAATACTTTCTCAAAAAAGTACATTTTAAATATGTACTCCAATAGTTTTACAATCAATTAAGGTTAGGGTTAGGTATTAATTAAGGAGTTACTAAGCCTGAATCATTCTTAATAAACTATTTGTTCACTGTGAATTAAGGTTTGGTTCATGTTTTATTTAGACTCAAATAAATGTATAATAAAATAACCCATATGTAAAGTACATTATACTTTTCAGTCCGGTTAATTAAATCGAGTAGAAAGTACAGATACCAGCTCTCAAATGTTGTCAAGTAAAAGTCTCCAGTGTAAAAATGACTTAAGTAAAGTGGATGGGTTACCTAAACGTGATTCTTCTTGTCACTTTCCACCTCTGTTTATATGAGCAGAGTGTAACACCCGGCAGCACACAGTGGCATTTTGGAGTCCTTCACGGCGTGCAGACTGACCTGATTTCACTCTAAACAGTGAGAATGTGTGAGGGGCTCAGTGGAGGTCATTAATAAGAGCCTGTGCCGGGACTGACAGCTGCTGACTGGAATGTGGGGCCACAGCAGACAGCTACAGGCAGGTCTCTATTAGCCGCTAGCGTCAGCTGCCAAACAGCCGTAATCAGAGACCGGCACAAACACTTGGTCACTACACCTTCCTTCTCCCTGGGCTCATGCACTCAGGCACACAACAGACCTGTGCCATTTCACCATGCATATGTTTTGACACATAATATTGCCTGATTCATTTCAAGTCTTTCTTAATTCGTCTCAGAAGCACGAATGACAAATGACAGAGAGAGATGCCATGTCAACAAGCCTTAATTGTGCTCTCTTATATCCCCTGTCCCTGAGTAATTAAATAGCCTACATGTACTGGAAATACATATTGATTCAGTATATTAATTTTCTAACTAAAAACTACAGATATTTTAGAAATTATAGGCTAAAATATGACCATATAACAAATAAAACATTTAACATGCAACTAATTATTTTGTATCCCAGATAAATACATAGTTATTATTTATGTATAAGTGCAAAGTTAATTTGTGAACTTTATTTCAATTTAAAATACACTACTGGACCTTGCTATAAATTCAAAATTCAAAACATTAGCATCGGTAAATATCGATTATAAGCAACAGCAGCAAGCTAAACATCGGATTTTGATATCGGCTCCAGAAAAACCAAACAAGCAACCATATCGGCCCATCACTGGTTGATACACAAAGTCCGTCACGATGTAATGCCATTTCAATATTTTGAGCACAGCCCTAATCCAGAATAGAGTTTCTTTCCTAAAATCTGTCAGTATATTTGATCTGCAATTTAGGCTTCAAACTGCACAGTGTTAGTGAGAAAAACAAAACAAATCACAGATTGTGGCGAGTGCGGCTGCAATTTCCCCGTCTCTAATCAACGATAAATGAATACAGAACAAGCAGCGAAACAATCCTAAAGCTGTTTCAATCGTATTTTCTTTTTTCATACTATGACATCATTCAACTTGAAATGAAAGTATATTAAATATTCAGAATAGGCTACTGTACTCGGATTGGACCATGTAATAAAATATGTTTAAATGCAGGTTTTCAGTAAATACATTCTCAAAGTTGTCACTGCAAAAAATGTATTTATAGATGAGTTAAACTTGTATCTTGTTTTCAGAGTCTAGTTAATACTATTTATTGGATGAAACTAGATTATTTTACTCGTTTCAAACCATTTCTGACATCTAACTTCTTACTTCAAGACAAATTATCCGCATTGGCATGTTTATTTTATTATTTTAAGCTAAATTATCTCACGATCAGTTAGAAATACCTTGAAACAAATGAAATATTCCACATCACATCTCAGTGATTCAAAGCAATAAAACGTATACATTCATGTCACTTTTTTAAGGTATTTTTGCTCCTGTCTTACAAACAAAAAGACCCCAAAGATTTCTCCACAGACTTAAGATTTAAATTATGTCTTCATTTGCCGCTTACATGTATGTTGACTTCCCCTCCCTGCACTGGTTCGGCTTGTATCTGACACATTTAATAAGTTCAATATTTATGACGTGGGATCAGAACAGACGCTCCGACACTGAAACCACATGCCGAGCCTTGTTGACTCAGAGCTGGGATAAGTCACAGTGTTGACAAGGTTTTAATTCAACAGGCTCCCGTGGTCTATTTGTAAGCACACAATGTTAACCTCCATCACATTCTCGAAATTCACAAAAAAGTGCCTGACATGCTCCAACACTGCATCAATGACAGCTGTGTGGCCCGGCTCCGCCCCTCGGCCATAAAGTTGAGCGTGAACAAACACATGCTGTCTGATGATGTACGAGCCGAGTTGTCATGTGATCGCTGACGTTGTGCGGATAATGTGTGACAATATCTGCACCTACACACACACACACACACACACACACACACACACACACACACACACACACACACACACACACACACACACACACACACACACACACACACACACACACACACACACACACACACACACACACACACACACACACACACACACACACCTGCTGGTTTTCTAAGATTTCTGGGGTTATCACATTGACTAATTCATTTTCTACCTTTAAACAAAGCTAGTTGTTGCCTTACTTTGACCTAAACCCTTAGCATAACCTATTATTTAACTAATATCTTGACTTATAATCGTGTTGTTGATCTGGATTTACCTCATGGGGACCTGCCTCAAGTGTCTAAAAGGGCTTGATAACACGGGCAAGAAGCCAAATGCTTGAAGGTCTCTACTATGGCTAGTAACTACTTTCTTTCTAGTTGGATTTTTACACATTTTTACTATTGTTCTGATGCTATAGTTAGTGCATTTTATTTGTAGGCTTGGACCCATATAAGAGGAGAAATTAAACAGATTTTGCAGGCTTTACATTTGGTGTGTGAAAGATACAATGTATAATAAAAAGCACTTTCCGTCGAGTTCACATCAAGCCTTTTATGATGTGAATTTGAATTTGGAATAATAGGATTTTTGTGGGATTTATTCAGAGTTTTGGATAAATTGTGCTGTATTTTTCCTCTAACATGAAAAAGTTGAGAAAATTAAGTAAACAAAATAAGACTTGTACGGCTGCTGTGTTCTGTGGGCTGATTATGTTGATTAAAGGGAATGATATTATGAAGCGAGAATAAAGTTGAAAGCTGAACACATGCTATTTGAGAGTAAAAGGTGGTGGAGCAAAGGATCCAAGGCACTCTGTGGACGAGCCGATGCGTTTTGACAACTACGTGTCTTCGTCAAGGCATCAGCTTTCAACTTTATTCTCAAGTTCTCATCCTGATCTTTGAGTGTTGATGAGCTGCACCCACTTTATCTGCTTTTTAGCATTGTTAAACATTTATCAGTTGGATTATTTTGAGGTCTTGTAGAATATTTTACTGACAACAATAAGTACTTTAAAATGCATTCATTGCAATACAATAACACCTTCTCATAGTTTTGCTTACTAGTCCAAATTATATTGAACCCAGCCTGAAAAAGTCTAAAAATCTATCTGTCTTGAATTTAGAATAATAATAGGATTTTGGTAGGTTTATTTTAATTGTTGGAAAAAGTTTAGAAAATAAGTCAACTTAAACTCTGTATACAAGTCTAACCAGACTGAAAAGGGTCACAAACTCTAGATACTAAATAGATCAAAATTAGTTTAAACTTTTCAAACTAAGATGGAAATTCTGAATTCATTTCAATATATATTCAGTTTTTGCTTTGCATATGACTCTGCACACACATCTCACAAAAGAGTTCACTCAGTCAGTTTAAGTGTGGTTTCTTATCACTTTGTCCATAATGACTTCTTAAGAGCAGTCCTCAGCCGCTGCCTGTAATTACCACTCAGCCTGGAGTGCTATGTGAGAGCGGCCTGACCTTGCACTGCTGTTTATTACACTGACTGTATCACATCACTCACAACTGCATGCCATTCAAGTGATAGACCGGGCTTGTGTTTCTCATGCAGTTAGTCTGAAGTTTCAACTACTGTGTTTGCCTGCTCCATTTGGATCTCGCCCACAGAAATGTACCACTAATAAATGTAGCGCCCGTCTACATTTCCTCACACAATTTTTCCCAGTTTAAGGCAAGACACTACGGGTAAAACTACTTTTTTTTGTTTTTTTGGTCCATTTGCTCTCTCTCAACATACAGGCTTTAATGTGGAAACAACAAAAATGTCCAGTCTGCTCCTATGTTTTAATATTTTTCATTTAATGCACTTCATCCATAGATTTCTCTGTATTTCATTGTAATTTTCTTGAAATGCATTTTTTATTATATTTACATTTTATATCGCAAAAAAAAATCATATAGAAAAAATCAACATACAAGATTTGAAACAAACTCAAATATATTGCAACAACACCACGGTCCTCCATCAGACTGAAATTAACAGATTTTAAAATGAAAACGTAAGAATTGGATCACACAAACTGCACCAACAATCAAGGACTGGACTGAAATGATAGCTGACACGTCCGGATTTTATTTGAAAATAGATTTATTTGACAGACTTTGGACTAATGGGGACTTTTATATAGATTTATGTCATAATTCTGTATCGTTGGAAGTGCGTTTTTGTTTATTTAATTTTTCTTTCTTCACTTTCTGGTCGTGTTCTGTGTTTTGTGCGTTGTATGTTTTCATCACTCGGTCTTAGCCAGTTTTGTGTCAGTGAAAGTTTTGATAGATTTGTCCAATACAGCAAGGCATGAATATGTTTCTTTTACCAGAAATGATTGTGTCAAAAAGTAAAATATCCTAATCACATTCATATAGTGGTGTTTATTGCAATAATTTCCAATATCGTGCAGCCCTACTGTTTAAACCAGTGGTCTTTAACACAACATAAGAAAATATTTAGCTTTTCAAATGACACTACCATTGGATCTAAATCAGGTCTAAAACAAGGCTAGGTCAGTAAAGGTACAAACCAGGGCTAAACCATAAGGCTAAAATTTTTAATCACTCAACAGTACTGAGAAGGAGAAGTTAAAAAGGATCAAATTTAACATGTTATTAAAAGTGCCTAAAAAGGGAAATGAAACATATTTATTTTTAGAAAACATGACACTGCAGATGTTTGGGCCGACTGTGCTCATCTCTGAACTCACACTTTGTCCTCAAATGGCCAAAGTTTCCTTTAACCCTAATCTATCAGCCAACTGCTGCGAGTGATTAATACAGGGCTGTAAATAACCGCGTGCACTTGATGAATGGAAGGTGAGGTGTGGAGATGTGGCCTACGGTGAATGTGCCGAGCCAGCATGTGCCTCGTTTTGTGGCCGGTGCCATCTGCCTCCCTGTGGGACCTGCTCCTCCACAGCGCCCCCTACATGCTCACATTAATAACTGGCCTCTGACACTGGGGCACCGCAGATGGTGCAGAGGTCTTGTGCACACGGTTAGACTTATTAGGAGCGGAGATGAGGAGGATAATGTAACAGCAAAGACTAAAAATGATGTGAGAATCTCTGAGTAGTAATATAATCAATGTGTTTATGTCTGAAGCAGCGACTTCTGACCTGTAATGCTTAATATTACAGGGATTAGCACGTTGCTGAAGGCTGCTAATGGGTCGTCCTGGGCAGGGGTCCTGAATCTTGATGCAGACAGACAGCTCCAGGTGCAGGTGCAAGTGCAGGGCCGCTTCTTTGTGGGAGCTCTAAGATGCTTCGAGGTGGTCCTAACTTTGTCAAAGTTGCTTAAAGTGCATATGACAGGTTCTCATGATTTTCTAATTATTACTTAGTTTGGTGCAGCAGTTCCTGTGGTAAATATTCACCGTAGTTTTACACCTGTCAAGTGGCAGCTTGGAAAGAAAATTTGAAAAATAAAAGTTGAAAATTACAGGAAGTTAGCTGAGTTTCAAAACAGAATTCCTCTGTCATGTCATCAATTAGTGACACTCCATCCAAAATGCTATTTTGAGACAATTTAAATGCAACAGACACAATTTTCAACCAGTGTAAACATTCATTTAACTATTTAAATTAAGCTTTTATCATGCATTATTATTTGTTAAATCATTATTGTGGGATTTATATTTTGTTTATTTGTTTATATTATGGTTGCTAGGTAACAGAGGAATCACCTCTATCAAATTCACATCTGCTGCCCATGTCCAAACAGAAAATAATGTTATAAACCAAAATTGTCAAACTTGGGAAATTATGCAACATTTTTAGTAAAATCTTAAATAAATCTAAACCTGCCATGCACTTTAAATTATCCAAAGTTTGGCCACAAAAAGGTTTAGTCATACAACTAAAGTACACATTTAAACACAGGAATGTCTGTGAAATGAATCATTTTGGAAATGTTTGAACTCTATTGGTGATAAACAGTATGACATATAATTTGTTTTAGCTTGCTGCCTTTTCAAAATTGAATTGGAATGAGTGCAAACAATGTCCCCGGTACGATCCAACCCGCCTTGTGTGGAAAAAGTGAGCGGCACTAACAAAGCAGCCATGTTTGCACTCAGATTCTGCAGATAAATACCCGGCCCTCACTCTCTTCCTTCTGCCTCGCTCCAGAAGATGATATCACAGCCCTGATTACACTGTGGGCCCCGGGGACAGAGGCTGGGCAGGAATCACAAGCAGAAAAACATCAGTCTCAATTTACTCCACAGTGCTAAATATGAGGTCCACAGCTCTGCCGGCAGACCTCTCCCTGTTCCAAAAGACAATTATCTCAGTCGGTCACATACGGATCCAGCCCGTGGCCCTGGGTGTTTATGGAGGTCATGCCACACACACAGACTCTTCTCCGGCCTCTGCTCTCTCCAGGGACGTCCGCCAATGAGCCTCAGATACAACATTGATTTGAAATGGCAGTGGCTCCACAGTGCTCTGCGCCTTTAATGACTGGATCAAATGCATCACACCTCCTTGACCGGACAGCCAATTTTCACCACATTCCAGCCACAACTCAATCATACGTCTAATTCTCCTATGCCTCCCAGAAGTGTCCACTTCTACAACACATTCATGGGATGGGATTTGATTATTATCATGAATGAAATGCAACAATAACAACTCAAAAGGGCGGCATACACATCCGTCTGCGGGTGTCATTTATATTCAGAGGCTAACTGCTGGCTCCGACGCAGATGTAATATGCACTTGGAATGAATTGGAGAGCTGTTAAATCCCCTGGGCTGGTGGGGTCTGTGCACCTCTTGCTCTCATGTTTATATAACAGTATAGTCCAATCACTCTTTCCAGCTGGCTGAAGGTTACCAGGGCAAGAGGGGTAACAAATGGGCTCGGTGCACCTTCTGAGAGCAGCGGCTGAAGCTTGGATAATGGCCTGTCATAATGGACAATATAGGCAGAGCCCTCCTGAGACCAGAAACCAAAGAACAAGTGGCTGAATTATTCATGGTTTCCATGGCGGCCGCACAGCTGCATTGCATTAGGCTCTTCATTAACTCTGCCGGCTTCGACAAAAAGCTCCGAGCTAAAACAGCACCACTATTTCCCATTGAGGGAAAACATTATCATTGGCTCTCGAGGGCTTTAGTCCTCTTAACTGTGCCTGACTGCTGACCTTCTTCACATATAATAATAATATGGCTGGGATTAAAATGTGATTCCATCTTTGACGAGAGCTGCTGCTGCTTGTTCTAATGATGGTTGAGAGTGACAGAGTCTGACACCATCATCTCTTCACATTAATGACACACTTATCCCAAGTCTCTGTCAGAGAACACTCAGTGTTAGTTTGGAGGAGGTGCAACAGAGGAGCTGCAGGAAGAACACTGAGGAGGAGCTGTATGAGGCGCTACAGTCGTACAATGAGCGATAAAAACAATAAGTGGAAATAGACAATGACAAATTTGTCCTTGTTCCGCTCGGCTCAAACAGAGTATCCTTTAATTGGATATTACTGAGAGCTCATTGACACAGCTTTTGTCACGAGGGACCTTTGAACATTTTCTGCTTCTGTGATTCACTGAAAGTTAATCGCACCAAATGAATGCATGCCCTCTGTATTATTCAAAATTCATTATACTCTGAAGTGATACTTAATTGCTCCTTTTAATGCGTTTTATAGTAGTGAAAATATTGAGGTGTAATATTAATAAGTGGTACGTGTATTTGATTTAACAATCTACATATACTGTATTATTACAGGTATTCTTAATCTCTTATGCAAACTCCAAAGAGCATCCCTGTTATAATTGGTCCATCCTCAGTAGACCCAAATGTTTTATATCTTTGTAAAACTTCCAGCGTCTGCAGTCTCTCATGAATGATTCATCCTGTTTAGGGCACAGTTGTTTGGGTGCAGCTGGCTCGGAGGTACAGGCCAAATGGAGATGGCACATGGCTGCTCCAGATGTTGCTGATCTGTTTATGCAGCCCTCATCAAAACAGCATGCTGCCACAGCACGGCCCATCTGGAGACAGACGCCTGAGGAGAGAGACGCTACAACTTTCACTGCTGCCAACTTATTTTATATTCTATTATTCAAGTGAATTGTATTTGATTTCATGATAGACCTCAGCATTTGCCACATCCATCAAAGCCATGAGGGCAACCCGTATCAAGATTAAACCAGGATCTTGATCAGGATCGCCTTTAAGAATTACAATATTGTTTATTTTAGGTTAAGGGGATATGACTGATTAGTAACACTGAAGTTATTTTGAAAAAGAAAAAAAGAACTACAGAAAAAAATGGTATAAACTGACACAGAAAATACCTTTTGCCAAGTTTATGCTTCGTGAAATAAAACATTAATGAAAAATACTGATTTTAGTTGAACACACTGCAAAAAAAAAAATTTCTAGATAGATGAGATATGAATCTTAATTTCAGATGTTTTGACCTATTAAGATTACTTAAACTATTTATTTGATGGAACTGGATTATTTCTCTTGTTTCTGACTTGTTTCAATACATTACTCCTTGCTTCAAACCAAATTATCTGCCAGTGCATTTATTTATGCCGTTGACATATATATTTTCCAATTTTAAGACAAATTATCATATATCAGAAATACCTTGAAACCAAATATTCTGCATCACATAAATGAGTCAAAACTATCGAATTCCAGATAAAGTTTAATAAAATGTTACAGATTCCTCACTGTTCTTAAAAAACGTCAAATCAAAATCTTCGGGTCCAACCAAGTATTTTTCCAAGTGTGTGTTCTTCCATGTGCAGCCGCTTTTCCCGCAGCACAAATCTCTCAGAAATCATTATTTAGTCTTTTTGTAAGCAGTGTCCCAGATCACAAATTAATCTTTCATATGTTTCCAAAATCCAGCCTTCTGTAATCCCATCTGTGAGGCACAACAAAGCACAGCGGAGGGCTTCATGAATTATTCACACGGCTCCTTATGTCTGTCATGTTTCGCTCTTGTAAAGAAAATCCATTGATCCAGATTTTTTTCCTTACAACACGAACAAACGACATCAGACAGCGGAGCACATTCTCACACTCTCTCAGATGTTAGAGAATTTACATTCACCGCATTCCATATATTTGGTTGTACAATGCATAATAATCATGTTTGCATTGGGAATGTTAACACTGTAGTTTTGCAATGGATTAAGTAGATTAATTTAAAGATCAAAGTTGTCAGACACAGACTATTGCAGTTCTCACACTTTACAGTTCTCTAAAACATAACATAAACATAAATTAGATTCAGTTAATGTGATATATTACAGCAATAAGTCGGAAAGAAAGTAAAGTTTTTTATGATAATTTACTTTTAAACTAGAAAAAAGGCAGATGTGTTGACCTGGTTTGTGTTTGATGTCTTTGAAATGGCTTGACTTGTTCACATGAAATAAAAACTGGCACAAAGTTCAATCCCTATTCTGTCAGCAAAGTGAACTAATGTGATTTGTCATTCACTGTGGGGTTTAGATAAGAGGACCTTTATTTACCGCGGAGTGGGGAAAATCCAGCGTTGTAATACACAGGACAGGAGACTAAAGGCATGCAATAATGATAATAATAATTTAATAATAACAAGTGGTTGCAACACAACCTATTGTCCAAGGCCACATGAGCTGTATGGTTCATTTGTGGAACCAGTCTCCAACAGAAAATGTGAGTTTTCTATATCGTTTATTGGTAAAACAAAGTTGTACTGGCCCCTGCTCTCCATCTGAAACAATGACATCAAATTTTAGTCAAGGATGTCATGAATAAGTACAAAAACTGCCAAAATTGTAAGTATTTTATAGGAAAAAACCTGATGAAGACAAGGGTTGCAATTATGTTTTTCCATTCAGTGATCTATCTAACTTGAACACCTTACTCTCGCACAACTCAATCTGACTTTAGAGTTCTAGTCAGAGGATCTAAACTCTAGAACAGCCCTCCTCCATTACAGGGCTTTCACTATTTCGGTTCAAAAACATCAACATTAAAATATCTGCGTCTAAATAACTGGACTTTTGCATATTGTCTTTCGATATGGCATTTGGATTGTATTTGGTTTGTATTGATAACATATCCCATTTAACACCCACACGTTTTTTGTACTGTTTTTTTTAAAGAGCCTATGCATTTTACATGTCAGTTACCACAGGATAAGCCCCTCGAGGGGTTTTGGTAACCATCCGTCACTCTCTACTGCACAATGTATCATGCTTTACTTTTTACTGAGTGAAAATAACTAAATTGAAATCTAATGATGAATATATTTCCCACGGCTCTTTATCCAGGGGTTAGCAATTCCCCTACAGTGACATTACATATGTTGTGTTATTGGGCAAAGCACTTCCCCACCTCTTCCTGCCTTTGAGCAGCTTGAGCTCTAGGCCTATCGTTTGTTAATCCTGCCTGTTGTGCTTTGTTGGGTCTGCTGTTTGAATAATGTTGCTGTCTTGTTGTGTGCTAATTTAGGAACAAACATTTGCTTGCGCTGCAAACACTCTCTCTCAGGAAGTGCTATTAATAGGATAATTAAGCACACGCTAATGAGCAGGATTACGGCTAATTATGACAAGATTTGTTTTGGCTTTTGGCTGAGAGCAGCAGAGTGGGAGAGGGAAGCTGTAACGAGCAGCAGCACCTGAGTAAACACGTTGAATGGCTGTGTGGATGTGGAATCAAGTCTGAGCAACAACTCCATCAGCACCCTGTGAATCTGACAAGCGATGAAAGATTCAAGATCCTACTGTAAGCAACAACACTGCATATTGTTATTGCTTTGGAGTTTGACGACAACGAAGTTTATGACTAATATGACCTCAACTAGTTCTCAGTTCGGTATCCTTTATTACCATTAACACCCGTTTACATGCAGGCCTGGCAACACAATGACAACACACAACTTAGATTTACAATGGACAGTGGCTTCTGAAAAAAAGGTCTAAAGCACATTAGAAAAATGCAACTGAAGGTTTCAAGCATGGTATTTTCACTAAAAGATTATTTATGACTGATGACTAGAGGTGGATAGTACTCTGTTGCATTTACTCAAGAACATTTACTTGAGTAACCTTTTAATTGTTTCTTTCCGAGTCGTTTTCAGACACCATTTACTTGTACTCCTATTGTACTTGAGTAATATATTTTACATTGCAATAGTACTCTTAATTGAGTAAAAGAAGTAGTAAGTGACAAAAGCTTTATGTTGGCATATTATATCATGTTTTGTTTTTCTTGCATCACTCCTCAGATATGATTTAAATTTTGTTTAGTTTTTATTTTTATTTTTGTGGCCCTCTTTTTTGAAAACATGTCATTAAATGTTTTCCCTTCCAATTGCATCAAATTAGTATAATATTATAAAGATTAGATAATATGTCCTGTTGCTGCCATTTTTAAGACCACTACTTTTTACTTCTTGGTATTATTATATAATATTATTTTGAAGTAACGGTATTCTTTTTTAGTTACATTTTTGACACCTCTGCCAATGTTAATCATTTATTTACACAGCATGAATTTTTCCCCAGGTTTCCATATTTTGTGCAGTATATGTTGTACTAATTAGAAAGTAAAGATTTACATAGGTGAATCAATATGGCAGCGGGTGCACTAGTTCATTAATGATCCACATGTCTTCAGTCCGTCATCGACCTAATATAGATTCTTTTTTTTATAACTTAATCGATACAAATAAAGAAAGGCAGATGTGTTCTTATCATTTTGACTTTATTTGCTCATGATGGGCCAACACAAAACGTGTCAAATTGCCAATTGTCACGACACAAGTGGCGCAGAACTGAACGGACCAGCATTACATGATTATCTGTTTGTTTAGGCATCAAAAACTACACAGTGCAAAGTTTCCATCACACGTCTTCTAAATCCTACTACAGCCTTGAACATTTGCACGGCCTTACTGGAAATCTGTAACCTCAATTTGTGTAATCCACCGCCAGGCATGGCCAGCGCTGTGGCTTTCAGGAGGCATTTGCAGAGAAGTCTTGGATCAGATTTGGACAGATTAGAATTAAGAGCTGGGGTCTGGGAGGGTGGATACAAGGATTTGGAGTGCTTGACGACACGGCCCGTCACTGATAAGTTCTGCTGAGCCTGTGGTAAGAGGATTGTCCAGACTAATCCAAATCAAAGACATACCATGTGAATTACATCCCAAACAGGTTCGCTTACACAGATTAGGAAGTGCATGTAAATCCTGTCACACTCGGCTTCTATGCTGGAGATGAGCCACCACACAAAAGAGTGCCATCCAACTGTGCACTGGTTAGAGCTGAGAATCCATTTGTTAGAAGATTACTGCACTGCTTTGTGGACCAGGCAGACTAATTATTCTCTCCTTCTCTTAGACACTAACAAGACTAGCCGCCTCTCTGACACACTTCCACACAGACTGTTCACTCTCTTCCCGTTTGCGGTGATGATTGTGTCAAGGCATCGGCTCAGCTCTGTACAACACTTTACACTGTACAGATTTCAGTTTCAGTCAATGCCGAAGAAAAAAATAGCTTGTTTTTCCCCCGCAGAACAAACAAGGCTTGTATCTGTGGCCCAGAAAAGCTTCAAAGAGCACACATCTGCTGGGAGCTGGAATGTGGAGCACTGTGGGCTGCTGAGCTGTGCATTTATGCAGAGCTGCTCAGGGCTCAACAGAACAGGGAACACACCCCAAGAACCAAACCAGACCTGCACGTGAAGTAACCTGACAAAACCTTACAGAAAATTCTAATAGAACCTCACAGAAGAACTACAGAACAGAATCAACAAGAACTTGACCAAACAGACATGGTGCACTCGCCTGACAGATCCCTGACAGGGAAACCTGGCAGAACTTGATAGAACACCTGATAAATAGACCAATAGAATCTCAAAAAAGAACTTGACAGGGCCAACCATACACGATGGTACCTCACAGATACATACGAATCCAATGAAACCAACACAAAAACCCTGATAGAAAAGTCAAATCTCACAGTAAAACCAAACAGAATCTACCTTGACTCAACTTACTGAAAATTAATCAAACCTGACAGAGCAAGAACCTGATAGAAGAACCTAATCCAGTAAACAGAACATGAGAGAACATGTTAGAACCTTTTAGAAACTTTTTTAATGAAACTTGACAACTCTGAGAGAAGAACAAAATAGAACTTGACCGAACCGAGCCATCATCAGTCAGACAAGGTCGGCATCATGGCTTTTGAAAACACAAATGTATTTCCACATCAATCTTTTCAGGTTCAGAAAGAAATATTCCAGCCATATAGCTGGAAAAAGTTGTCAACAGTGTTCATTTTGTTGACTAAATGATTTTGTCACTGTCATATTTCTTCTGACAAACCACTTCCAAAGAACACATCTGAACATGTCCCATGATGCAATGCAATACATTACCAAATACCAAATATCAAAACTGAAAAGAATTGTTGGGGAAATCTTGACTAAAACTAAAGTAATCATTTTTGACAAAAGACTAACTAAATTGAAATTTCATGGAAAAATTAAGACTGGTTGTCAACCTCATTGATCAATTATAATTATAATCAACAACATGGAATTTTAAAGTGCTCACAAATGAGTCTGTACCATTCATGAGAAACCAAAGTGAAGCCACCCATGAGCTGTCTATTTTAGTGACTGGGCGGATCATTACCAAAATAACAATTAAATCAATACTGATTGGGGAAAAATATCGATTCCCAGGCAAAAAACATTGATACTCAAAATTTATCTCCAGAAAAAATCCTTTTTAATCACATTTTAACACATTTTTGAAATACATTGTTATATATATTCGTTTACTTGCACAAATATGGATTTTTTAGTTCAGTTCAAGCTGGTGTGGAGCGGAGATAAAGAGCTTTAATTTGCCAAACTTATTGGTATCGGTACTGGATTGATAGTGTGATATTTGCTATAGTGTTACTAGGTATCCGATCAAAACAAAAATGACAATTTCGCCATCACTAACACGCATGCATCTAAAACACCATGCCGATAAACACTGAATTGTTACAAACTATTCAACATAATTCATTCTCTGTGCCAGCTTTTGTGCTTGGGCCTCAGAACATGACATTTTCAATTACAAAGCAAACAATGTATCAATATGCATGGATTTCCAGCCAATACGAGGGCAGAGTGGGTATTGTCACGGGGAGGGGGGAGCGGCCATGTCAAGGTCAGGATTCTGTTAATGAGGGACGGTCTCTGAATAATGGAATGGGCTGAGCAGTATTGACTGTTGGAGCAGAGGCATTTAAACCCTTGCCAATCATTCAGGAAAATCCTCCCAGCGCTTTATGTGCCGTGCTGGTTATTTATGCAGCGGTGTCCGGGCGGGGGCTCTGTTTCACATTGCTGAATGCACTGAGTGGATCAGCCCAGCGCACTGTAGAGCAGGCAGCCAAGCGTGGAGTCATTCCTGGGGATAAAGTGATGGCTCTAGCAGCACAATTATTGAGCTGTGCTGTATTTAAAGACCCAGAGACGGGCCATAGAGGTCGGTGAATGAGTGTATAGTGTGCGCCTCATCAAAAAGAAGAAAAAGCTGAACATGAGCAGAATATCAAAGCTAAAAGGCGTTCATTTCTTTCAGCTGAGTCAACATAAACATAAGATGAGGGACTGCATTTTTACAGAGAATTTGTTTGCAGTGGTGAATTGGTCTTTATAACTACAGCAACTGCATCAAAGGTATTGTGTGATCAGGGCTATTTGAATGTTTTTGGCATTTTTTATATCACTGCGTTGTGCTCACACTTGCACAAGTACCACACTAAATTGGGATTTAACTGGGATTTAACTTTAACCATGACTATAATGTGACCCAAACAAATCTACATTAGGACTCAAGCTGGACCCAAACCAGCTTAATGATCATGTCTTTGCCCCAATTTATTTTTCGGACAAATACAACATAAAGTATAATGAAACAAGGACTTGCTCTGTTTGATGTTATTTGCACAACTGGAGTTTTACTTGATCTGTTTTGGGAACATTCAACTGTTCAGAAATACTAGACTTAGAGATTAATAGTGCATTACAGACATTATAGACATTACTTGACTTCAGAACCATGTATCTGGGCCTCAAAACTCCTGCCATGACACAGTAAAAAGATACTTTTGTAGAAAAAGGCAAATAATTACTTTTGCAACAAATTTGGACAAATGTGATAGATTTTGGTCTAAATGGAGTAATTGCGTGAGACTAGATGTACATACGACTATACTTGGATGTATTATGCCCTTTGTATTTGCATGTTTACCTCTCTATGTCTTGTTTATTTTTGTGTGTGGTATGAAAATCAAAAAGTATTATTTGCATCAGTGTATCTATGTCAGTACTTCTTATCTATCAATCTATAAAATATATCATTCAACTTTTTGGGGTCCTCTAGTGTCTGATGGGGCACTTGCACAGTCTGTCTCTGCCAGGAAACTCTACTGTGTGATCCTCCACCAACCCCACACATTACAACACACATTACAGCACACAGTAATGGAGGCAGCCTCAATCAGCCTGGAGCAGTCCTCAGCGGGACAGCAAGCCTTTGTCCCTTTCTGAATGGAGGTTAAATATCCTCCGAATCAGAGCTCTTTAGCTTTCTGGATGCAGTCACAAAAGCCAGGCCATTCACATGCTAATGATGGTGCTTTTCATTTCCTTTGTAACCATGGTTCGACAGTGCTGTCAAGCTAAAGGCCGACGAATAAAGACTTTTTCCCAGAGCAGTCTTTTTCCCATCTATTCCTCTTTTTCAGCAGCCTTCTTAAAAACACTCTGTTCTGAATGATTCCGCGCAGTGTTGTAAAAAGCATATCATTTTAAACAGAAAGTGTTCATTCAACCTGCTCTTGTCATTCTGTTATTATCAGTCAAGGACATCCTGTGTTGAAGCCTCATAGTATAGAGGTGGGTATTTATGGCATAGCACTGTACTTTTAGCTGCATTCTGAAGGAGATGGTTCTCTCTGCTCCTGTCATGTTCCTCTGGTCTTTATCTCGACTCAGAGACACTTTATTCTATTAAACCACCAGTGACAGACAGGCCTCCCCTGAGCCTTCAGGCACAAAACACGGAGATCTAAGAATAACCTAAATGTTGTGGTGTTGCATTGTCAAAGTCAGTTAATAATATTATGGTTATTACAGTATCTCCAATCACATGCTTCTTTGACTAAATAGACTGTTTTGTTACATAACATAACACAACACAACACAACACAACACAACACAACACAACACAACACAACACAACACAACACAACACAACACAACATAACATAACATAACATAACATAACATAACATTTGTGAATCTTGATCTGTTGGAACAAGACTTACCAAAGGATTGTCAGTACATTTGAAGGGAAAAAAAGTAGAATTTCAATACACTTCTATATGCAGAAATTATTGTTTAGTGAAGTGAATATTGCGTTGATTGATTAAATTAAATTAAATTAAAGACATTTACTGTGTATCCTGACAAACATCATAATCTCTTTCAGAAAATGTGCAAATTTGCCATTTAAATGATTACAGCTGGTGTGGTTGTTCAATGTGTTTGTAAGGCTACTGTACCTGTAGGGAAATTTGTAGTTGTTTGTTTGATTTTTGCATTCGACGTAACCTTCTTCTAGGGATCCTACAATTTCTGGGAAATTGTTTTACATGTTTCAGATCATGAGGTTTTAAAACGTCACTGTGTTTCACTCTGGCAATTTTACACAGCAATTACTGATGCTATCTCAACATACTGCTACTAAACTAATGTTATTACACTGACTACTGTTGAAAAAAACAATTCTGAAAATACCTCAGGCTTAAAGTGCACATGGCAAGTTCTCATGCTTTTTTAATTGCAACTTTGTTCAGTGGGATAGTACCTTTGTTCATATTTATCATAATTTTAGTTGGAAAAGAAAAATACAAGTTGAAAATTACAGGAAGTCGAGCTGAGTTTCCTCTGTGATGCCATCAATAAGCGACATTCCATTGAAAATGCAGATCCATGCAATTTACTGACAATTGACACAATGTTCTGACAGTTTAAACAATCATTCAATAAAATAAAGGCATTATGAGTTATAATATTCATCAAATCAAAACTATTTTGCAATTTATTTTAATTTTGGCCCCTGTTTACACTGTGGTTACTACGTGACAGTTTTGGAATTACCTATGTTGCATCTGCCGCTCATCTCCAACCACGAAGTACAATTAAAAACTTTATCCAAACTGTTAAACTGAGGAGAAATTGACAACATTTTAGGTCAAATCTAAAACATGTTTACTGCGTTTTAGTGACATCAGTAGTCTAACATGTCATACGCTCTTTAAAGTGTTGCATACATAGCTTGACCAACTCGTGGACTTGGCTCTCTACCGTGAATTCTAATCTCTAATAGGGAGGTACCTGTAAATACACACAAAATCAGAGCAGTCAAGCCTAATTCCTTATGGACTGGGGATTACTGCGAGCTTGCCCATGCCGTGCCTCAGCTTTCTATCTGAAATAACATCCTCTCAGTGAGCCAGAGCCGAGGTGCACTGCATCCACACACGCACTAATCCTGATGAATCCTGCTGCTCAGCCACTGCAGCCCTGTTGTTGATCCAGGTGGAGGCTGAGGACTGCGCTCTTATCTCGGGCTCTGGGTCACACCACCTCTGCTTATCTGGCCCCCGGGAGGACGCGTGTGAAATGCAGAGAGAGAGAGACAGAGAAATATAAGCCTGTTTCCATGGCAACCCCATCCACTATAGCCCCTCCCACTGCGAGGAGAAGCCGAGTCGACAGCAGTCTTTGTGCGATGTGATTCCACGAGACTGCACTATTTGTCTCAGCAGCGGTGCCCAAGTGCCCAGGGCCAACAGTGAGGACGTTATTAGCAAATGTAATCAGATGGCACTGGGGACTTCTCGGCAGCCCATGCGATTACACACACTTTTAAGAATTGATTGCATAACAGCCATGAATTCAGCAAGTCCTACTTTAGAACAGGAGTCACGTTTAATAAAAATAATGAATTTGATTGTGTAAAGCATTTCCAAACGCCTAAAATCACTCAAAGACACAACTGCATGCATTATTTATTTCCTTTCCATATGTGATGTTCTGGGAAGGATTGACAAAACAGCCTCTTCAACCCCAACCAATTACTCATGGTGGGTGAAGTGTCTTGCCCAAGGACACAACAACAACTGCCAACTTCAGATTTGAGGTTCAAAGTTCAAACCTCTCAGCCATTGACATCCAAAGTTAAAGATGCTCTGAGTTTTTGATTGATTTTGAATTGCCTAGAATGTTCCAGAGTATGCCATTAAAACGTATCTGTTTTGAAACAAACAGGTCCAAGTTACAGGGTAGAGATATGGAGAGGTGAGCCCTGCTCATAGTATAAAAACTTAGGCAATAAAAACACTTGGAATGCAATGAAAGATAAATACTTTTAATAGTATACTGGGGAACATTCTCGACAAAATAATCAAGTTTCCATGGAGACAAGCAGGTGACCAAAAAGGTCCAGTCCCAGTTGTGTCCTTGTTTGATCCTGGTTTGGGCCTAGTTGGTCTCATTTTAGTCCTGGTCCTAGTTTTGCTGAACTTTTGATGTGATAATTCTGCAGGTATGAACGCAGCCTTAGATCTAGATTAGTTCATTTCCGATGGTACTTCTGTTTTGTTTCCCCATCTCTTTTGGTATAAAAGTTTTAAGAATTACAGTTCTTGCAAACTGGAGAAAACACAAGATGCTTTTGGAAAGTTTGAATTTCCGGTGGGTCAGGTAAAAGGATGGTGTTTTAGCGTTGGAAAAGAAAAACACTTGTTACCTCTTGTTTTTTCTCAGTCTTGCTGAGTCTCTGCATGAGAACTGGCTGAAAGCTACCTCAGAATGGATCAGCGGAAGGCCACACAATGAGCCCTTGAGTTCAGCAGTAGGAACTTCCAAGTACAAGCTTTCATCTGTTTGATTATGTGAGGAAAGAAATTGTACTTGAGCAGAGGGCTTAAGCTACAGATGCACACAGGAAGCCCGCGCTAGAGTGGGAGCAGGAGGACTATGGGCCGTGAGAGCCGAGCGTGGCGGTGGGCTCCAGGCTGAAAGCTTCTACCCGACAACAGGCCGAGTGAAGAGGCAGCTCTACAGAGGAGCACCATTCACCCGTCCGGCCCAGCAGCTCTCCAGACCTCTCCAGATCCTCAAGAGCAGTGCCTGCGTCATGTTTGGAGTGGTGTGGCATGGAAACCCAGATCCTCCTCTTTGTGAACTCTTAAGTACTACTCTTATACTGAATACATGCTTGTACCTCAGTGACCACCGAAGATTACTGTACAAGCCCCAAGCACTTGCTGACTTACTTTGGTGCAAATTACTGTACTGAAATAATCCCAAAACACTATGGGCTTGTAGTTTACAGATTTTAACCAGCAGATAACATGAACCAGCAGTAGCACAGTTTTGAAATGTGTTTGTCCTCCAACCAGAGCTTAGCTGAACCTCATTGTAAGACATTTTATGGCTCCAGTCACAGTTAAATGGCTGTGTACAACAGGATAAACGTCAGTTGTAAAAATCTGCCACATTGCCCTTAGACTGGTAAACTGTTGTTGTAACTGTTGAAAAATGGAGCAACTGAATTAAAAGACAAGTAGACAAAATAATATAACACATTCAAATTTTGCTTGTGTCACTCTAATAATAGATAACTGAGGTAACAGCTGTAAATTGTGCAGAATAAGGCTATCGTGGTTATGAGCGTTTACAAAAAAATCCCAGGTTGTAGAAACTGAAGTGTGCAGTTACTGACAAAAATCCAATTTAGATTTCAAAAAAGGTCACCCGAGACAAGTACCATAAAACCATCTTATTAAAATCTCTTTCAACAGAAAACCACGATTTGAGCAAACACGGAAATGGAGAATGGAGACTAAATAGAAATCTACAAAAGAGCTTTTATTACTCAGTTATGTACAGTATTCACAAGCTGAAGCACCGCTTCAATAAGTCAGGGAACTTTCACTCCACATAAAAAGAATTTAGAAAACAAACTGCCCGACAATACTGTCTTCTTAGTGCCCCACAGAGTAATTTATGTACACGAGTTAGTCATGAACGAGCAAAGGGCTACATTCCAGTCTCTGTGCCCATGAGACCCAGGCATGACCACATTCTGTCTGTGAGTCCAGTGTTTGACTGCAGTGCACAGCAGCAGCTCAGTAGATCACTTCATACACAGTGGCCTTCTTGTCCCCAGAACCTGTCACAATGTATTTGTCATCAGTGGAGATGTCACAGCTCAGCACGGAGGAGGACTCTTTGGACTATCAAGAGGAGAAAAACACATGTTAGACTAGAGCAGAGACTTATCATTTGGTTTACATTCTTTATCTATATTAATCATTTAAGTGCTATATGCTTTCTTTTGTAATCCTGGCTCTATAGAGAGCACCCTCACTGATGCAACCACAACTCTGAGTGATAACAACAGACGGTGATAATGATCCACATACCTGGAATATGCTGGCGCCATAAGGAGTCCTCCATGCATTCAACAGATTGTCCTTCCCTGTGCTCACAAACCATTTACCTGCAGAGTAAGAAGAAGAAATAGAAATTCAGTGCGGTTCGATAAATCTATGATTTTCTAGTCATGAAAAGAACATTGAAACTAGATAAAAACATGTTTTCATACCACAGTAGGCAAACTTGAGGGACAGGACACAACTCTCGTGCAAGTGGAGCTGGTACTTGTCTGGTTTGGAGTGGTGCAGGACTTCCACATTACTACTCTCCATCCCCACCGCCAGCCACTCCCCGGTCGGACAGTAACCCAGGGAGAAAATCTGACCATGGGAAGAGTTAGAGTTAGCCAAATGTTTCTAGCAGGGACAAAAGTGAGTAAGTCTGGGGCTGCACCTGTGAAGTAAAGTCGTGCTGCTGCAGTTGCCGGCCCTCTCTCAGATCCCAGGAGCGCACTGTGTTGTCCAGCCCACCCGTCCACAGCTTGGTCCCATCATGAGAGATGTCTATGCAGCTGGCTCCATCCGTGTGACCCTGGAACTGCCTGGAGGGGCGGCGTGTTTTTACATTAACTCAAGCTGTCAGATGTATGAACATTTTTGGCTATGTACAAACAGAACTAGTTTTAGGCTGCTGCATCTATCTACTAGCCCTGATAAAAAATAAACATTTTCATGTTATCGTGGACTATTCCAGTTGTTATTCTTAAAATGATTACAAACTGAAATTGTGTTCATGAGGTATAACAACAATCTATTTTCTCTGTAATTACCAATCTAACATCAAGTCAGGTCTGCACAAAGCATCCTGACAGCACACTAACTCTAAAGTAAGAATACACATTTTCAAAACAGCATCAAAAAGTAATTATTTTATTCACTCACACAGGTGTGATTATAGATTGCATTGTAGTATTAAGGTCATATGCAATTAATGTGAGCACTAACTGCTACTAAAAACATTTGAAAGGCAAAATGGCAAAATAGAGAAGATTTTTTGTTTAATCGAAAAATGTGATTTTAGGTCACAATAAAATTGTAAGAACTAAACACAATCACTCTTTTAACTCATATTCCTCTTTTGTCTGAGTCATAAAACCTCTTCTCTCACCTCATGGCATGTTTTAAAGACTGTGTATAATCCAGATTATTTGATTACTTAATTAGTTGACAACTATTTCTATAATCTGTTGAAAATAATAAATGACATTGTTTAGCTGGAATTTTAAAATACATTTTGAAATTAGATGAAGGGAAATAATTAAATACATCAAATAAAGAGGTCTATTACAAGCTCTGGACAGAAAGCAGATTAACATTTCTCTACCTGACGAGCGTTTGGTTGTGCAGGTCCCACACTGCGATGTTGCCATCACTGCAGCAGGAGAAGCAGACTTTGGCATCGGGGCTGATGGCCAGAGCGTAGCAGGCCGGCGCGGAGGACGTGAGCTCAGCTTTGATACGAGGGGTCTGTGAGGCCAAGTCCCAGATGGTCAGAGTGCTGGCTTCACCCCCAACAATGAGTGTGCGTCCATCAGGCAGAAGCTTACAGGAGCGGATGTAGTTATCTCTGTTCTGGTGCACAAAGGACACAAGACGATCAATACAAACAGGAAAAACAGGAAGGCAGAAGCAATTCTGTGGTAAAGACCACCTGCTGTCAAAAGACAATATAGGTTATTTTTAGGGTTTACTTTGAGCACTTTAAAAGATGGACAGTAACGGCTCACCACTGTCCTGTAGTTAAAGATGGAAGAGAAGTGTGCTTATGTTTAAAGCCACAATGAGTTCTAGATCATTTTAGAGTTTTTACTAATCCTTGGTGGTCATGCTAAACAGTAATACATTTTTTATTTATCACGATTATTGTGTTATGTATTGTGTTGTGTTTCTTGACCAAGTTTAATTGTACCTAATGTTTGCTATCAATAAAGTTTCAATCAATAAAGTTTGCCTAAAGTCTAAGCCTACGCCTAAACCTAACCCTAAGCTTAAACCTAACCCTAAACCTAAACCTAAACCTAAACCTAAGCCTAAACCTAAGCTTAAACCTAAACCTAAATATAAACCTAAACCTAAACCCAAACCCAAACCCAAACCCAAACCAAAGCCTAAACCTAAGCCTAAGCCTAAACCTAAACCTAAACCTAAACCTAACCCTAACCCTAACCTAACACTAACCTAAACCTAAGCTTAAACCTAAACCTAAACCTAAGCCTAACCCTAATCCTAACCTAACACTAACCTAAACCTAAGCTTAAACCTAAACCTAAACCTAAGCCTAAACTTAAACCTAAGCCTAAACCTAAACCTAGACCTAAGCCTAAACGTAAGTTTTCGTCTTTCTGCTGCAAATATCCCGTCCCGTTTTTCAGATGAAAAAATACAAAAATAGAAGAATGGGTCCAGTGGTCAAAAATTCCATGAATCACGGCTGAAGAAACAGAGAAATATGTGATAGTTACCAGGCAGTCGAGCTGTGACACGGGGCTCTTGCTGCCCGGCTGGCTGATGTCCCAGATCTTGACACAGCCCTTGCCCCCGGTGTAGACATGACGGGTGGGGTTACTTATTGTGACAGCGCAGACAACCTCTCCATGGCTGAGTGTGTTGATTTGACGGGCGTGACGCGGGATGCCCGGACCAATCAAAGCGTCGGGCGGGAAGGGCACCGGCTGCATCTGACCATCGGCGCTCACGTGGAACGAGTACGCCCTGGGAAGACACACAAACAGGCCCATGAATACATTCCTCCAAGATTTTATACTTAATTCATTCCAACCTTGTCTGCAATAACAGCCTGCGATTTTCACCTCAAACCATCATTAAAGTTTTACACAGGACAATCAAACACAATTAGGCTTGTCATGATTACTATAGTGATTTATCCTTCAAAATATGACAGAATGAACAATAATTTTTAGCGGTCAATTATTATCGTACATACTTTTTTTTCACTAACAGCTAATCTGTTATATGTTTTTATGGGCCCAGTTTAAACAACAACACACATTTACACATTGCATATTACATATTACGTTTTTACTGCTTTTGGGCTGGGGGGGGGGGGGGCATAAAAATGATCTTCATTATCGAATATTGTGATTAACACAGAGACATAAAACATCGTGACAGGCCTATGCTCAGTATATTCTAAGATAGTGGTGCTCAAACCTTTCACACCAAATATCACTTAAAAAAACATTTGGCATTTGACTATTCCAGGCCTAAACTAGAGCTAATCAAGGTCTAAAATATCTAAATAAATTAAAAATCTAAAATAACATGACTATTGTGGTTCTAAACAAGAATTATCGTATTTTGCCAACACCATAACATTATAAAAACAAGAAAGTCTAACATGTAACATTCAGACTTACGGTTTTCCTCCAGAGATGGATGTGAGGCTGGCTGGAAGCCCAGGAGCTCTCATGTGAGAGTGGGGATCAAAGGCCTAAAACACAAAGAGAACATGATCACCTCCAGTCCACGAGCTCAGAGCAGACACATGAATAGTTGGACTGTTTACCATGGGAGAGCGACCGTAGGCCACAGCAGCAGCGCTCATTTGAGGGGAGATGTGCAAACCTGCGTACACTCCAGGACTGGTCAGACCGCCATTCATCTCGTGATGACCCATCATGGCAAAAGGGCTGGGGTAGGACAGAGGGGTGCGCAGAGCTGGAGCTGCTTGACACAAGGACATTGTTTTTTTTATGTGGCAAACAGTCAGAAATGATTAACAACTAAGAATTCAACAATGAATATTGAAGAGAGTGTCGTGAAAGTGTGTTATGTATTACCGTACTATTGTTATCATTAGTTGAGATTTCCATCTATTAAAAAGTGTTGCAATATTATTGTGGAATTTTATAACAAGCTAATGCAGCCAAAAACATTGTATTGTTGCTTAGGCATGTTGAAAAAATATAAGTAAAAATAAAGAGTAGGGATGGCCAATGTTGACAAAATGGAATATCAACATTTTTTAACGACTCTCGATAACAATATTTTCCTTATGCATCAAGAACGTGCTAAAACGTGTCTGTATATATCTTGGTTGAGGTTCAAGTAGCGCACACAACATGAATGGACCATAAAATTAACCACAAAAGGAAAAATCACTTTCGATCCTCATTTGAGAGATTACATTTGATATTTCTGTTTCTTTTTTTACATACTCAATATTCTAATTTTGCAAACCAAAACAACAATTACGATCATACATTTTTTAATATATCTCCCTCCTCTAGTAGACACAGATAACCATGATTTTAGGACATTACATCCGTAGTTACAACAAAACATTATGTTGTTCTGACACTCACCCAGAGCCTCCATTCCTGGTGGTTTGCCCAGAATGGGCCTGAGCCCGGGCGTGGAGCTGGTGCCAGGGGTGGGGGCATCGTTTCGAGGGGTGGGAGTGTTTGACTTCAGACCCGGCGTGGAAGATTTGTCATTCTGTCATGGGAACCACAAAGCAAGCATTTTTACAATCCGGCAGCAGCACTGTGCAATCTGAAGTTAATCTTGTCTTGCAGTGGCAGGATTCCAGCGCCTACAGTCGTCCCTGCCCTCAACCACTCAAACCTATTAGAGCCACAATAGAGATGCCACCATTATCCCCTTATGGCTTTAATCTCTGAGTGTGGCAGAGCAATCCTCGACTGGTTAAATACATTCAGCTATTAGAGAGGAGCTCATCCTGGTGTGGGACAATATTATCCCTGACATTTCATCCTGCACTTCCAGCACCAGCGCTCTAATCCACTTTTACACACATCCCCTCACTCTGACCCCGTTCTGTCCCAGTGTGTTCTGTGCAGCACTTACATGACTGAGCTCCTTGGCCTTGGAGGACGGAGTGCTGCCCGAGGACGCTACCGACGCCGGGCTGTTGGGCGTGTCTTTCTTTGGGGGACGGGGTTTATCGATGCCGTTTTCAGGTGGAGAGTGTGCGGGACTTGCTCGAGGAGTGGCAGGGTCCTTGAGTAAAAAAGTATTTTGTTAAAATGTGACAAATAAATATATTGATACAACTGCCTCTACTAAGACTGGCAAAATGAGAAAAGACAAAAATGGTGGAAAGAGTTGAAAGCTCTAAAATATTTTTAAGATTATGGCTCGACATTGTAAACATTTTGGACTCCTGACTTGCTTCAGGATGGATGTGCTTGTAAACATGAGAAAATAACTATTATTGTTTTACGTTTGTATATTTTGCGCTAAAACACAAATGTGTTATTTTATTGTAACAAATATAGCTGAACCTTTTTGAATTAACATGAACAACAATTTGTAGTATATTTGAAGTGTTTTTCAAAATAATGTTTTTCAACTAAACTTCAAGAAACAGGATTTTCCAAACAGGTTACTAATTAAACTGTGTGCTGGATTTAATGTTTGTGTAGTTTATTGTTATTTTCAGTTTTAGCTTGTATTTACTATTTTTAGTACAGGTTCTTATAGCTAAACTGAATTTTTTTTTTGTTTTGTTTCTTAAATCAAATGTGTGCAGCACTTTTGGAACAGTATTGTTTATAAAATGTGCTCTATAAATTAACTGGGTGGATGTCAGGAGGATGTTTAGTGTTGCAGATAAGGTGGTTGGGTTTGAAGTCAGAAATTATCCAAAGCTTCAACAAAATGTACAACAAATGCCACATACTTTTTAGGTGCTAATAAAAGTAGAGTGCTGTGTGTGCTGCGCAGCTCACCTCGTTAGACACATCCACCACTAGATCATCGCTCTTCTCTCCGTCACTGTCCTGGAAACAGATGTGCAACAGTCAAGTCTTTGTCCTAAGAATAAAGAGTTGTGTGGATGTTGGTCCTTACATATCTGCTCATGCCGTCCTTCTCCTCCACCTTGCGTTTCTTGGAGTCCAGGCTGTAATCAGAGGAGCTGCGGTGCTTCTCTGTGGCAGTGCGCAAACTGTCCGAGGGGGACACGGAATTGTTCTGTCAAGACAAAACACAGCTGTTAATACTAATAAGCCATTAAGGTAAATTATGTCACTTTTCTGGTCCCCATGAAGACGATATTGCATTGCCTGTAATACTCCACAGTATGTTATCATCATTACAGCAAAAAGAGCTTCACGGTAAGGCTGCCCAATTTGAAATAAATATCTGATTGTGATTTTCTGGCATGTATTGTGATTGCGATTAGATTTGCGATTTATGTTTAAATAATAGGATTCTGTTCAAAGTTCACATTTTAAACCTGTTCAGGAGAATTGACAAAAAGACTGAAATATGAAATGACAAACTAATACAAGAATCACATGTCTTACAGAACATGTTTACAAATTACAGGGTTATCAGTTTTATTTAGAATAAAACAGCATATTTTGTTGTCTGTGGAGAAAATGTGGAGAAAAACGCTTCCAAAATGGCAGCGTTTGCAATTTACTAATTGCAGCCATTAAAATTTCGATTTCGATTTGATTAATCATGCAGAGCTGCTTCATGGAGACATGCAGGTGGTGGACCATGACCATACCCTACAGTGGAAATTCAATGAAGCAGAACCAATGATTCAATCAAGGGGGCCTATTTCCTCTCTCATTTCTACTTACTGTCTGCTACTGTCAATCACAGCCTGCTACCGTTGCCTTTCAACAAATTACTTTTCAACACATTCACATAAAAGCTCTCACCATCCCTCATCCTCACAACCCTCTTAAGTCCCATCCCCACCACATTGAGCTAAACAATATAAACAAACATGTATTGCATTTAGATTTATGAAGTTAGGATTATATTTGAATAGTAATAGGTTTAACACAAAAACATCCAAGAGCATTGACATTTGAGATAAGACTATAATATGAACTGATTGTTTGTAGAAGTCTAAACTACAAGGTTGGCAGCTTTTATACCAAATATTTAGTTGTTTGCAGGTGTCAAAAGTATCAAAAATGAGATACTAATCGATGCTAAAACTAGTATTAAAACTAGATACTAATTTGAACATGAATTGATACAAAAAAATCATATTAACAGGACAAAATGTGACCTTTTGTGAACAGTTTTGGGATAATTTTGTGCTTAATCAAACTCTAATCAAACTCTATAATAAGACCATTGTTTAACAAAAGAAAGTAGAATTATTTTGTGTTGAGAATGAAGACCTATACTTAATAAACTATTAGTTTGGTATCAAAATTGGTAGGGGAGTATTGAGTATATTCCTTCATTGAGTTTGGAATTTTAGTATTGTGACAACAGTAGTTTGCAGTAGATATTATGTTACTTGAAGAATTGCAGTCTTTGGTAAATTGTTTTGGCAATTTATTTTTGCAACCATTGAAATTACGATTTCAATTCGACTGCAGTAAAACTTGAGCCCTGCCAACCCAGCAGTAAAAAACATCAACCTCCTCCCTGTATCACTCTTCCAGACTAGAACACAAGCATCACTGATTCAAACACTGACACACTGTGTACAGTAGTGGTCAGAAAAGTACTACTCATTAGTACTTTTGAATACTCAACAAAAACAGAATAGACAGAATATATTTTATACACAAAATGAGACTTGGTTCTTTTTCAGTATTATTGATACTTGTTGAAATGAGTACCTTTATACGTAGTTTTAGAATCAATTAGTATCAGCGTATCAGTGTTTTTGACCACGCTAATGTGCTGCTGCCTGACACCAGCCGGCTACAGTCACAGAATACAGCCTTATCAGAGAGAGAGGCTCTGCTCTACAAGAGGGCAACAATAGGGCAAACACAACTCCTCTCTCTGGGGTGTTTCAGCCTGGTCATGGAGACAGGGGCACTGTAGAGGGCAGGAGTAAAGACAGGTGCTCTGACTAGAATGAAACAGTGCAATGTCAATATTGTTATCGCATTAACAAAATACCTGTATTGTAAGAATCAAGTTATACTGAAATAATACTACGGCTCTAATAGAAAACTACAAATAATGTGCCGTGACATAATTACTGTGCAAATCCAGATTAAGACATTTAGTCTATATTTAGTAAACTAAATCTTGATCCTCATTTACTTTTTTTTAGTTTTAGTTTGGGATAAGTAATGTGGACAATAATTAAAATGTAGATATGTATACCTCAAAAACTGCTTTCATCGTTAAACACAAAATGCAGTTTGTAATCCTTCTTTAGAATAGGATTCAGTAATTGTTCTTTTTATCTTTTGAACTCTTTTGACAGCTTCTTGAATTGTCCTTATAAATATAATATACTTGACTATCTTATTTTGCTTTCTGAAATAACAATTTCTATATTATTTTGACAATATACCTCAAATCTCCACTTATTTCAGCTCTAATGAACTCGCAAGACAAATTATACTAAATTTATTCAACAAAGTTATCAAATATCCCTTGTTTTCTCATATTCCCAGGCACCAAGTTACTTAGCGTAACTCATTTACCAAAGTCACCAGTGTACGATCAGATGACCTGAGACAAGAACACGGCAACAACAGCCTCTAAACGCCTGCAGCTCCGTTTCCTCAGACATGACTGCACCCATTCTATGTCCTATCTGAGAAACACAACCCCCCCTGAACCCACTGAGGCCAGCCTGATCACAGCCACCTGAAAGATCACAGGAGTGGGCATACGTGCAAGGAGGAAGAGGGGGGAGTGTAAACAAACGCGGCTCCATTTGACTTCATAAATATTCAGTGCGCCGCAACAAGGGGAAAGAATGGATTTGAGATGGTATATACGTCCAACAGGCTTAGTACATACAGAGGATGGCAAGAGGCACTCACAGCTTCACTAAATTAAATGTAACTAATTACAAAAATATCTAATTGCGAGTTTTCTTACAGTGCAATTAACGATATATTAGCGATATATGTCTTGATAGTGACTGGATGGATTCTGTTCAAAGTCTGAATTTCAAACGCACCCAGAAGCATTAACATTTGAGAGAAGATGTTTGTAGCAATTTAAATTAATAGGTCAGCAGCATTTTTAGATTTTTATCTTACCAAAAGACATGGTTGTATTACTTAGATCATTGCTGTCTTTGTGATTTGCCAATTGTGACAGTAATTTCAGTGTCATTGTGATTAGTCTTGCAGCTCTTATTTGAAGCTAGCTGTAACTTAATGAGGCCTAAGTGCAATTTCAAACAAGACAAGCTCTTTCACTTGACTGTAGCTGTCACCCAATCACATCCTGATACTTCTGATTCATAACTCATAACTCATCATCTTGCAAGTCATTCATGCACAGTAAATACACTCTTTTGCCCTTCATCCTCCTTAGATCAATGGAAAAGATTCCCACACACCGCCTTACATGTAAAATGTGAATTTATTCAGACATAAACAACATTTCGGCACTAGGCCTTTATCAGGCAAAGCTTCTATGCTATATACATATCCTTATATTCACAAAAGAGCTTTTGTGTGCACACTGCTTTTATTCGACTGCCCAGTGACTGGATTCATTATCATTATGTAAACAAAGCTTGAGAGATAGTCATCTGGACAATGTTTAAAAAACCGAGATGTTTTTCCTTTCATCCAAAAGTATTTTTTGATGTGCAGAGCTGGTCAGAGAAACCAGATACACAGATTGAAAATGACTGGTGCTGAAAATGAAAGTGCTGCTCGGTTATCAAGTGGATAGCACACAACACAGTGTCATGAGTTCGAATCCGGCTTCACCATTTACTGCAGGTCCCTCCCTGCTCTTATCCCATAACACGCTACACTGTCCTGTCCAATAAAGCCCACAGGCCAAAAAAATCCTTTAAAAAAAAAAAAGATGATTTTTGGATGGAAGTCGAAATGTCAAATAGTGTTCAAATGACTGCCTCTATGACCTTTTCTATGATGGATCTTTCCTGGATGAATGAGGGATTACACCGACTCATCCTTATTATGAATTCAGATTAACTTATTTTTTTTAATATATGTTTACATTTGTATCGTTTTAATATACGCTTTGGGTGCCTATTAGGTGGAAAAGCGCTCTATAAATAAAAATTCTTCTACTTCTTCTTCTTCTAATATAATTCTATAAATTAGTTAAATACTTTTTTCTTGAATTACACTAATCTGATGGTTTGTAAGTATTTTACAAACCAATAATAATCTTTACCCTTTGGTGCTTGCCACACCCTGTTTAAGACGACAACCTGGAGCTTGTCTTCCTTTTGCCGTCAAGTCAGGCAGTGTACAGGAATATTTTCTATTGATGTAATATGAGCTCTATAATGCACCTGTCTCCAAGAAATATATGTGCAAAGCTCTCATTCATATCCTTAATCCTCATGCCATTTCAGCCATGTGCCTCAGCCTCACATCCCACCCATCGTCACCACAGCTTCTCATTCCCTTCACCACCACCAACTGTGCATAGGTGCATAATGGCTATATTCAGTAACAAATCTGTCTTCACAATATCAACGCCTCTGCCTGCCTTTCCTGTTCTGGTCTAATTATTGCTGTCTATCATTTACACGCAGGCATAAGGACGTGGGAACAGGCAAAGTTATAGTCATCATTTGAAACCAGAAAGTGTCTGTGTGTACTCACTGTGCTTTCTGTGCAGCAGACATCAGAGCAGCAGCCGAGGTGACAATGAAGCCAAGAGGAGCAGAGAGACAAACAGTCAGTCAGTTTGAACAGATCAGAGGATTACAGCAGAATATGGAGCTACCAGCTCTGGCGCGGTGTTCTTATTTACATTAGTGTTCCCTCCTTAGTTTGATTTACTAACATATAACTATTTGCTTTATTTTGAATTAGAATCACCAGTGAAATAAGACGTTAAAACATAAATGTCTTTATTAAATATGTCTGGCATACAAATAGTGTGACTCTGTGCACATTAAAAAATATATGTCCAGAGAGTCTGATTCAATGTAAAGAAGCTGGTCACTTTATTTTTTTATGATTAGGTAGTTGATATTGTAAAAAATGTAGGATTTCTTATTACAAAAACATGCAAAAACTGCAGGTAAGGTGGGGTGTGTTAATGTATAATGTGTATGTATAACAGAGCTGTAACAATTGACTAGTCGTGACTGACTATAAAAAATAATCTTAGTCATATTTTTATAATCGTAATGATTATCTGGACAACACATTCTATAAAACAACTAAATACGTTTTTAGAACAAAGTCAGTGACATTATCAAATCAAAATGTCAAAAAAGAATAAACAGTTTCAGATTTTCATCAAAAATACACTTTATTCGTAAACATTCTCCATCTAGAAGCCTTTAGTCAGCATTAATTTGGTTGATAATGTATTTAAAAAGTCTCACTGTACAATAGAAATAATCACTTCACTAGTGGACTAAAATTATCCAATCAACAACTAAAATAATTATAAGTTGCAGCCATCACGCAAGTGTATTGTGACATACCTAGTTGTGGTTAAGGTTGTGCAATTGATCAAATTTTATAAAAAGATCAAATAAAATGAAAGATCCAATCACTTTTCAATAATTAACAAAATGCTTTTTTGAATAAAGATTGAGCAATACAAAGGATAAAAAGTTATACGTTTTGCCATAATGTCCAACCTTATTTGACATGACATTTTTGTTTTTTAAAGCATCTGTTGAAGATCGTGCCAGTGTGAAATGTTCACATCAGTGCCTAAAGTGCCCACCTCTGTGCTCCAGATCGTGATGGTTCTTCTCGTCCTTCACAGGGAGGTGGGCCTGACTCCCCAGAGCCCCTAACGCCAAGAGCCCCGGGGCAGATGCAGAGCCGGGGGGCAGACCGGGGGGCAGGCTGGGGGGCTGCAGGCCTGATGGGTGGCCCGGCAGTGGGACTGGAGGACCGTGAGCCGCATGGGACAGATGCTGCTGCTGGAACACACCAAACAGATGCACATCCAGAGTGAGACCACAACACACAGGAACTAAGATTATAGGCCTGTGATGATAATTACTCTATCCACTCATTGTTCAATAGAGGAGACAGTATCTTTTGAGGCTCAATATTTACCACGAGTAAATTTTCTTTGCAATAGTGGGGAAATGACTTTTTTTTCATAATTTGATAATCTATGAGCTGTTGACAGGTGAATATATAACCTGCATGACTCATCATAGAAAAAACGAGCTACTTAAGTGTTTCATTGTGCTATTTATTTATTTATTGCAGCTCATGTTTTTTTAACAGTATTGTACATTTATGGGCAATTCTGCTTTCAGGTATCATTTCAGTAGCATAAAATAGTTTCAACATTGCCGTTTATAGTTACATTTTCTGTATAATCTATTAACATTTGTTATTATGACAGGCCTGTAAGACTGTATATGAAAGTAATACCAGCAATAATAGGCAACAAACTAAAAGCCAAACCAAAAGTATAACAGATAATGAGTTATCAACAAGTAACTAAGGAAGGAAGAAAACCTCAAACGTTATAATACTGAAGGTGAGAAACATATCAAAATGTATATAATATTGTGTGTGAATGCTATTTCTATACTTTTGTGATACATTTTACAGACAGTGCACATTTGTCTCATAATTAAACCCCAAGACATGTTTTAACACATTTCTGTTGGACTGACACAATATCTAAATCTTCTGGATATCCAGATTTTTTGTCCATTTTTGTCAGTATCACCCAACCCTAAATAATACTTTTGCCCTTAAACAGAAAAACTGTTTAGTTGCTCTTTTATGTCCCAAACTACACAACAAAAAATTACAGTGGTTTAAATAATTCTATTCCTTAAACATTTATGACTTTTTCAGACTTGTGGCACAGAATAATTAAACAACATCCAAGGGCCCACTCTGGCACAGTGAAGCTTTCAATATTCAGCATAAATATTTGAAAGGACAGATAAATAAATGGAGCTAAAGTGCTCAGCGTTAGGCACGGTTTACAGCAGGGTCAAATAAAGCTGAGCAGAGAAACTTCAAGAATGGAATCATCAGTAATGTCTTTGCTTCATCAAGAAACAGATTAATCTACTTTATGTTCCTGTCGACTGCTTCAGGGACCACTTAAGGCCAACACAGGAGTTTAAGAGCAGCAGTTTACATGGAACTTTTGTCACAGTTTATAGTATTAACAATAACTAAGGCTGCGGTTGACGAAAAACGTTCTTGGTCAGCGAAATATACACCCTATGCCTATGCGCTCAAATAACTGTCAAAAGGGGAAGCGTCAATCTCAAAAATCTCAAAATTCAAGTTAAAACACTCCATGTTTTCTTTTTTCTTCTGGGGTCCTGTAAATCCTTATAATCCAGATAGGGCTGTAGTCTACTAAAGAAATTCTTGGTCGACTAAAGACAAAAAGGGGCACGGCTAAAGCTCTCAAAACTATTAGTATATATTTGTATTCTCCACCAAACTCCACCAACAAGATTACAACGACATGCAGGTTCATACAAAAACAACTATTGATACAGAAAATTAGAAGAAAGCTGAGTACTGAGAACTTTACTGAGTGTAAAAAGGAAGATTAAACTCATGATTCAGTTCCAAATCTTCAGCTGTCTCGCTCCGTGTTTTCTCATTTTTGCTGTTGTCCTATAAATCCAACAAATACAACTTTTGGTCGACTAAGACATCATCGACTGATACAGCGACTAAATGAATAAAGATCTACAGCCCTATTGATTTGTTGCTTATGGTTTTAATACATTAGCAAAACACAGTGTCACTATCACACTAAGTAGAATACCACGTTGGCCTTTCTTGTTAGAGGTGACTGACATTATGGGACACTGGATCTCATTCCTGAACAGAACAAATCTCACTTCTGACCAGAACTTTAATCTGTTTTGGAGGGGATCCCACATGTTTCGTCCAACGCCTGGGAACACCTGCCCATTAGCACCAAAGCAGAGGGAGCACTTCACTAATGAGGGACAAAAATAACCTCTTGGATCTTGGATAAGTTGCTCTTGCAGTGCCCAGGGATCACTTAAGCCCCTCTGAAAATGAACCTATGATTAAACACCAACCATACACTGGCCTCAAATCAATAAGACAACAGTAGACTAATCACAAGGACAAAATTCAACTACTGTTTGAAAATTCCTGCATACCCCTGGCACAAAACAAGGGACACAAATTCCCCCAAACTGCGTGATCTTGTCTTATTTTAACAGAGCTGTGAACAGTCCTATAGAGACAGACTCGCTCTCTTAACCAGCCTGAAGTGGGGTTGCTCTGCTTTACTCCCTCTGCTCTCAGTCGGCAGTGAGCGATGAGGCGCCTCGTTAAGACCTTAGCCAATTAAAGGCTTCCCGGCTGCGAAGGGATCTGAAGAGCTCTCAACTCACATTTATAAACACAACAAGGCAGTGAAGATGCCACTGAGACCAGGGCCCAATAACACGACTGCTTTGAGAGACGCTTCGGGTAAATTCACCTAGGCCTGTCAGGATAATTACTTTATCGACTAGATGTTCAATAAATGAGAGGTGACGTTTTTCATCACATACACCTTTATTGGCTTGAGCGTGGAGTTTTTTCTTATTTCTTATTCTTGCAGCCTTTGCGTTAAATGATTATGTACATATGGCTCATTATAGATATATCATCACAGTGTTTAACTGTGCTTTTTATTACAGCTCATGTTTTACTAATAATATTGTTCATTTAGAAAGGGTTTACTGGAGGCTTTAGGCTTATTATGCCAGCTACTGCAGTCACAATTCTAAAATGTCAAAATTGATTTCAATACTTAGAAAAAGGGTTGATACTTCATACCAATTTCAAAAACAAAATTAAATGAAAAATGCTCTTTTTTACACAATAGAATATCTTTTTCAACACAAAACAGTAGTACTTTTGGAATCACCATGTAGGGCTGTTCGATTATGGCAAAATTACAGTTACAGTTAAATTAAACAGTTACTTCTATATTGTCAAAATTATTCTGCAGATAAAGTATAGAGAGTATATAATGTTCTAGAAAAGTGCCTTTGCTCTAGGTTTTGGCAAATGGAGCGCACTTATAACTCAGAAGTGAAGGCAATTGATTGTTCATTCATTTACAATTATAACATTTTTGTAAGAATTCCATCAAGAATATTCTAAAACTACAGGAAAGGTCCAATTTTGTCCAATATATGTGAAGTTTTTTCTCTTATTGATACTTGTTCCAATGAGAATCTAACTGTAGTGCTAGTTTTAAAATCGATTAATATCTGAATATAGATTGTTTTGACAATATTATGGTTTTGAATATTATCGCTCATCATATACTTTTCTGTAGCAGTAAATCACAGTTTAGGATTGTTATCCTGAAAGATCAATAACTACATCAATGACTATTAATACAAATGCCAAACACAAAACACAGGAGCACAATGAAACAACAGTTTCATATAATACTTTGTGCAACTCAGGCCTTGTCATGGTCAAAAATAGAAAATAAAGTATACACACGGTGAGGGGCAGATTGGGAAGTCCACGTACCCCGATGATAGCATTCAGCTCGGTCATAGTCACCTGCTTAGCTCGCTCCACAGCCTGAGCCACCTGCTGCTGGTGCTGGAAAAACACAGGAATCAGACATTACTCAAAGGACAATTCATGGGTTTCAACTGTCTGTTTGTAGGTGACATGTTGTCATTTCAGATCAAGAACAGGGGCTTTTACAACTGTTTCTGAAAGAAACCACCAAACAGAAATCAGGATGGTTTTGCGAATGGTTCCACAAAGTTATTCTTGTAATTTAAAGTCCTTTTTACTGACAACATCATCTATATAAATTAATGATGAGCCGCTTTTGGTGCTTTGCCAGTTTTTGTTTCATGTGAATTGGTCCAAACAGTGCTGGGAAGAATATTTTAAAAATCTAATTACAAGAAGTTGAATACCTGTATTAAAATTTATTTTGTAACATATTTTGTAGTATTCTGAATACATATAGTACTTTCACATAGAGTTGTATTATAATATACTGTAAATGTGACATTATATTAATTAAAATAGCTTTATATTTGTAGTTTGTTAGCACTGATTAAAGCCTAAATTGCGGAATCAAGTGCCGCAATGTATACCTTTGATTTTAGGAATGAAAGAGTAACTGTACCTTAATACAGTTACTCATAATTAGAATTCTGAATGCATAATTACTTTTAGCAATTACAGAGATACTAACAATAACACAGGTCCAAACATCTGCATGTTGAGAACACATTCTACCAAATAATTCTGATCTGCCCTGTTCAATTTGAAAATAAAGGCCTCCTACAATGTTGTGATGCCACAATCTTTTTACAGCTGCACTGAAATGATGAGAATGAACCACATAACTGTAACTGTGACCACCTTTTTTAGCTCAGCCGGTTTGAAAACTCACCTCTTGTGACAGAAAAGGCATAATTTGTGCCAGGATCGCATTGAGTCTCTTGGCAATCTCCGTCTAGAAAGAGCAAAAATGATACAGTAAGAACACTGCAGAACATATTATTTTTGGTAGTTGTGAAATGTGTTGAATTACGATTACACTTCAGTTACACTTCTTCCTCCCCTAAAAACCGAGCGCAAAGACACTTTTTTACATAACAGCCAAGTGCAGAGCTGTATGCTTCATATTGCAATTAGGCTTGGGAATTATATTTAATAGCAGGATGCTGTTCAGAGTGCATATTTTAACCACGTCTAAGAACATTAGGCTATAATTTGAGAGAGAATATTGAAAAATAAACATAGGAATCACATGTTTCAGAACAAATATATCTGAACTAAAGGATAACATGATATGTTGTTATTTACAGAGGTAATTATATTGCTTAAGAGATAACTGCATTAATAATTTGCTAATTGTGACCCTTCACATTTCAGTTCTAGAGCAACTAATCTTGCAACCTTGTATCTTTAGAGAGCCATGTGAATAGATATGAGCAGATGGGAGAGATGGGAGATATATTCAAAACTGGATTATATCGCAATTGAGTGTATTGTCTATTTAAAAAAAGATGATTGAAGATAAAACAAACAAAAACATCTTGTGTAATCTTCCATGCAAGAGTATATAATTTTATGGTCCATTTACATTTGTGCTGGTCTTTAACCTCATCCAAGACATTTACAGGCACATTTTAACACATTCTTGATACATTGTTCAAATATTATTATTGAGATATTCATTTTCTTCAATATTGCCCACCCTTAGAGCACATAACCTCTTCCTACAAAAACATGTGTAGCACAGAAGTCTCACAGAAAACCACAACCGCACCCAGGAAGTCCGCACCAACCATTCACTGTTTGCCTGCTTCCATTTATGTACAGCTCAGCAGCAGCAGTAAGCAAGAGTTGGCTAATGAGCTGAAATTTGATCAATACCATTTGACAGTGTCCAGGCCTTTCTATCCCCTGAATGCCCCCCGTTCTTCTGCCGCTCTGCCCTACTGCCATGGCAACCGCTGCCCCCTTTGCTCTGGCTGAAATCATTATACAAATAATGCCTCTGTTTGACCGCAACAGGCGTTAAAATCATATTAGATGCTCGGAGGCAGGTCGTAAAATTGAGTTTGCAGCGCGTAAATGATAAACAGAGCAAATGAATGAAGGATAAAAGAGCAGTGTGAAAAGAGGAGGTGTGTCACAAGCCGCACTGGAGAGAGGAAATAACAGCGTCAAAGCTACATCATCTGTGGAATTTACGAGGTGCAGTTCAACCCAGGGCCACTGCGAACGCAAACATCACACGGATTTTCTCTCGTTTTTCATTTGAACAAGCAGACTGCCAGATAATTTATTACACATGGTAGAGCTGCCGTGTAATTCCGCAAGAAGTACTAGAGCCAAGCAAGGCAAGACAAACGTAAACAGCGTTCTCAAATAAGGGTGGATAATATGGAAAATAAATAGGCTCTCTTAATGATTTTTAGGATCATCTCAATGACAATAATCAGATTCAATTTTAGCAGTCCAAATGTGCTAAAACATGCCGTAAAACTTTAGATTAAGGTCCCTTAGTAAATAATTTATAATGCAATAACAAACCCTTATTATTATTTGTTTATAACCACTTTTAAGGCATTTTAGAGCATTTACTGCTTGGTTATTGAAAACAGTTCAATAAGCATCTTATTAAGGTTCTTATAATGTGTTAGTTGTACATGTACTTGGTGAAATAATGGCTTAACAAATGCTGTTAATTGTTTAAGTGCTTATTAACCAAAAACTAGTGCTTATTAGTGCCTTGTAAATAGTTTAGTAAGGAACCTTATTTAAAGCGTTACCAGACATGCTTGTAAATGTTTGGGTTGTAGCACACAAATGTTGAACAGGGAAATTAACCACAAGAGCAGGAATATGGACTTTAGAGAAACAGTGCAGAATAGCCCATACACTCACATACAAGTTTGACCAAAAGAACCATATTTGGTCTGCTTGGTGCACTGTTATTGTAAATCAGAGATAGTACAGCCTCCTCTAGAGCTAGTGTGGCCGTGACAGCAGTAAGTAAAGCCGGCTGACTCTAAACACCACGACAGAACATGTAAACACAGAGGAACAAGCCTGAGGCAGATAGCGGCGCATAGTCGCTTTGGGCACTGCCGCCCTCATGTACAGCTCCTTAAAACCCACTTCAGAGCACTCAAGGCAAAGTGTCACACTGTTTAGAGCTCTTTATGGGTGGATTCAACTGGAAGCTCCAGCCGTGTCTGAAGTAACTACACTTACAATGACAGGCATATCATTGTGCATTTTAAATATAGTTGCACACATGTTCTTAGGGGATAGTTACATTTTTCTTAACTTAATGTATCTACATAGTTGTTTTGAAGATATGTAAAGAATAGTGAGTAAACCAACTTCTATCTGAAGGTGGGAGATATATCAAAACATGGATAATATTGCAATTGTTATTTTGGGAGAAACGTATATGTGTAGTGCTAATTAAAACAATCAAAAATGACCTCAAAAGTAGCACAGAAACATCTAGCGTTTATATTTATAGCATTTATATTTTCCAAACAAGGATATGAAGTCATATTTCTGCACTGTGGTTAATTTTATGATCCATTCATGTTTTGTGCTCAATTTGAACCACAATGAAGACATTCACAGGTATATTCTTGAGTAACTGTTAAAATATTGCCTGAATATATTCATTTTTGTCAATACTGCCCATCCCTACTACAAACAAAGTATATTTCTTCACATGTGTGGTTGTATTTACAGTCAAGCAAGACAGTTACAGGCACATTTATGTAAAAATACCATACACGATTGTTGTTATTGGGTTGTAATCCCAGAAAAACTGACATACTTTTTGCTGATATAAAACACCACCGCCAATACTACCTATCTCCATCTTGTAAATGTGGAAATGTGTAAAATCGGAAAGCCATGATCAATCTGTGTCCTGTCCAACAACACTAGCACGGCTATACTCAGTCTATACATCCGCAAGCCCCTTGAAATCTATCTTCATAACAGCGCATAGACTTTTGAATAAGAAATAAACAACCCAGTGGCATAAAAACAAATCTACGTCTCCATTATAATCCACTGTCTCCTTGCCACAGCCTGTCGGCCCCATCCCCTCCTCCTCCGTTATAATGTGGGGCCCCAGTTTCTTGTTTGCACACAAACACAGCGTTCAGCAGGTTAGAGCCCCTCTGATGAATTATTCAAGCACTCTCATCACTTGGGCTGAGGCTGGGGAGAAAAGTCAGGTGCTAAAATGGATCAGTCGATTAACCTGTTTTCACAGCGTTGTGCCGTGCCCCCCACCCTGTATCCCCACTGGTCCTCTCCTCACCCTCCCCCCTCTCTTCTGCTCTGGTAAGTGGCTGACAGCAGCTATCAAAGCAGCTAGCATCATTATCCAAGCACCTGTCTCCTTCATACGTACAGCAATATCACTAGATTTGAGTCATGGGTTCCTTTAGGGTGCGTTCACACTTGTCATTGTTTGGTCCTGGTTTATCTCAGGTTAGACTTGGTTTTGTCCAGTTCTAGTCCTGCTTTAGTCCTGTTTTTGTCCAGGATTCGTTCCACATTTAGGCTGTGTTCACACTTGTCGTTTTTTGGTCCTAAATTGAGCCCATTTTTGTTCCAATGTGGACTTGATTTTTCTAGTCCTTGTTTAGCTCTGGTTTAGTCCAGGCTTCGTTTTGAAATTGAATCCTGGTTTATTCCCAATTTTGATACTGTGAAAGTACAAGTATGAACGCGCCCTCAGCCTTAGTTTAATCCCAATTTTGATGTGATCTGTGTGTGTGTGCGCGTGTGTGTGTTAGTTAGTCTTTGAAAGGTAAATAGGCCTACCTGTTTGTGCATCTCTATGTTCAGCCCATAGGACATCTCGTAATACTGAAAGAAAAACAAATAATCTGGTGAAACTCACAGGATTTCAGTTGCCATATTTAGTGTTACAAAGTTCATAGTATTTTCAATGGGTCCACAGTTTAAATGCACACAGTGCTGGTTGGACAGCTTCAAATGTGGCAAAGACAGCAACTATTTAAGCAGTCATAAAGCCATACCTATTGTATAATAATAATCTTACCATGACATAGTGGCGCTGCATTTCTGTCTTCTCACTGGCCAGTTTGTCATACTCCACCTTAAGACTAAAATAGAAAACAGGTGTCATTTTCAGGTGTCTCTGTTGCTTTAGTAAGTCACTCACACTTGACCACGAGGCTGTGTATTGAAAACTAACACACCCTTGTCTTTCGTCAAAGCCACAACAGTCAACATTATAACATGAGCTTAACCTTTTGTGCTTCAGGTGCTTTCAGAATCATATGTTGACAGTGCAGGCTAATTACCTGTGGTACTGGGCCTGTAGGAACTGGAACTCGTCCTTAATCCTGTCACAAGACTCTGCTACAGTGAATTTGAAGCCAGGCTGGCCAGGCTGATGTGGAGCCTGACAAGATAAAAGTCAGTTTGTAATAACATTAAGGAGTTACAATTGCTTTTCAGAAATCATTAGTAAGTTTTAAGAAGGATATTAAGCATTGACAATAAACAGCCAATATCAATCAACAATTATATCACCTGGTTTATATATAACGATACTGCATTATAAGAAACAAAGATGGGTCTTGTGGAGTCAGATCAGGAGCACAATGCCTGGACTTACCGGATGTCGGCCTTGTGGATACATCTTGAATGTAAAGGCAATTCTTTGTTTATGTCCTCAGCGCCGTATTTGTCTGTCCGGAGAAGCTCGAAGTAAAATGAGGTGTCCGTACAGTTTCCCACTAAAGACCAACAAAGGTCTGTTTGTGATCCTAACCAGGTCCACTGTCGTGTTTACCTTACGCGGTCAGCCAGCCATTTGCAAATACAATGGGTCAAGCTAGCAAGCTTTACTACTTCCCTAGATGTTTTGTAACAACATTGAATTGAACTTCCATCAAAAGCACGTCTTTGCAGGTCACAAGCGCCATCAGCTGAGCTCGAGCCGCAGTCAAACTCTGCGTAAAGTGGAGGGAAACAGCGCGCTGTTGAGCGCACGCTCCAAAACCAGTGCTAAAAAGGTCTCAAAACGAGCCATCCGTCTGTCGATGAAGAAAAAACAATCCGGGTTGAATTTATTTGTTTAAATCCATCAAAAATGTTCGCGCGATGTTCTTCAGTCTTGGCAAAAACACCCTCTCTCCGGGACAGTCGATAGCCTTCTCTATTATTGGACTGTATTCTCAGGTAAGGAGCTCCGAAAATGAGCTGACTGCTCGGTTAATCCCAAGAAGAAGAAAGAGGGATCAAAAAGGGAATGCAATACCTCAAAAATCTCTCTCTTGGCTCGTAAAGGCTGTAGATTCTAAGCGTTACACGGTTCTCTCCACAGCTCGCGTTTCCCCAGTTGTCCGGCGCAGCCTGGTTGCCACACACAGGCAGCAGGGCAGAACTGCCTTGAAAGCGCCTATCTGTCCAATCGGATTATAGGAAAGCATAGGGCCACATCTGCCTATCGGAAAAAGAGGCCCCACGTGGGGTGCAGCGGTGTATGACATCATCTCGCGGATACACGCATCATCTGTCCGCCCCGCTGCCCACAACAGCGGCTGGTGTTCGTGCGCAGAGCTAAAATACGACAGCGGTAGCGCTAACTCCCCCACCTCATTAATGGCTCTCTCTGCCACGAAAACAACGCTCATTCATTTTAGCTGAGCTCACAATTGAACGCTGCTCACTGCTCTGTCCATTTCTGGTCCTGAGCGCGGACAAAGAGGACACAGTTGCCAGTTTGTTATGAATTGTAAAACGGTTTTTTGTGTCATGGCCACCGTGTAGCCCACAGAAATGCTTATCCCAGTTTCCCTCTGCTGTGCAGCAGTCATCAGGGCTATAGACTGCCATAAAGGACACATGACCAATCGATGGTGTGACTTAACAAGCGGCTGTGGGCTCCATGAGCGCGGGTGCACAGTCTGCTGTAGGGGGAGCAGAGATGATTGCCTTTGTCTGATAAGAACATCATCCGTGTCTGAGCTGCCTTGTTTTGAAGGCTCCACTCTGCCCCACGTGGGTATTCTCTGTGCCTTTAAGGCGTCTTGTCCAATCAGGACACGGCGCGCTTCCTCCTCGGCTCCCCATTGGTCCTGCGCTCTGGTGCCTGTCATTCACGAAGCAGCGCTGTCCATCAATACCACGCGGGTCAAGCGCTGACAAATGCCTGTGCTCCTCGGTCCTCTGCTCGTGAATAGAGCCGGGAATGGTTGCTTAATTAGCTTCGAATGGCTTTTCTCTCCAGTTCAAACAATCTGTTACCACCACGTGGTAATGAGAGCCTACATTAAACAAAAGAACAGGGGAAGCACACCAGTTGTAACATTACAACCTGTCGTTGGGTTTGTCTAACCACAGCTTCTCCCCTCAAAGGTCAGCTGACATAACCAAAAATCACACTGTGAAGGTCTGGTATTTTTTTATGCTCATAATCAGGTCAGATTAAATACATAAAAGATCCACTGATGTTGGTCAATCTAACTGACATCACTTCATACTTTAATTTCTAGTTTTAAATTGATACTTTGAGTTTGTGTTGTTCATTTCTCTCCTGTAAACTTAACCTACCCATAACTGTGTTGGGGGCCAATCGCAGCTGTCATTCCAAAAGGAAGTTTCCTTCTCTCCTGAGAACTTTCGTACAAAGCTAATGCGAAGCAGAGCCCTCATGCTTTCAGCACATTAAAGGCAACAAAAGATCCAGGCAGTGAACCCTGTGTTTATTTACACGGAAACAAGTGAAATGAGCGGGCCCCGGGGCCTGCACACTGCTGTTTGCAGAGCTGTGTCTCACACAAGAGGGATTGTCCTCAGAGTAGGACCACGCCACTCTCACCAGGTCACATCCAACCACTGAGCAAATATTTGTCCTGATTGTGCAGATTAAACCTAGAGCTGGGATTGTCTCACTGCTCTGCTGCGCCACAGGGTTCTGTAGACAAACACGGAATGTGTAACAGGACACAGTCTTGTTATCTGCCATTAAACATATACTCACTCAACGATGTGATTGGAGCAACAGTTTATGAAAAGAAACAATAACATTATTAAAGCAGCATCAACAGCCTGACAAAATTGGTCACCACAAGTATACTGATTTGTCCAAAACCACCTGGGTGGGCAGCTTGTATAGTTCATTTGCCTTCAAGAGGTAACCAAAGCCATCTACTTCATCTGAGTGTTCACGCTTCTCTGTGATTGGTTGAATCCACCTGTCACTTGCTGAGAGAATGACAGAGGTTGACCAATAGGAGGAGTGGGCGGAGAAAACTGTCTGTATGTGTTTGAGCGGACAGCTGTATTAAATAAAGAAATGAATCTCCAAATTAGCTGAATGTCACAGCGACCACAACACAATTTGATTTTTACATCCATATTATTATATACCCACCCCTACAATCAGTCTGAAGAATACTGAAAATGATCCATAAACCTTTGATGTAGCTTTGTTTGTATATTCCACCATCTCCTCTTATCGCTTTTATTCAACATGTGTTCAATCATGAGCCAAAAGTCCCAGACAATCATAAATAATAAAGGATTACACCAATCTCTGAAAAGCTGCTGGCTCGCCTGTGGCAAAGTGCACAGAAAAATAATTAGTGGCCATCTGTGCTGCAGATTGGTCAGAGAAAGGATATACTGTCTGAAATCCAGGGCACTACAGAGACATTTCATTCAGGAAGCTTCTAATGCAAAATATCCAAAAATAGCAGATCTAACAAACAGAGGGTTGTTAAATCAAAGGAAAATGCCACTACAGCCTCCGCAATAATAACACAAGCTGCAGTGTGGTATTTTGCTGCCGGTGGAAACATCTGGACTGACTCAGACTTCAGTGGTTTGTACTGAGACCACCTTTAAGTGGGACAAGTGTGGGACTGACTCAAGAAACTACAAAAGCTTTGATGATATGCACATATACCAAGCCACATACTCCTTTTACTATCAATTACTTTTACTCATTGACATCTTCACTATGAACAATTTATTATGCATCTATTAAAATATTTTGAAGTCACAATACTCACAAAATGTTTGTCTCATAGCTTTATTGAATATTATGAGACAAATTGAATGCTTCTTGCAAATAATCATTAGGATATTCATGGTCTGGTTTGTAATTTTGTGATTTCGTTCCTTCTTTTTGTTTGTCTAAGATTGTTGCTTAAAGTTTTAAGTGACTATTAAAGACGTGAAAAACAGTTTGCAGATGTGCAAAGTTATTCCTCATTTTCTCAACACATTCTTAGTACCACGATTAGTTTATAAATAGGACTGCAACAATTAATCTACTACTTGGGACTAGTCGTAATTTAATAATCGTTGTTATGTGGCTGATACAGATTCTAAAACACAAATGAAATTACCTTTTATAACAAAGACAGCAGCATTATTAAATCAAAATGTAAATATTATCCATCTAGAAGCCTTCAATCACCATATTTCAACCTTTATGTGGTTCATAACATATTTAAAAAGTCTCAGTGCACAATATAAATCATTGAACTAGTCGACTAAACGGAAAAATAATTGCAGAGTCATCGACTGCTAAAGTAATTGTTATTGTTATTGTTTATTGTTTAAGCACATTTCACAACTTTCAAAAGCCAGCGTGAGTTTTGCCATCACGGTAATGCTTACAACACTTAGCACGCTAACAGAACACTTCATGGTTGTGGGACGGCAAAACGATGTATAATAGATGCAGACAGCTCACAGCAGCCTGATTTTGATCATTGCTTTTATTATATGTGTACTGGGCCAAAACAAATGCTACTTTATGACAAGTACAGACCCTTCAATACATCTCGTACTTCTATTTGAGAATTATTCAAAGAAACGGTCTCAGATTTTGGTCACCTTCAATAATGAAAAAGGTTGCCATCTTTGCCCTGTGCTGCGCCGTGGGGGCTGGGTGACCGCTGGAGTTTGTGATGAGCTCTGTGTGATGTTTTAGCTCCATAATGACTTACTCTGAGGTTGGACTGCGGCTCGGGCAGTTTTCAGAATGCTGTGGTGTGGAGCAGCCGCTGTTAAAGGGGCTGTGGTTGCAGTGGACTTTTTCAGAATGACCACAGCGGTCCACACGTCGTTGTAATGGCTCCTCAGGCACAAAGCCAAACGTCCTTTAGAAGTCAGCACATTCTTTTCCTTTCCTGTATGTTTTCCTGACTGGGAGACACACAGACCGCAGCAAATTGAGTGAAAGCCACATTGGTCAACACAGCCAGAAAGCCACATATGAGATGATCAAATGTCAACAACTGTTCCAAATAAGAAAACCTTTGGTCAATTAAATTAAAAAGTATAGAAACATCATTGTAAACCCTTTTTAGTTTGTTGGATAAAGACGAAATGCTTAACAGCTTGCAGGCTCTTTTCCAGGGCCGTGTATTGCTTTGTGGGGGGCCTCATGCAAAAAGCTGCTCGGAGGCTCCAGTTTCGTAAAAAAAACAATGGAGAAATTCACAATGCCATGATTTACAAACATGACAAAATGTATCTCTTCTGAGGCAAAATGGCTGGAGTTTATAATTTATAATGTCACACGTTAAGAAATACATGAAAACAATGTGTTCTTTCAAAAGTTAGATGTAAAATATATTCAAACTTTGTAGTTTGCTGGTGGAGGGTATGAAAAGTTTTATTCTCCTGGAGATGGAATAAAACCAAGACATTTCCATCGAGACAAGCTGTAAACGAGTACTTTTTGGGAAATAAGAACTTCTTTCACTGGATAAATTAAAGATAGATGAGTTTATATCATACTGTGGAACCAAAGCAAAAACAATTTTATGAGAAAATCAGGTGACGACCCTCAGCTAGAAAACCTACATAGTGCACCTTTAATGGTAAAAAGATCATACGCAATATAAATACAGATAAGGATAATGTGACACAACTGAAATAAGAGCTTGGAACATTGGCATTAAGGACAAAGTTCAAGATGACATTATAAATTTGAAGCTCCAGAGAGTTGATTTGCTGATTGGTGAGAGGAACAGTGCTAGGATTTAGGCTTGGAAGTGGGTTATGGTTATGGTTTAAGAAAATAGTGGGTTGGGGTAAATCCAAATGAAGTAATTCCAGCTGTGTCTAGTTTCATACTTGTTTGATGGTTAAAGTTATGGGCATGGGTTAAGTTTAGTTTTTCACTTCCCTCCTGAGCTCACTATTGGTTGATGCCAACATATGTCACATATCATTATCAATCAAGAATTACTTTTGTCCTGGTTAACGACATATTGTTTCAACAGGAAGCAACAAGCGCTGGCTGTTCTGTTTTGCCTTTTTATAAATGCAAAAATGATTCACAAACGTTGGGAGAAAGGTGTTGGTTTTTGCCAACTAACATGTCATAGGACAGTCAGTGCAGATATCTGGGATTTTGAGCAGCTTTTCCTTGACTTTACACAGGCTGGCAAAGACCTGCATCACAGTGAGCACTAAAAGCTCACTTAAAAAAGTAATAAACATTTAGTGCAGCACTATTACCAAATATACGCAAGGCTTCAGACACTTACATACCGATGTTTCTGGTGTTTCTTTGAGTCTATTATGCTTATGTTTATGTTCATTATGCTTATCACCAATGCTAATAATTTAGTAGCATTTCTTACACAACTTGCTGCAACAAAGCAAAACTCGCATTTTAAAAGCATGCAGCTGTTGTTTTGTACAATGTAATTAGTTACATTTGTTAATCTGTTCCGAAATCTGAACAGTTTATGCAGCTTTCCTTTGGAGTTTACGTTTCTTTATATTAGCGACTAGAACCAAGATGGTTGCGGGTGGTGCACAGGTCACGTGTCTGGCATGAACGGATAGCACTAACAGTGTCATGTACAGTCTTGTTCTCCACGGCCCTGACAGACATCTCATCATCACAACAGCATAAAAAGACATTATTTTGCTAAAGCACTGACCCTGCACAGACATGGCAACAGAATAAATTATGTATTTTTCATAGAACATTGTCCATTTGCAATTTATCACCGAGCCCAGAGAGATAATTGAGGCCACCTCCCAGTATGTAAATGGAATAATAATCAGACTGGGCCACTGTTTCGGATATGCACACCAAAACATTACATTGTTAGTCATTGCTAATAGAGGACACCTTGTGACCTATTTTATCTTGGAAAGCAATTTGTCCCTTCAAAATAAAACTAATAGGTTTGAAGATGAATGGATTTGAGTGGGCTGCAGCGGGATCGGCCGCCACAAGGCACTACATCACCAGATTATTAGTTTTATGAGCCAAGCCCACGGGAGAATAATTGCTAATGTTCCCAGAGTAACCAAGGGAAATAAAAGTAATGGAGCAATTTATAAATTCTGATTGGTGTACACAGAGTACCTCCAGCCCTCCCCTTTTATTTTTATGGCACCCAATGAAACCCACTCAAGCCACAAACATTGTCATAGTGGTTGGTGAAATGCAAAAAATAATTTGAATAGTTACAAATGTTTAGACATTTTGTGTTGTTTGAAAGCTTTGTTGTGGTTTGCTATCAGCCATCATCATTATGATCATCAAAGCTTTATAGTTATACTTAAAGTCTAGAGTTAAAAAACAATCCACACAATTAAAGCACATTCCTCCAAACACAATGCACCACAATTTACTACAAACATATTGATGTAATATTATGTATAGTGCAAACAGATGCGGATAGAAATGACTAATTCTGTGTTTCAACATCACACATCAATAGACTGTGGCATGTTTGACACAACAGCGGTCTAAAATGTGCACAACAGGAGCCATAGGTACATTTATTCAGAGAGGTCAGGAGGGCAGCGTGCGGTTCATCTCTTTCACATCTCGGGCCCCAGGTTTGTCCCAGGGGCCAGTGTGGGGCGGGGGAGGGGACAGGATATTGATCAGATGGACTATTAGCAGAGCTGAGCAGTAGATCACTGCAGCACAGAAGCCTCCCACACCTTATCCAGCCCTCATCGATCCCACATCAGCCCTGTGCCACCACACTCTCTGGGGGAGGGACCCTGCCGCCTGCTCCCTCAAGGGCCGAGCTGTCAGTGTGAAGGATGGCCCATTGTTTCTGTCCTGTAATGAGCCTTTTCGCACAGCAGTTAGACAAATGACAGTCTAACCACTGTCAAAAAGGTGGCTCAGGGGGTACTGAGCTGCTCATAACTGGAGGGTTTGTGGTTAAAGCTACAGTGCATGCTGTTGTTGTGTCCTTGGGCAAGATTGTTGATCTCTTGATTGTCATTGTGGGATGTGCAAGTTGGATTGTTGATGCAGGTTTGATTGTGGGTTGAGGGGCCACTGGCATAATGGCTGCCACATTTCCATCAGTCAGCCCCATGGCAGCTGTAATACTAACTGTCGCTGAAGGTGGGGAGTAAATGCAAGACCTACTGAAGAGGCGCTAAGAGAAACTGGTCAATCTTCTATAACACAAAATAAATGCACGCCATGTTTAAGGTAATGCATCCACATTATACTTCAAGTACAGTTGTGGTGTGTGTGAGTAATATCTCATAATTTGTTTAGCATTATCCTGATGCAATATTTTGAATATGCATAAAGATGCATGATCCAGGACTGCAGATGGAAATTAGCTTGCATAGCTATAATCTGGTGCAATCATCTTTGCCCTCGAGCATAATGTCATTGTACATGGTCCTGTTCAAATAAATAAATAAATAAATAAATGTGCCTGTAAATGTCCAATTGAGGTATTGCCCCAAACATGAATGATAAACCATAAAATTAACCACAAAAGAGCAGAAACATTACTTTATACCTAATTTTTTTTGCATCTCTTAAAAAAAATAATTGCGATATTATACATGTTTTGACACCCATCTCTATTTGTGAGTGTGTGTGATGGGAGGTGATGGAGCAGAGCAGTTGTTGGCTCAGTTTCAACATCATCTTCTTGGCCAGTCCCTGCGAGACAGAGTGGCCTCTTATGTTCCACGGTGTCCACCCCACACTAGAATAACTCACAGGTCACTGGGTGAAACTCACTGATGAGGATTTAATGATCCATCTTTGTGGCTGTTGATAGTGGAGTCAATGGTCCGCTCTGTGGCTGTCTGCGATACACACAGATTAGCAGCTCGGTGCCAGATGAAAACGTCAGGATCAATAGGACACAGGGGAGAATCGATACCTGCATCTACTCTAAGGCTTTCATTTGGACAGTGCCTCAGGTCGTTTACGCCGGGCTGTCAGAGCGATACAAATGCACTCATAAAACATGCTTCACCGCAGACCCGCATGTTAATGAATATAAATGCACTGTTGATCAGAAACCTTATCATGCGGAGCGCTAGACGGGCTGAGCTGAAGAACCTTGGTCTCTCAGGGGCAGAACCCGAGGAGAAAACAGAGTAGTTGTACACAAACTGGGAGCCTGTATATGATGAGGGATATCACAAATGAAACAACATCACAATTTAACGATTATTCACAATTATTGACACATCCTTTATTTAACAGTATGTGACCGGCTTTATCAAAAACAAACTTTCTGAATGCAAAAGTAAACTTATTGTTATTTTTTGATTATTATAATTTTGATTTTGTTACATATTTATTGGCATTGTATGTTTTTATGACAGTTTGCTTTGATTTGACTGCTTTTATTGTTTAGTATTGAGGTCAAATTGAGCACTTATTATTCCAATTGTTGTTAATATATTGTTTTATGTCTGTGCAGCACTTTGGTAATTGTTCTCCTTATAAAATGTGCTATATAAATAACAACAAATACACCATCACATTCAAAGCACTTGAAATTTAGGTTTACTTTTTGGAGAAGAATTTTGCTGCTAAAACAGTCACAATTATTCTTTTTTTTTAGCTCTTATTGCGACCACTCAAACAAACACTCACGATTATTGATTAACTGCAAAACCTTGACATCCCTGTAAATAACTGCATAAATAAGTAATGTAAGGTGAAGTATAAATGCTTTAATTAGCTATAGTCGCACCTCGTTCTGGTGCACAGATCTGATTCCATTGGCATTAGCGTGTACAGCCAGGGGAGGATTGGCCAGTGATTATATTAACCTTGTAGCTCACACCTTGCCCTTTTACAAGTCTGAGTGATAAAAAAAAAAAAAAGACTCTATGCACATGATTCCTCTTATCCTTGACACAGTCTGCGTCCAGATTGATCCAATTAGCCATTCAGAGATAATTTCATTATCCAGGGAGTCTGCGGCTCTGTCTTTCTGTCCTTGCCATCAGGATGAACTCTTATCAGCACACAAACAGAAGAAGAAAAAGAAAAGTGGCCTCACAAAAATGTTTCATGCGCCATAAAGAGAATCTGTGGCTTATACACCTGTAGTTTTAATTTAAAAAAGGGTGAATGGAGGCTAGTCTGTAGTTGTAAGTCCAGACCGTCCAACAGAAACTCCCAGGCCAAATCATAATTATGAGTGTGTTCCTAACTAATCACATGGCACTATGTCTGTCATAGCAAAGTTGTTATATTTCAATAATTTGCCATGCAGAATAGGGTGTTCTATTAATTAAGGTGTGAAAAGGGTGTTCTATTAATAAAAATAAATAAATAAATAATATATATATAGGTAGCTAAAGGTAGTCCTGACCCTGATCCTCGGCATCAGGATCTGGGTCACATGGGCACAGTCCCAGTAACATTGAAGGATGGGTCAAATGCAGAGGACAAATTTATTTTATTTGTTTATTTATTTATTTGAGCATCTGTAAAATAAAAAACAAACATACATGAGAGCATTCATATTTTGATTGTAGTAAAAAAGGAGTAGGAAGAAGTTCAGCACAAATGGGCGTGAGAGGCAGAAATAAAGTTCCACGTCAGGCCTTTTCCTTTACCTGTGTTGTGTATTGTTTTGTACATTTGTATTGTCTGCCTGTTGTCTGTACTGACGTAGAAGGTGTGAGCATTCCTTGTTGTACTGGAAAAACGTCCCACCAAATAGTTTGTGTGGCCATTTATAGCTGATTCTAACTGATTCTGATTTATATTTCTTTTTTTCTGCACAAAATATTGGATGCATTCATATCCTGTCATTTCTTCAATCTTCCAATTTTCAGCTCATTTTAGTCCTGATGTGTACTTTGGTAGGTTCTGCTAGTCCTTGTTAAGTCTTGATTTGGTTTAACTTTGAATTTGGTCCTGGTTCAGTCCAAGTTCTGATGTGGTGAATGTGCAAGTCTGAACGCAGCCGGAGATTCTTCAAAGAGCTTTTAACATTTATCACTCCTACAGTAGAAACGAAAGCGAATTGATGTGGATTTATGGTGAAGAGGAGGTTGTTTGGAGACTCAGGAGGCTCGTTGTTGTGCTGCTGGTGTGAGATGACACATACAGAAACAACAGGAGTGTAAGAAGAAGGTGCAAAAACAAAAGCCAGTTGTTACAATGGCATGTGCACGCTTTGAATTTTAGATGTAAAATGACTTTAATTAAATGAATAATGCCCGTTGTGATAATACCCTGAAGCCAACTTTAAACAACCGTGAGCTGAAATCCACAAAGCTCTTGGCAATAATGACTGTAGCACTTTAATATTTGATGTTATTTTTTTAATCAGACGCAACAAGTACATGATTATCAGTTTAATGAAGCTGCCAAACACAGCACAGAGTGGAGCACCTCTGAAACAATGAGTGCACCATTCATTAGCGTGTGCTCTAAGCCTCTCTTAATCATCTAACAGTCAATTAGCACTGTTACAATTTGCTGTGGGTGTGTAAATAAACGGCTGGGTTAATTTCTTCCTCTGATACAAAAGGGAATTATGAAAATGAGCTCTGTGGCTGGGTAAATGATCTATGTGGATAATTGTGCAGTAGTAATAGATGTTTGCCACGACGCGGGCTGTTAGAGGAATGAAACGATGGATGCTGATTGCCCCCAGGGATTCCAGCCAAAATAATGACATCCAGCAGCCTCTGGCACCGTGAGTGAGGCAGCAGCGGCAGGCAGAGGGCCAGGAGGTGACGAGGTGAGGCAGAGAGAACATGTGCTGCGGGAAAATAATAGGGATTTAACGGCATCCAAATGAGAAAAGATAGCATGGAGTTATAAGTGAAGACATGCTTCTATCACAGACGAGACACATCGCACTGCTAGTTTGCACTGATCCTTATGCATGTATTCTGTGTTCAAACCGTTTTTATTTTGTATGCCCTAATTTTAACATGGTCTATTGTTTTATTTTGCACCTACCGTCAAAGTTCTTCGATTGTAAATTTTGTGCACTGACAATGGTAATACATCTTGAGTCTAGGAGTCGTATTTCTTCTCCACTACATTTGAAGTATAAGTATGCTTCTTTCCACATTTCTAAAAAGGGTTCAAAGTACCTTTAACTTTTGAGGTTTTTCCACATCTTTTTCATGACGCTCATCCCATGGTTGATTTGAAACCATTTTTGCAGTCGTGAACAATAGCGGCAGTTCTAGCAAGCTTTGAGTTGTTTTATTTATGGTTTGTATTGGATTAGTATGAATAAACAAGTAGGATAATAGGATTTCTGTTTCCAGTGTAAACATTGTAACCAAATACGCCACTTGTATTTCTATTCTGTTACAACATTTATACTAGTTACAAGGTGGACCAAAATACACATTTCTGCTCCTCTTGCTGTTTTTAAGCATTCGCAACAGTTATTTGTGAAGTGCGTTGGTAATTTCTACAGCAAACAAGTCAATTATTAATTTGACTTTAACAGATTTTGACCAGGTGCATCTGTACTTTTACTCAAGCTATGGAATGAAGTACTTTGACCACCTCTGAGTAAATGTTTGTTGGTCGGTGGGTGAGTGACAGTTGAATAGCAGTAACAATTTGCAAATCTCTGGGTACAATATTATCACAATATGCATTTCCAGTTATACCAATATTTTAGCTTTATTGTGGAGATGTAAATAAAAATGCGTCTGTTTGTGTCTGTCTATTGGGTTTAATGTGTAATGTATTGTTATTGTTTTGTACTTGTTTAATTAAATTTAGCCATTTTAACTCTAACGTACTCATGTTGAAGCTGCTGCTGACACAAAATGCACTGTTCACATTTAAATAAATAAATTAGCCGTAGAAATGTCTTGACAAGCCTTTTGTGCAAATCTTCATATTCCAAAGGATTAATGTATAAAAAGGCTTAATAACAGGTCTTCATTTAAGCTCTGTTTATCCCTCTGCTTTGTTTGCATGTTTTGATGCCGCAACAAAACAATGCATTTGAACAAAGAAGTTTCTAATTGGATATATTATTACAGCCCACTTTATTATTGTGAGACATCATGATATTACGGTTATTGTTATCTTGCTTTCACTTTCTACGTTCATCCATTTACTTCAGTGAACTGTGGGCATATTGCAGTGCTCATGTATGAAAATTGCCACTGTGGACAAGTCTGTTTTCTCCAGCCCCCTTTGCTCTCCCTTTCACTTTCTCTCTCGTCTAATAGTCTTGTCATTTCTCATATTGAGCCGCACACATGCATTAAATGAGCAATCTTAATGGAACTCTGCTGCCGAGCACGTCCGTGACTTCTCTCAATCCTTTTCCAATCTCTCCTGTGTTACCTGCACCTGCCGGTTGCCATGGAAACAAGGGGGTCTAATCACAGACTTCAGAGGAGCACTCCTTACGATAAAAGCTCTCACGACTGCAGCCGGAGGTCAATGATTAGGTTCAAAAAGTCCCCTGAACATAACAAGGTCCTGAACAAGCACGGGCCCCGAGCTCTTCATTACGGCGCTCATCACAGTCTCTCTCACATGCACTCACAAATGAAGAGACAAGAGAAAAAGACACAATGATTTATTCCCAGCGTTAAGAAATCCCTAAAAATGACAAAATCCCATGTGACAGGTTTGACATTCACTAAAATGTACATCAACTCATTTGGTACTAACCCTTTTTTTAAATAACAACACCTTAATTACCCTTTAGAAAGCATGAACAAAGATTTGTTAAGAATGATTTGAGTTTAGTATCTAAATTAAGAGGTTAGCATTAGAATTAGGCTATTAATTAAGTCAGTGGTTCTCAACCTGGGGGGTCACAATTTATGCCAATTTAATTCTAAAAATCCTATGCTTGTAAATTAGGTTTGGGAACATAAACATCACAATTGCTGCTTAGTTGTTTGAAATATATGCGTATTAATAATTGTACCATATAATGCATTTGTCTGGGCTAACCTAGTTTTTGTTGAAATTTTGTTTCTGTTTATAAATCCTTCCTGGATGGACATGAGCAGACATAATTTCCTAACTGTTACCTGTTGCAATCCAAAGTGTAAACAAGGACCAAAGCTTGTCTAATTTACACAATAGTTAAAACTTGACGAATAAACAAAAATAAATCACTTTTATTTTCTTAAATTAATGTTCAAAAGTTCAGAAAATGTCTATCTCTTCAATTGCTTATTTATTTTGGATGGAATTTTGTGTATACAAGACATGGAGGGATACATGTTTTTTTTGTGTTTTTTTTTACTGTGCTACTTCCTGTATTATATTTTCAACCTTTTCTACACAAACTGCACTGATGTAAAACTATGATAAACATTCACCGCGTGTATTATGCCACCAAACAAAGTAGTAACTCCTTGAAAAGGCCATGCTTTCATATTAACCATAGAGCAGTTCCCAACCTTTGACTCACTATTTTACCCATGAACATCTGACATCCCTTTTCTACCTGAACCAATATTACTTTCCAAGAACATTTTTATTATTTTATGGTTTATAAAGGTGTAATGTAATGATAATAAAATATGTTACATCGTTACAGAAACAATTGACAACAATCCCTTCATTAAAATGCACACAATCTTGGACCTCTGATGACACCTGAGACCCAAATTTTGGTTTGGACCTCTGGTTGGGATTGACTGCCATAGGGGGATAGATAGAACTAAATACAAAGAAATGTTGTATCATCAAGGATATGGACAATGGACATTTCCTCTACACTTGTAATCAAAAACTATAGAGGATATTAGGTATTAGCAATAGCAACAAACTAAATGTATATCGCAATAACATCAACCTAATCTGACCTAACCTAACCTAACAGAAATGTACCGTTTTTAAAAGGAAAACATTGAAAAAAGCAGATTTTTATTCATGATGTTCTAAATTACTCTTGATTTAGTCTCTTGTTTTGAATTTGACAGAATTTGACTAATACTTAAAGTAACTGAAATTATTGTCTCAAAAAGTGTGTCAAAATATAACAATAATATCGACTTTGCTGTAGTTAACAATTGCATCGCATATCGTATTTTTCAGTATATCTTGCATAGGACATAAACAAATAAAAACTGTGTTATTTTCATAACCTTCTTTCTCCTCCTTGTACGTTATGATTCAGCTGCAATCCTTCGCCCACTTTCTTCATCTCCACAGCAGCAGGGGAACCATCCTCCTCCTCGACCTCTCCACCTTGTCTTCACAAACCAGTCACAAGGCCATGGGGATGAGTTTTTTGTCTCTTCCTGCTGAGGACTAAGCGTCAAAGTTTATCCATTCAAAAAACCCCACTGATTCATCTGTCTATTCAAGTCTCCCTGGTTGAACATGCAGCAGCGGGAAATGAGAGCGAGCTGAGAAAGATGCCGGGACGTGATCTAAGGACATGAAAGCAAGCATGAATTATTCAGTGAAGACAACGAAATCTGTCGTGGAAGTGCGCTAACGTTTACAGCCCCAGAATACAAACATGACAAATTGTGAGATCATCTGTTCAATTAGGACGGAGCAGGTGTGAGCCGCAGCAAAGCATGATGGGAAATACTGTGTTTGTTTGACAGTGATTTAGAGATTTCTACCTGAAAGAGAGAGAAAAAACACATATTCCCCTTGGTGCTTATTAAAAATCGATGTGGTAGCCCGAGACCCCCTCCAGCTCTTGGCTCTGCTTGGACCTTCACCATCATTCCTAGTGATTGGGCTGAGGGGAGCAGCAGAGCAGAAACACATGAGTTATGGAGGAATATCACACATTTGAGCGAGCAGCCGGTGGAGTGGGTGTGGGGGAGAACAAGAAACATGTTTTGAAATATTAATCTGCGGTTTTGGCTGTGTTGTTGAAAAAAAAAAAAAAAAGGTGGATTTTTGCAGAGAGGGAATGTAGAGAAGCAGCGGCCGCGTTAGAAAGAGCTAATCCACAAAAACAACACGTATTTTTGCGCATTCCCAATAATAATAATAATCCTATTCAATTAGATAAAGCATCTCAATTACTGTAACTTGTGATGTGTGTCAGTTCTATCACGACACTGTTTACAAGAATAAACAGAAAGCACAATGTTCAATTAGATAATTATATTACGCTTTGTTGATGTGCATTCATTAATAGGGACAAATAGATTTAATGAGCTTTTAACTATTATATCAGCGATTGCTCTTCATTATTTTACTCAAAATTGTATTTGATTTGTATTATGAGAAATAACAAGACTGTATTTCCTTCGTAATCAGTAAAGTATCTATCAGCTATCTATTTCAATTGATTCGTGCATGTTTTATTCATTCTGTATTGTGCATTTGAGGCGTGAGTGCTCTGAAATTTTCAGTTTTCACCTACCCCCTATGTCCCTCCACTGCTCTGTATTTATTTGTCATTATTCAAAGGAAAATCAGACGCCGGGTTATACATGTGAGGTTAAAAAAAGTCACATAGCTATTTTTCAACTATACAGATATGCAAACGAAAATCTGCTACTGCTCAAATATAGTAAAATCTTCTAAAATATTTTTATATAACTCCTTGTATGTGAAGCACTTTGGTCAGCTCGGACAGTTGTTTTAAATGTGCTAAATAACTTGAACTTAATTGTATTTTATGAATCTGTTTTACATAATGCTAAACCTTAATCATTTTTAAATAGAAAGTGAATTCAATATTCCGACATATCAACAGAAAAACTACCTCTATGTAGATGTGATGTCGATGTTTCAGATTCTAGTCCAGGATTTACTCTACTTCAAATGCAGGATTGCCCACCTCTAAGTCACATGGTTCTATCTTCTGATTATAAGTCTTAAGCCTTGTGTTCACTGATTCTTGCCTGCTAAGCCCTGAGAAGGAGAGCGAGGATCATTCAAATGTCTGCTGCTACAGGAGCACATGTGAATAATTCAGGCAGCTCTGCTTCTTCAAACAGGCAAATATAAAAGGATTCCGCCTTCACAAAACAAACATCCACATCAAAACAAGGGCATTAATGAGCAAACTAGACAAACAAAACAAATGAAACCATGATGAAACGTAAGAACCACAGCTGCAGCTCTGATACAGCTGGCAAACAGCTGTTTCATCCTCCACAAAAACACAGCAGTGTCTGGATCAGGTGTCATGTGTTTTAGGAATCAAGACTCAACCGTTAAAGTTAATTACCTGATTTTGAAACTGTGAATGGAGGAAGAAGGTACTTAAGTCTATCTAGTTCCTAGCGCTTACATACTCTTTGAGACATTGTTAGTATTTGTAAGCATACATTTTGGGGCATGAGCACAGCTACACAACAGCTTTTTCAAATGTTTAAGTGAAACAGGGTGGACCACCAAAGAACAGCCAATCAGCTTCCATCAAATGTCATGCAGCGAAGCACACGTTTGCTTATAATAAAATGTTTTATACAATTAGATGCCGACAGTACACAGTGGTCTGATTTTGTAACAAACAACTTTATGAGGGGAAAAACAAGATATACTAATTTACCAGCGAAAAGTTGAGTAATGCAAACAAATGACTGAGGTTCAGTGAATTTTTTCAAATGTTTTGGATGCAATAAAAGGAGAGAGAGATAGTGAATAGACAGAGGAGAAGAGGCTGAGGAGGCTGATGGTTCTATTGCAGCGGTGAAGATGTGCCAGAGGAGACTAACGAAATGGTCAGAAAGAGAGGAAAGAGAATTTACAGCATTTACATAAAAACTTTAAGGCTTTGAGGGTAAAAGGTAGCCTTTGGCAGGTTGTGATTCATAGACAGTAACAGGAAATAGGATTGACATTGGAAATAGTCATTACACTTGCACTTGATGAATAATAGAACAGAAGAACAGACAGTACAGGAGAGAATAATATAATATGCACTCTTGTTTTACCACGAAAATACAAAATACTTGGTGTGGTGGTGTGGAGGCATTATTATTTCTCACTCTCATTTACTGATCTCATTAACTGTCCCGTTGTAGAGCAGACAGAACCCTCGCTCCCCCGATCCCCACCCCTCCGCTCTCCTCTCTGCACCGCGGTAATTGGGCAGTGCTGATTGTTATTCAAAACCCTGTAGAACCAATTAGCTCCAGACCTCCTGACCCTGAGCTGCTCCGTGATGGCACAAGCCGAAACAAGTGAATGTGGAAGCGAAGAGCAAAGGTTTGAAACTGCTCTAGTTCCTGATTAATAATCCTGTCAGGGCGATCACAGACGCTTAAGAGAGTCTGCTGCTTTTATGACTGCTGCTGCTGCTCGGTTTCTGAGCTGTCGGTTCAAAGCGTAATGATGGTGAAGCAAGCGTTCTCTCTTCTATTATGTCAGATAAATGTACAGTTAACAGGATAATGAGGAGTCAGAGCTCTGTAAGGATCTTAACCCAGAGTACAGTTGCACCAAGGCACCACTCTCTGCCTTTTGTCGTGTGGAGTGACAAAAGGAGGAGAGAGGAGACAAGTTCACAGTGTAATGACACACTCTTTATACTGTTTTGTGGGAAAACCTAAGTTCCTAATCCCCCAGTCCCAAAACTGTGGCCCTCTACTCTCGTTAACCCTCTGAGTGAAAGTGTGTCAAATGGAGGCTGGTAGTAAGACAAAGTACCAGGAGCTGCAAAAGGCCTGCAGTGTGAAGCCCTCATGACCAATAGGGAGTTGAATTGGGACTAGTGGAGACATTTATACATTATTTCACCAAGATTACAAGATTCTGGGTCAAATGAGATGGCTGAGTTTAAGTAAAAGCTAAACTGCCTTTGAGGAGCTCAGAATAGAGATGCTGCTCCTTCATATCTTGAGGTGTCAGAATCACTCAGAAAAATCAAATGTTTAGTACTATTTAAATATGTATGTGTATAAGTATTTTATTATAACATATATAACATAAATATATGGAGTGGACCAAATGCAGCCCTCTGACCAATTTCTTTTGGCCCTCAAGCCATCTGTTGAACTGGCCCAAATGATCAAAGGCAGTACTTTTTGCGGCAAATTTAAATTATTCTGCATAACCTCAACCCACATTGCATAGAGAGCAGAAATGATTGAAATTATTATTATTATTATAGCCATGAGATAATTTTGAAGTGGCAGAGCTGTTGCTAGCTAGAAGCATTATGACTACCTGTTGACCTATAATTGTGTGCATTTGTTATTATTTATTAACTTACTTATTTGTGGAGGCACAGGCTAGTATTCTTACCTCACAGCAAGAAGGTTGCAGGTTCCATTCCCAGGTCGGAGTGGGCCTTTCTGTGTGGAGTTTGCATGTTTCTCCTTCTGTCATGAGTCGGATTCTTCTGGGCTCCAGTTTCCCCCAGCAACCTCAAACATGCACAGAAGGTCAAATCTTTCAGCTATGGTAGTCCTGACCAAACCTAACGTCTAGAGATCTTGTGATGGGAACCGGGTGCTACGCTGTGGCAGCCACTGCTCTAGAGGAAATGCCCATGCGGCATTGAAGGATGGGTCAAATGCATAGGACTAATTTCCTACAGGGCCGATAAAGTGTACCTTATTTAATTATTCCAAAAATTTCACTGATATCTCTTTGAATCCTCACAGGTCATATGAAGACTCATTATGAACTCATGAACACATTATTGCATACATCCCCCACAAATAGAAACAGCCCTGATAAATATGGGCCAAGCAGCGGAAGTTTGCAGTAGTATTGAAGTAATATAATAGTATGTAGTAGTAAGAAAACTAGTAGAACTATATAATAGTTTTGTTCAAGTAATAGTAAAAGCATTTGTTGCGGTAGCAGCCTTGATGAGCTCTGGAGGTGCTCCCAGTGCAGTGATTAGTGCCGTTTAGCCTCTTTAATTTGTGTAATTCTCGTTTGCTCTGACTCTGCCTGGTGTAAGAGCCCTCGGGAGAGCGCAGTAAGTGGCCGCCTGCCAAAGTCCTCCACAGTCACTTCATCCTGAGCACAGCAAAGATAAAAATGCCACTCACCTTTGGGTATATTACTGTTTTCATTTCACACCAGGATGACAGCTCAGTTATACTCTGCCTAATATAAGTAAAGCACCACTTTTAAACATTATGTCACGCCTGTGTAAAGACAGAAACAGCAGCTCACTCCTAAACCAGGTGCAAGTGAGACTGGATAATGGCATGTCTCATTCAGCCGGTGATCCATTTCAAATATTTGTCAGACTGAAGGCATCATTACAGAGCACAGCAGGAGAACCATGTAATAATATGTGTATTGCTCCACTGCACACAAGTCTGCACAAGCCTGTCAGAATAACACTGGTCATCACAGTCAGTCATTATAAGATGTAATGGGAAGCTGCCTTCAAATATATTGGTTTTATTTTTTGCTGAAAATGTGAGCTTTTAATGTTGTTCCCGCATCAAAAACATATCCGGAGTTTGTTTTGTTTCATTTGTGTAGGCCTTCATTGTGCACTTTCACACTTATACACATCACACAACGAAACTGGGACTAAACGTGAACTGGACCAGGACTACAACAGGGCCAAACCAAATCTACACACCAAGACTAAACCAGGATAAAACTAGGACAAATGTGAACGCTACCTTAGTCTCCCAAATCAGCTCCAAAAACACTCCCCCACTAGAATACATAATCTTGTGGTAATCTGTGTAGCTCCTGTGTTTTTAAAGTCATTATTTTATTTACCCAAACTGAAATTATTTCAGTGCTGAGATTAATTTCACTACACAGCCAATCAGTTTAGCCGATTTAGCTTAGTACCAATTCATGGGTTTCAGGTTCCTGTTATCCAAAGAATTATAAAGTATCAGAACCGTTGCCATGATGATTAACAGTACATGTTTTGAATGGAGAAAAGGCTCTCAAAAATAGGAAGCTGAAAACATGAAGTTGTAATAATAATAATAATAGGCAAGAAAGAATGCTGCCGTGGTAACCTATTGTAACCAATGCCCAGCCGCCATGTTGAGTTTGAAAATTCTACTCATTTTGTAACTTTGATAATTGGACTTTGTTGTGTTTGTACTTTATCTACTGGCCGTGCTATACGAAACTATGTGAAAAAATCTTGATTTTTAATTTTTTTTTATTTTAGGCTATAAATTCTTCTTCTGTAGTAATGGCTGTGAAATAAACCAAATAATTATATGGTGTAGACACACAAACAAAGTTTAATTCTGCATAAAATATAGACCAATGCAGTGTTTAAGGGTGAATATTTATTTTCATAATTCAGAGAAAAAAAGGTCCTGACAGACACAGGTGAGTTCTCTGCATTAGGAGTAAAAATATACCATTACATATATATACCATATGTACATTTTAAAACTTTAATCTACGACTTTGATTGCCCTGTTTTAACATTATTTTCTATAAGAATTTTGCTCTTCTTCCATTCACAAGATGAACGCTGCAACTGCCACGGCAACAGAATCCACATTCTCTCTAGCCCTTACTGTAACTCAATGGCTGAAACCCATTAATAGGCAACATTTTTGAGGACTTTTCATCTTCAAAAGATTAGATCATATTTTGTTTTAAATTGTTAATCGCTAGATCAACGATCCTAATTTGCCAACATTCTGAAACCCTTCACTTGGTGTGTGAAAACAGATGAAGTAACTGTGTGGCCTATATACTGTAGAAATTTCAGGTCATTTAATTTAATAATGCATTAGGCTTATACAGCGTTTTTTTGGACGCTTCACATTGCATTATTCATTCACTCCACACTCGATGGTGGTAAGCTACTAATGTAGCCACATCTGCCCTGGGGCACACTGAGGCTGCCAGTGTGCGCTATCGGCACTGTGTGCCAAGAAGCATCATGGACATGAGCATCTCCACCAGAAATATTACATGGTGCTCCTTTAAGCCTGAAAAATGCAAAATATTGGATATTTTCTGGGTACAACTGATGGCTTTGTCTGATGATCCCATGCTGTTTCCATACTTTCCAGTTTGTTGATAGATTAAATTAAGTTATCTGTATTCATATTTGGTTAGGCTCGAGTTAAGGCCAGTAAAGGCTAATATTGTCTGAAGTTTTGATATTGTGCACTTTTCATGTTCAGTGCTCAGCTTGTAGACCAAACACAGGCTGAATGTGCTGAGTGACAGAATGACAGACTCACAAGAAGCCCATACTCCGACCACCACATGTTACCCAGCCCTGGAGCTGCCTTATTAGGGGTTGAAACCATTTGCACACAGTGGTTGGAGGCGCTGACAGCTGAGTTTAATGCTCTCTGTGAAACCTCTGCTGCTGCACACATGCTGAAAGAATGGTGTTACTGTGATGAGGCTGCCAGCTCCACAGACCTGTGCATATTTGGCTGCATGAACCACTGCCAGCACAAATAATTCACACTGTTCTCTCAGTTAAGGACCAGTGATCCCCTCAAGAAAACTTTCTACAGCTTGTAAAGGCGGGCCTCATTTTCACCGTGGGATGGACTGTGTTGTTTTGTTTTGACACAGTTCTAACAGATGATAGGACATCCACAGGGAGCACGGGTGAGGTAGAATATAATAAGTTGAACTCAAGTAACCACATAACTCTAATAAATAAGTGGAAAAAGTAAACAAGTAAAAGTAAAAAGTGATGAATTTATTATTTGCATACTAGGCTAAGTAACAGTCTGGATGTTTTAATAAGCTAATGCCATGTTTTGGGGGTTTAAAACAAGTATGAATAATAATAAAGTAAGTTGTTGATCAAATAATTGAGTAAATGTATGCCGAATACGTCATTCTATAGCCAACTGAGTGGGAAACACTGCTTAGATCTACTTTACATCTCGCCTATAATAGATCTTCATACTATGGCCTTAACAAATATTTCTTAGTGAACGCTGCCCTCTGCTGTTGATCCCACAGAATACAATAGCTTCCTCAGCTTGGAGCGGTTTCTGACTGCTATGTAAGCTCATCAGAAAAAAGTTAGCTAAAATCACTGAGCATTTTTCTGATTATTCCATTATTAAACAAGGCGATATTTATCGCCCAACAGCAGTGTAACATCTGCCTGTGGCAGTGCAGCTCATTTGTTTTCGAGTGGAACACACATGGGTTCTATTGCACTTTACTGGCTGTTTATGTTGGTGAATTCTTTCTGCAGAAGAGCGACTCAAGCTCTTTCATGTGTGAGAGGATCATTGTGACCACAGTCCTGTTTTCACATGAACATTTCCAGATGGATTCTAAAAACAGTCTTCACTGGAGCATTGTCAATCCAAGTGTTTATAGTGAATCAAAAGAAAATCTTAATATTTGACAGTTATGTGGCTTTCACAACAAATGAGGCACTTAACCTACAGTTTATCATACAGTATACTTACATATACTGCATTTAAAACTGATTATTTCTGAATAAATAGCCCTAAACTTTGTGTAATATATAAAAAAGTAAAAACATACAATTGAGAAAAAAAAAATACTTTTACTAGAAAATGATAATGGACATGGTCAGTTTAGTTCTTTTTTTGACAAACAGCAAAACAATTGTAGAAACTAAAAAGTGGTACTCAAAAACATCACACAGAAAGTGCATATTCAACTGCTTTCCACATGAAAGAAAATGATATTAGTCAAGGGAAAAGTGTGATCCTTTCACCAATTCCTCCATTATCAAATCTGACCGTGAAGGCTTTTAGTGCGCGACAGTGACAGGGCTCACACGGCCTTACGGTGGTACTCCGGTGGGGCCACCTCGTAGTCACTGGCATTGAACAGTGAAGCAGAGTTCTTCACCAGGTATCTGAAAGACACAAGACAGGAGATTCAGCACACTTCACTCACATTCATATTCACTGGACAGAGACATAAGACAAGTTCATACTTCAGAAAGTCCTGGAGGTAACTGAGGAGCAGCGCAAGGCTTTTCTCATCCAGCGGCGTGTACGCCAACATAGCTCCGATTCTCACTGAAAATCAAGAAATACAGTATTAACCGTGTACATTTTTATACATGAAATGCATTCGTTTTTAATTTTCAAACTGTGTATATGGTGGGGACAACATGCTCTTGTGCGAAGATTCTTTCGCTCAACATTTTAATGGTTAAAACAGGTGTCTGACGCCCTCTGGTGGCAGGGGCCCTATGTAGTTTCACTTGCTTCCATTAAAAGTTCAGTTTTTGTAAGAGAACCTCACCAGACTGAATTACTTTTAAAGGTAAACATTTTTGAGATATTCTTATTCTATCAGCATCACCATAAGAGTTATTAGTGGTCAGAGTTTATTCATCAAATCAGGAAGGTCTTTACCAAAGAGTCTGAGCAGGTGTGGGGCACCGTATATTTGTGACATGGATGTGTCTGGGTGATTGGCCAAAATGTCTGCGTACTGAGGCCGCTCAAACTTATACAGAAGCTGCGTGCCCAGCATCACATTGAAATATTCACGAATTCCAGCCACAACCTCATTCACAGCAAATTCCCTGGAAATAAAAAGACGCACAGGTTACAATGGCTTTTTGGTTCAACATTTAAAAAGGTTTTTGTGGCTTTAATAGACTTTTAAACATGCATTTGGTTTACAACTTAAAATAAGTTCCTCAAAATAAGTTCCTCTAAATAATGTTTTCAAAGAGGTATTCAAGTGTAGGAGCACCCTCTGCTGTCGAGGAAACAACGTTGTAGCATGGTTAAAACCCCCAAAAACCCCCATAAATTTGGCTCAATATGTGTCCTTTAAATTACTTGCTGTCAGTGTTTCCTCTTGATTTCTTATAGTTTGCATAATCTTCAAGAACAGCGTCAACATTCTTTTTAGCTGGGAGATGGAAAAGCTGTAACATGAGAACATAATACATTTTAATTCTGATCTTGATCATAAGCTGACATCAATATTTTAGTTCTTCACCTGTTTCTGACGAGTTATCAAATCCCAGTCATCAACGAGCCATGGTTTCAGTTCTTCTGGGATTTTCACTTTGACCTCAACACGATTTATAAAAGTCTCCTCCTAAAGACACACATTTTGAGCATCCATGAGCACACAAAGATCTTCTCGAGAAGTAAACGCGGACTCTGAACTTACACTCTCCACTGTGGGGTCGACCCGTGCCCTCTTCTTTCGTGGAGGGTGGGTCGGGTCACCTCCTGAGCTGGTTCCTTCTCCGGCTCCAGGAGCTAACCAAACATACATTATTAGTTATTGTAGAATAATAATAATAATAATATTTACAAATATTTAACAGTGCACTGTATTGCGTTGATTTGATAGTGATAAAAACAATAATAAAACTTACTTTTCTGTTTGTTCTTTTTGGCTTTCCTGCAGTGGAAAAAAAGTGTTACTATTAACCTTTTGAAGACACTTTATGAAACTTCTACAATTTTAAAAGGACTAAAATTTCAATATTTGTCAAAACTGTAAAAATATGGATTTTATACATTCTTTGCATTTCAGTTACTTAAATAATTGTACATGGTCCAATTCTAAACATATTGATGAAATTTGAAGAGTAGGGTTTATATAACAGGTGGGCAATATATCAAAAGTAGATAATATTGTGAATGTTGTTTTGAAGAGATCAGGTTTTTAAATATTTAATTATTTTAATCAATATCACCCTTGATACTCTGAAAATTGTCATACACAGCATATTAAAATTTAAAATGATGTTCTATGTCAGGTCAGAAAAGGTACAGCAGTGACATGTGTATGCACAACATGTATGAGAGAAATCAAAACGCACACTTCATTTTTCTGCGGGGGGGCAGGGATTTTCTTATTTGGTGCAGCTCCCCTCATTCTTCCCTCTACATAATGGTCTCTGTAAAAATACAGCAACATGAAACCATCATGACAGTATCTTTTCATAGCAGGGAAATAAAAGGGGTAACACTTACTGATTAGCCCTCTGAAGCTCTTTTTGTTTCTGCAGGTTACTGTCCACATACTTCAGAACACGGCTTTCAGGAACCCATTCGTCCCAGCTACAACCATATCAACACTGTGTCAAAAATCAACACAACAGTCATAGATATAGTGTATACGCGTGAACCAGAGCCTACTTTTTGTTCCACCCGCTGTAATGAATAAAATATTTGATCTGCTTATCCTTGACGTTGATTTTCACACACTGCAGAGAGAAAACAATCATCACAATCAATGAATAGAGACATTTATGCATCACATATAGATCAAGCATCATCAGAGTTTCTGTTACATTCTGAGGAGACTATCGAGGCACAGCCAATTTGGCACAGATTTGATTCTTGTGTTTAAGAATCTGTGTAATCCAGATAACAGTTAAAATAATAAAAAAGGATTATTTTGAATATTTTAATAGCTGACTACTCATCATTATTTCATTTAATCATTATAGTCTTGAAATGTAGACAATGGGTGGCTACCATAGTCTCCTCTAAATAGGAATCCTTGAAGGATTAAACCTACCTTAGCTTCGTAGAGCAATGGCCCATGAAAACACAGCACTCTTTCACCTGAAATGACATTGTCACAGAATAAGAGTAATCCAGGACATTGCAGTGACATTAAACACGTGGCTGTACGTCAATATTTTGTCAAAAAGCCATCAATTCATTGCCAATTGCCCCCGATTAACTAATTAGTACAGAAGTAAATAATGCAATTCAGAGAGGGCTTTGCATCAATCGAGGCTAGCTGTCCCTGTTCAAACAATGAGGCTGCTGCTTATGACGACCATCAGCTCTACAACACCTTCTGTTACGTGCAATATGCTTAAAAATATTAATAAAGAGCAGGACTTCAGTGGCGATTCCGAATCCTGTGGAAAAATATGTTTAGTTTGGACACAAAGAAACAATAAGCTGTGTGCTCTCGGCTCCTCTCAATGGCGGATCGTTTGTCTCGAGAAGAAGGCTGCTGCCAAACGCACGGTTCAGCGCGCAAATGGACCGTTTTAACGATACGGTTAGAAAATTACCTTCTTGAAATTTAGGTTTCGGGTCCTGTTTCGGCGCCATTCACAGATTACACTATCAAAATAATGAAAAAATCGCCTGCTCCCATTACAGTCTGAAACGGCGCCGCTCACTATAAACGTCATCGCCGACGCGCTGACGCAACCACGACGCGACGACGTACATTAGCCTTGTCCGGAAAAAAAAAGAAAGAATAAGGCTTGTCAAAAAAAGTCATAACAATATCAAATAAATATGAATAATACTAACGAAATAATCATAACAAACATAAACCATAAATTAAATCAAAATAATAGCAAGTACACAAAAAATGTTTGGGGGTGATTTTCTTCCATTATGTTATCAGTAATTTTGTATCTGCGTGGTATGGATCTAAGAAAAGGGCTGATAATAAAAATCTATGACCGAAAGTTTCAGAGAAGGTCTGTAGCAAGGCGAAAAGTTTTAAGAGCAGGGTTCAAGTTTACAGCAGGAAATTGATCTTGTGGTGAGCTGTTACGTAAATGTGATGGTACATTTCATTAAGGAGCATGAATTTGTTTTATCTCGAACAAATAGTAACATAAGGGGGTTTTATGAATGATTGACCTTTGTTTAGTTAACTGTACTTCACTCTGGAAATTCCTAATTCAAATCAAATGTAAGTCAATGGAGAATATTAAATTTTGTTCCCATTTCTAACCTTAAGCCTAAATTTCTGCTTACACCTTACCACTTTGACTTTTTGTCTTGGAGAGATAATATTGAATAATCTGAATGCAAGCTATCAGGTAATGTTCATACAAAAATTTCAATGCATTTATGTGAATACAAATTGCGATCCGTGTAAGACTGGTGCAAATATAAACCTAGAGTGTTAAAGCACAGGACATTCACCCCTTACAAATGATCCAATTTGAACAACTAAATGTGGTACATATCAGAGACATTATTAAATATTAATTATATAATTACAAAAAAATCACATACATTGACAGCAATGCATATTCACAAATCAAACATATGCTGAAAATATATAGTAAATAAATAAATCTTGTAAGCACAACTCAAATAACACCCTAAGTGTTCAAAATGAATGAATGGCTTGGAGTTCAACGTCCAAAATGTTTATCTTCGAGGCAGCAGGAAATATACTGAGCAATAACAATGGGATTTGCATCACAAAGTAAAGCAGATGAGTTTGTCCGTTAGCCTGCACATGCAAAGCTGACACTGGTCTCAAGAGCTGGAGTAAATGTGAATTCACCACCATCTCCTTTCACTGGAGTAAGTGCTACAGTCCAACTCCTTCTCACCACCTCTTGTTCACTGGGCTTGAAAGTCTTATTGAAAAAAGTTACACTGAAAGGGGCATTAACGCTAAATGCTATTATGAAAAGATATCAGTTCAAATTTTGCTTCTGTAAGCACACACTTTGGGAAAAAAAGAACAATCTTTTGCATACCTAGTGGATAATATGTCTAAGGCAGAGGGAATGCGTTTATTAGCATCTACCCAATAACTTGTATCATAAATATGAGAAAAATAATTTAAAAATCAAGACAGACAAATCTACAGTAACATGAGAATAGTTGAATCAGTTACAAATTATATTACTAAGAATGATTTTGTTTGCATCCGCCAGTATGCTTCACATTCTATGTGTAATGTTATGCAAGTCTCCTTGAACAACTGTGTGCAGATTATAACATTATACTAAAATAATGCCATTGACATGAAATATTGAAACAAAACTGTAAAAACTGAGTAGAAAAGGTAGAATAATAATTATAGGGCCACATGGGGAGGTGTGAAAAAGTCTTCAGTGTTCACAGAAAAATATCAACTGAAGAAACTTCCAGGACAACAAGCGTCCTAGGTTTATATACATGATAAGTCCGATTGAAAATAGATTTACTCTCTGTACATAGCACTGTATTCTTTCTTCCTCTCTATTTACAAAGACCTCCAGAGTTCATCGTCCTGTGAGTTCTAGTCCAGAGAGATCACGTCCGACATGGATCCATAAATAGCTGCTACTGCAGCAGCAGCTTCCACAGAGGAGCGCGACAGTCCGGACATGTCCCTGTCTCGTTCTCGCTCTTTGTCCCTCTCCCTTAGACTGCTGGAGGACACCAGGCTGGAGCTGCTGCCGCTGTTACTGCTCCCGTTTGTCACTCCCAGAGAGCTGCTTCCAGAGCCTGGCTGCTCTCGCATCATCTGAGCAGAGCTGTAAGGCAGGAAGCGGCTCAGCAACAGCTCATGCTCCTCTGAGGTGGATGCAGACGCAGCTGCTGCAGCCATCACCATGTTGTAATGCTATGGACAGACAGTTAGATATTCTCACATCTAACTTTAATAACAGCTGAAATAGACAGACTTGTGCTGATGCAACGTACCTGATTGTCACCTTGAAGGAAGGAGAAAAAATTTAATTCTGTGGGGGGAAAAAACATACAGCACATTTTAAACATTATCTGGCTAATCAGTCTTTATTCATCACTTTATTACCATTTAATCTCCTTTTTCTCTCTTTTATTTTTTTTAAATAACACTGTTTCTACTCAATCAGTATAAGGGTTTAGTTGAAGGGATGATAGCCATTACTTCATTTCACTTCAGTTACTTAATGTGAATGTTTGTAAGTAGTGTAGAAATAGATTTAAACATATATCTTTGTCCACATGGGCACGTACCGGGCAGGTCATTGGCTGTGTGGTAGTAGTGGCGATAGTCCTGGATGAGTGGGGGAGGTGGAGGGATGTAGCTGCTCTCCACTGGGGGCATGCTGGGGGCCCTGCTCACAGGAGAGCCCTGATGCAGGTTCAGAACTCTATAGAGAAAAACACACAATCATACACAAAAAGACAAGCAGGCATTTGATTTTGTCACATATTGAGAAGATTTACCCCTTGTTGATGGGCGGTGACACGGGCGACAGGGAAGGACAGGGCCTTTTCAGAGGAGGCTCATCCTCTTCTTCTGACGAGCTATCCAGCGTCAAGTCAATAACATCCACTTTCTTTTTGTTGTCATTCGACCTCTTTTGCTCGTGGGCTTCTGTCCGTGACAAATCTTCAAATAACAGCACAATGTTAATAATATATCGTGTGAACACTGTAAATGAAACAATGACTTACAGATCTTACCTGCCACGCCGTTGAAACTAGCTGATACTTCCTGCACCTCTTTTTTAGACCTCATTGGACACCAGTTTCCATCTTCTTTAAACTGGATCTCATCACAGTCGGAGCAGCTACTCAATATTTCCATAAACAATCTGTAAAAATATATTTTAAGGTCAATCATCAATATTTATAACACCAGAATTTGGTCAAACTTGGTTGGCTGACTGCATAAGGAATAGTTTTCTCAGTCTATAAAGCAGCCTGCACAATTTGCAGCAGTTTGTCAAGAATTCCAATTGCGAATAGATTTGTGATGTTTAAAAAGTAGGATTTTGTTTAAAGCGCAAATTTTAAACAAGTTTACTAGCATTAACATTTGATAAAATATGAAGTACTAAATGAATGCAAAGATCCCAGGCATTTTAGAACATGTTGTTTACAGTGGACATTCTTTTATATAAATAATTGCAGTCATTTCGTAACTATTACACAGGTCTCGTGCAGCTCTTACCCATCAATAATAAGGTGTTCATATGGGGCTTTCTTGTCACACACTGGACAAACCCAAGTGGGCTTCTTTTCATTCATCTGGATGTACAGAGTTGCGTCAAAGCACTGCAGGTGCGAACATGTCACTGACCGGCAAGGGATGGTCAGTCGCATTTTTCCCAACTAAGGAGAACAACAAGTCCATATTATTCAATACACTAACTACACAGACATTATACATAAAGCAAAATGACATAAAAACATTAGCAGTTGCCTTATCATTAGCAGACTTAATATGAATAGCTGGAAAGACGTTGATGGGTAATAAGATTGCTAAAGGAAGTATACTTCATCCTTGTAATAAACAAATGTACAGATAGTGCCATATTTCCAATCAAGTTAGTTCAACATGTTTGGATTTAAAAAAAATATCTATATTGAAAGTAGGATGATGCTGGTCTCTGTCCTCTATATGGTGGAGTCTAAGATGATGCATGCATGCAAACTCCTTTAATCAAGTGAGTAAAATATTGTATTTACGGGACATAGCAGTGACACTCGTAGACTGGTGGTTGCAATCTCACTCTCCGGATCTGCTGTCAGTTTCTCTTTGACTTGAGGGAAAAACAGCAGATAAAAATATTTTAGGAATAATTGGTCAATGAACAATGCCAATAATGGTAGAAACATCCTCAAATACAATGAGTAGCTTCTATTAGTGCACAGTAAATGGGTTGGAACAGAAATTAAAATGAAAAAAGACTTACTGAGAGCTCTTGAATGGTCAGGGTTTCTAATCCCTTTGGCCCGTAGCCTTTGCAGCAGCACTGCAGAGGACTGCTGCCTCACCAGATAAACAGCCATAGAAAAACTCTGCCCAAAACACGAATAAAGTTTAGTCAGTACAAAAGCGACGTGCACCCTCTCTGCAGTAGAAACTCACCCTCCCGATCTCCGATGTCCACGACACCACTATAGTGTTGGGGACAGTTGTGGACAGCCGCACGAGAGACGTGATGTTAATGGGGCGACTGGGCCTTTTTGGTTCAACACCATTTTTGGTTGGAGGAAGATAGCCCTAAAAACATAAGTTATGGTTACATGTGACATGTAGAGAGGGACAGGAATGACAAATACACTTAACTTACCGGGAGGTTACAGGGCTTTCCATTGACTTTAACACACAGATTGGGAGGAAAGTGATCCTCTTGTGGACAGCTCGTTTCTGATAAGCAAAACCTGAACATACAGGCGTCATGAGGTCAGATATAAGCAATTATTGCAGCAATGTGGAGTGAGATGTATTTTCTCACATGGAAGGGATCTACAAAACTACAAAAGGAGATCATGTATGAACCCACCTTAACTGCACTTGGACCGCAAAGTCGCATTTGGTCCCAGATATGTCCCTAAATAATAAAAAAGCAGGTATGGTTAGTTTGCCCCAAACTGATTAATGCTTTTGTTTATTTAATTCTTGTAGAGAGCATTTTACTTACATGGAGCTGCTGATCTGTTGAACTTGCTGTGGGGTCAGCGCAAAAGCATAACATGCCTCTTGGAAACGCTGACTGCTGTCCGAGGCTAAAGTAAATGTTTTACAAAGGAATAACAAAAAAGTTAGATTCAACATCATATGAGGTTTCACTATGTGGGTCAGTAGAGATTAGTCTGAGGCTACAGATATCTGATATCCAAACAAATAAAGCAAATCCAAATCCAAATAAAAACAATTTACAACTTCTCAAAACAGCCTTCAACAATCATTTAGAGTAAAGAAGAAGGAAATTCCGACAAGAGTTCTGCAATCTGGTAGAATAAAAAAACAAGTTGTAAGTAGACGGATTAAAGACTCACCCAAACTTGTCGGTTTAATTAGCTCATCCAACAGATCATAGAAAGGCAGCCTCTGGAGCTTGACGTCTGGGTGAACGGGATGCAGAGCAGAAGGCAGGTGAGGCAGGCCCAGCTCATGCTTAGGTCCAAGCAGAGATACTGGAAGCAAAGGAGACGGCGAGCCAAGCTGAGCTAGGCCGGCGGACAGACTGGCCGCAGAATGCACTCCAGGCAGCGCCAGGTCCACTGGAGAAACCATTTTAGTAGGGAACCTTCGTCTGTACAGCTCCTTAATCTTCATCTGTACAGCAGGACTGCAGCCAGCTTTGAGCAGGTGAAGGGCTTTGGTCAAAAGTTCATGTTTGCGCCCGTGCTTATTGCGGCCTGCGTATCCCAACAGCACCTGGAGCTCCGACACTCGAAGGCTCATCACCATTTGCTGAGAGATGAGAGAAGTTACATTTTAAACAAGAACTAACTGTTGGTGCGTTCCACGCAAATAGTACCTGGGATTTTCCCCACCTTGGACTTAATAAAATGCCCTGAAACGATGCTGATAAAGAGGGAGCTGGTCAAGGGACTCCCATTATCAATTATGACGCGTTAATACAATGGTAATAACCACAAAGAGTACTTTTGAGTGTTTTACCACTACTTAAACAAAGTAAACATCTCCGACAATATTCTAATATTGTTAATCGTTACATTACTTTAGCCTACAAATCAACATTAGCCAGTTAGTTACATACATTAGTTTACATACGAGTTAATTCAGTTGGAACACCCTGAATTGGGAACTCATAATGTTCAAGTGGGAAAAAACAGACCTGTCCTGAATGCAGCATCAAAGTGTATTAACGCTCCATCATTCCCTTCTATAGCTTTCATTCACCTTCTAGAATGTAAAGATGTTATAACCTCAGAAGGAGGGCAATAGCCATTTACCCCTATGAATAGTATTTCATGGCAAAGTCAAATACTATCAACAGGAAAAAGTGGCTCTTGCCCTCAGTCTGATGTCATAACCTCGGATGATGGGCAAGAGCGACTTTTCCCTATTGATAGTATTGGACTTTGCCATGAAGTACTGCATCTCAAAGGTAAATTCACAAATGTTGAACCTGGTATATTTTCTTAGTGACACTAAAAACTCATTCTATTACAACACAATTTGCATTTTAACAACATTCAATTTTGTGATATTACCTGAACACAATTTATTATTCACAGTTTAGAGTTTTCTATTTATTATAAACCAGGATACTTATACTAGCCTTGCCAAATATATGCAATAATCTTCATGACATCAAGCAATAAAGACAATAAATAATCCTATTATTGTCAAATAAAACAAATAGAGACAGTCAGCACATGAGGACTGATTTGAACTTCATTTGGCTCGTATTGAGAGGAGTAGATTGACAAAAGGGGCAATTTAAAACACAAAAGGAGAAGGAAAATTACGTGTTTGACAGAACTCCCCTGCCTAATGATACAATGCATAAAATAACAGCTTAACTAGTTATATCTAATTCTCATGCCATGGCCACATGTTTATGATCAAACAAAATGCATTGTAAGCGTTTCTTTTGACATTTCTTACAGCTATAAACCTAAATGCGCCTGATTTCCAGTGATTAGCCAGAGCCCGTTTGACGCACACCACTGTTTCAGACAAAATACAAAATTGTCAGTAGTTTAATAGTTTATGGACATTAAGTAGAAGACAATAATATGAATGTGGTACTTGTATTTTACCCTAAGTCGTCATAAGCACATCAGATGCTTCTGAAGAGTCTAACGGATCGCCTCAACAATAACAAAGCTAGTGCTAACAAACCCGCTGTCGGCTAACACTTTCCCTGGGCTTTATTTTTCAGTTAATATCGGGAAAATTGATCCATTTTCAATATTCATGAGTCCTTAATGTTTAAATGCAATGGCCACATGGACTGAAATCCCATTAGCACTTCACGGGACGCGTATTTTTCAAGCTAATGTGAGGCATCGCTTTACCTTCAGTTCCGCACTCTCCGCCATCTTGTTACATTGATGCGCATGCGCAACAGCCATCCTCAAGGGACGCCCCAGCAATTCTCTAAAAGAACAGCAGGTGGCGCAAAAACCACGCGAAAAGCACCACCACAATCATCACTCATTATGTTCGTAAGACTGGGACTGTAACATTAGGCATTTCGTCTGGGAGAAACCCGTCTCAAAGCCCAATCTTAACCAATACCTAAACCCTTCTTTGGAATAAATGCAAACAAATAAATGGGTAATAAAACATAAGCTACAGCCCGGAAGGTCACATACTTTTATAACTAAGGTCTATTCCTTTACTAAGATTAAATCTATTTGTGTAAGTGACACGGAACCATGATGATCTCTTTGTCCAATCTAGTGTCTATTAGGCTAATGCATTAATTAACTAGCTATTAACGCATTTCGTCAGAACCTGGATGTTTTGCCAATAAAATAAGCTTAGCTTTTTAAAAAAAGCATACAATTTCTTTAATAGTAATCACAATAAGACATTTATTAATTAAATCCATTTATTCTTTAGAGATTCAAACAAATCAATCATTAATAAGAAAGCTAGGGGTGGTCTTCTGGCTCATCTCTTCTTTCGAATTTGCTCGTGGACCTGTTGGGGGCTCAAAGGATAAGCGTAGGTTTGTCTTTTAGGTTGAGCAGATTTTGGAGGTGGTCAACGTCACGTAGTGTTTTTTTGTTTTTTTGTGTTTTTTTGTTTGTAATAATCTATTATAAAGTGCATCAATATTTATTTGTTTCTTGCCAGAGACAGCAAATACAAGAGAGGTGTCTGTGAGTGAGAAAGAGTGAGCAGCTTTCACAACTGAAATCCAAACAACAGAGTGTAGGCCTAGGCCTAGTGTTACACCGTACATATTGTCATTGCACTTTGCCACAAATAATAAATATTGATGATAATTTAGTCTATCAAAACAGAAAGAACACTCAAAGTGAAGAGTAATGTGTACAAAGGTCACAGGTAGGCCTGTTACAGTCCATTAGGGGTCTCTCCGGGTGGGGGACGCTGTGCGTCATGGCGGCATCAGAGGAGACTTGAATGTGCAGGAGCCAGCGCAGTGCCGTGGAGTCAACATCTTACACGAGAAATGATGTAGCGCGTCGTGAGCTTCTAAGGCAAACAAAAGCAATTAATAAGGCACACGAACCCAACAGTAGAAATAAATCGGCTACACTCTTTTTAGTTGATGTTAGGCTGTAGAGCATTTGCTGTTCATGGTTGTCCTGTTAATACTGCAGGCCAATTTAGGACCATCAAAGCACCGAGTTATGAAAGACGTATGTGACAATAGACAAGCTGTTGCAAAAATAGGTGCAAAGAGAGACTGGATGTGAACCCCATCCTATGTGCCGACATTGTAATACTTATAAACTAGTTTCACACACGCACACCATGGATTAAAAGTCTGCTATGGGCCTACACTTGTGGTAAGTGATTCTGAAGTAGAAGGATCGTGTGTAACCTCTAACGATATGCAGCTGTTGCACCATCTCCTCACGATACGACAGCTCCCTCTTCATCTGGTCCTGAAAGTTATCTGCACAACAACGCACTGCGTTAGTCAAGGTCAAGTCATTCAGTGGCTTTTGTCAAAGAATATTTTGAACAAACATAAAAAATAAATGTCCAACGTATGAGTGTCAAATATAGCCTACTAATAGTCTATTAACAGTGAGCCAAAAGGCGGCGCTGTTTACTCAAACAGCCTATAGTAGCCTATTTGGGGCCTGTAACACGACACAGTCTGCCTAAAACTAATACCTAATACACTTTAGGTACTTATGTAATTGTAGCAAAAACTAAATACAATGACTACTTGCCAATAGGCTATTATTGGCCTCTAAGGAAAGTACATAATAATAACTATGACGCATGATTATTGAAATAATAATAATAATTATTATTACCATTATTATTATCCCTAAAATATAAGTTATGGTTACATGTGACATGTAATAATAAAGTAAAATAATAATAATAATAATTATTTATATATACGTATATATATTTTTTTTTTATTAAAAACTTTTTGTCATACAATGGGGAATTTCCAATAGGAGAATGAAACTATGCAATAAAAAATCCAGGTAAATAACTGTTAAAAACAAACTTAAATCAAACAAAAATTCAGTAGGCTATAGGGTGGAAAAATACAAGGCATCAGCACTATTATGTACAATAAGTGCCTCTAATTATGCTTATGTTTAGAGCAGCAAATGGACATAAAAATGACAGGTAAAATGCCAGAGCTTCAGGTCTGTCCGTCCATTAATGGCAATTTTGTACCTTTAAGATGTTGAAATTCTCTTTCCAACTTCTTCCTCAATTCCACCTGCTCCAACAGCTGCTTCTGTAGTTCCTCTGAAAAGAGCAATCTTACTATATTTGTTTTGTAAATTAGGCTGCATTAAAGACTACTGTAAAAATATACACACCATCTTACCTTTTGCCAGACTCTGTAAGTCTCTCTGTGTGGCCACTGCTCTGTCTGCCTCTTCACCTAAAACAAATTTCTCTGTCATATCACGGCCCTACATTAAAATGCATCATGAGGCCTCCCCGGTCGCTCACCTTCGTCCTGCTCCCGCTGCGTCTCGTCACCGCTGTGTTCATGGAAATATTTGGTCTCTACCTCCTCCACCGTGGAGGACGGTTCCTCTTTACTGGCGCTTTCATCTAACAAAAGAACAATGAATCTTTCGCTTTGAATACAAGGCTTTTTATAAATGGACATAATAATAATAATTATTATTATTTTAATAACAATCATCATCATAATCATAACAATAACTATCGTCTCACCAAGCGCACTGGAAAGCAGTGGAGTGCTGTGGTAAGTTTTCGCCTGATACGGGCTGCTCCTTTGTGGCGGCTCAGCTCTCTCTGCTGAGTAAACCTGCAGGACAAAGAGAGCTTCAGTGTCTTGGATAACACCGGTGTAATTATTTGATCAGGAGACCACATCTGAGCGGTCATGGGAGTTTTTAGCCAGTGGATGCCTTTACCTCTGCGAAAGATGCGGCGAGCACGTGACTCTCCGGGGGTAAGTGCTTGCCGTGAGTTTCTGGTCTCGGGGCCTCGTGCGGGATCATGTTGTGCTTGTGTTCGGGGGCACTCGACCCCGGGGACGTGTTAGGACACACCGATGGCACAAGCATTGGTTCTTCATGGTCTGCTCCTTTGTGTGTCTCCACGTCCACGTCAGCCTCGCCGTCACTTTCCACGCACGGAGACGCGGATCTAAAGCTCGAGCTTTCACTCAAAAAGTCTGGTGACATGTACCCCGGGCGGCACGCGCCCCGGGGCCCATACAGCCTTGCGATGCAGTCTGTGTCTTTGATGACAGGCCGGAATGCAGACACGTAGCTGAGTTTTCTGGGCGCGAGATGGGTCACAGAGCCGTCACTGGGTCTTGCCTCGTCTCCGGACTTTTCGTCCTCATTGCGCAAAGATTGCGTGCTCGAGCACCTGTCATTTTCAACGTGTGCACTGTCCTTGGAGGTGTTAGTGCTGCGATCACTGCAATGCTCCACGTCAACTTCTACGTCTACGTGTCTTGGCGGGTGTCCATGGGGGGGTGGGTAGGGTGGCAGGGGCCAGAAGACAGGGAAAGGCGGGTATGTGTCTTTGGCTGCTCCGTGCCACAGAACCCCGGGGAGCGCAGGCCGCTCCAAACCCTCGTCCTTTTTGGGGCACAGGCCAAAAGTGGGGAAACCATAGGGCGACGGGAAGAGCGGTGGTGGAATTTTTTGCAACATCCCGAAGCCTTTGCTGGGAACGGGAATGACTGGATAGCTCCGTGCACCTGAACCTCCCCGGGTCTCATCGCAGTTCAAGATCTTAGCGGGAATCTCTGGTGATCCCCGGGGCACGTTGTGAGTTTTTAACGGGGACTCGGAGCAGCTGGATGGCAAGGTTCTCTTCCTGCTGCCGCCATTAAACATGGCTTTGACATCCTCCCAGGCGTGCGCAACATCTGTGGGAGAGTTCTTGTCGGTCAACTTTAGATGTCTTCGCCATGAGTTGAAGTTGGCTGCGTCAGGCTGAGTGTACTTGGCATCGGGCGTGCGGTGAGAGTGGAAGATAAACTTGTTTGGAGAGAAGTACATGTTGCAGTAGCAGCACTTGATGCACTTGGCTCTTGAGCTGTTGTACCGCGCCGGGATGAAACTGCCCCTGCTGCCCCACGCGCACTCGTGGGACACGTCAAACGCGAAGTTTTCTGGGAGTTTTGGAGGAGAGTGCGCGCCCAGAAAGGACTTGCACAGACGCTCGGCCTCTCGCTTCGTGATCATGCCGCACCGCCGGGACGAGATGGGCATGGCTCCCGCTCTGCGTAAGATCTCCAGTTGAACTGGCGTGCACTGCACGCACGTGATGCCCAGGGCCACGCGCCGATTGTGTATTTCGTTGTAACTGTAGTTTTTAAGCAGCGTGTTGGAGATTTGCGCCAGACACAGTCGCTCCTGTCCATCTATGACCAAAGACACGATGGGTATTCCATACAACACTGTCTCGCCCACTTGGTTCGGTTTCAGGCCGGTGACGGGGAATGAAGCCTCCTTTGAGCCGGACTCCGGGCTGTCCCGTACAATGGCGTCCATCCTGAGGCCCAGAGCTGTGAGGCACACGTCTGTTATTGTCATAAGATTTAGACCAGCGGCACATTCAAATAACATGTTATTTCTTAAAGTAAGGTCAGTTTCTATTCCAAACCCACAAAAAATAAGCCAAAAATAAAAACAAAAATAGAAAAACAAAAACATTTATAGGCCTTTTAGGCATTCAGCCCGACTTTTTTCCCTTTTTAAAAAAAAACTTTATTACAAGTCCCTAGATCATATTTTTCTTTGCTAACTTAGCTACAGCGTTGAAAAAGAAATGGTCAAAACCCAACATATGCTTAATACTGTCTGTCAAGTCCATCCCTCCGCAGCAGCTTGTACTGCTCTTTAAATTTACCAAAGAAAATCTGGAATTTGGAATCTGATTTTCATCTGTGCATATTGTTCCCATTTATAATTAGAGTAAATAACACACCAGAGGCCAAAATTACAGAGGGTCAGCTTCACAAAGAGCCCAGACAATTGACTGTTCTACAAAGGGTTCAGATACATCTTAAATTGGGAGAAAATTTTGTCAGGCGTTTTAGGGAAAATCAGCCCGAATGATGATTAATATTAGCCCAACGTCCAAATTATAAAAAACACAGACGTCACAGAAAGTTCGGCAATCAACAACTTTCAAAACCAAAATAATCGACACAAGTTTTTTGATTATGAAATAAAGAGTGGCATAAGGACATTTAGTGAAACCGTAATTATTGTAATAGTGTAACCTAAAAAATAGAAATACAATTTGTTGTGTCTGGAGAAATTAGAATAATTCAGTATAGGCTAATATACTGGATTATATTTCTAACTGAAATCTCGTTTCCTGCATTTCTGTTCCGTCTTTAGCACAAAGAGCAATAGAAGAATGCGCTGTGTTTGGACTCACCTTGAGCGATGCGGCTCCTCTCCGTCTGAACGCTTCGGTTACACTGTGGGTGCAGCGATGGACGCGGTGTAGATGTCCGCACAGCAGCACCTCCTGCAGACCTGTCCTCGCGCGCGTCTCTTTGCGTCTGTCCGCTGGTGTGCGCACCATGTGATGTGTTTATGCAGCGGCAACAGGGTTAGATCCACATGGCGGGCACATGGCACAGCCCACTCTCACTGTCATCAAGTGACGCCAAAAACTTGAAGCACTCCACTCCGCCCGCAGCAGCAGCAGCCTGAAGTGTGAGCGCTGCTACGGCGCAGCTTTGCTTTTCAAACACCGTTCATTATGACCATTGTGTTCGTGCCGCGTGGAGCCTAATCAATTCTCTTACGCTTATTGACAGGGTATGTGTCGTGGGATTTGGCAATGTGCTGGAGCAGCGGGGAGCCTCACACTTTGTTGTGAGCGTGGATGAATGGTCGCTGATGAATGCGCCACGCAGGTCCATGTCACGTGCTAAGTTCCCACGGATTTCCATGCTTCCTACACTCACCCTGACAATGATCAGCTGCTCCAAAGGTGAGCGTCTGACGTGACCTCCCTGCTCTATACCCCGCGTGCGCTCAGAAGGGCGAGCGGATCCATCGGACTCATAGCTGATCATTAATGCGATTTCCCCGTGATTGATTGTATTAAATTGTAGATTTGAATGTTCCCCATCGCACAGTTGTGGATCCAGACCACTCTGAACCAGGCTCAAACTCACCACTGTCCCTGTGTCCATCTGCTCCGGCACTGATACACTGCACTCATAAAACTGCTTAATTACAAGTCACTAATCGAACTAAAGTTACAAATTCCATAAACTATGCGCTTGGTGCCACGTGGATCTGTGACCTGGGGTCTGTTTAGATAAAGGATACTGTTATATCACAGACGGAGCCGGTGGGCCAAGGCCGGTTAAAACTGTGTCTGCGTTAATCACAGCGCGCCTCAAAGTCTGATAATCACCTGAACGCTCCGTTCACAGAAAAGTGGCGGCTCGAGGGAAATCTTACCTGACTATTTAATTGTTTTGAGGCCATGACAGGCTTTTTAATCCAAGATTCATTTTTGTATTCTTGAATAATTACATAGGGGTTGATTAATAACGTTGAAAGCAGGGAGCGACGCATATAGGCTTTATGTACCTATAGGCCGTGTTAGGAAGTATGGCTTGAATTAGGCAACACATTAGCGGGGAAACATTTGTTTGAGGGCAAGAATACGGTCTAATCAGTTGTAGAAATGTGTAAAAAGCCCCCCCCCCCAAAAAAAAAAAAAGAATGAAAAGAAAAACAAAAAAGAAAAACAAAAGAAAAAAAGAGAAAAAAAGACGAATAGTTTTGTTGAGAGCAGCCCTGGAGTTGTTCAAAATTCATATTTGGAATTCATATTCCTTATTTTAGGATGTTTTTATTTTAACTAAATGCTATGTTTTATTCAATGACTTAAATCTCAGACTGACCAGTGGCCACACACTTGTAAGAAGGTGTTTTTACAGAAAAATTGCAAATTGCAAAATTGCACAGTAAACTTTATTCATCACTGTGTTTGACGTGCTAAAGGCTGCTGATGTGTAAACAAGACAAGTCTCCTCCTGAGGAGTGTGAAACAGGCAGGGCACAGCTGCTGTCAGAGGGCCGGGGGTCCTGGCGGTTCGGGCCCGGGGGAAATGGAACAAAGGTGCTAAAAGCCACTAACAATGAAGAGGAGTGACTCCGCAGTCACTGCACTGCTGGCATTCATAAATTCACTCATAGACACAAGAGAGATACATCTAGGTCCAAATCTGCTCTGCATCTTTCTTTTTTATTTATTTATTCTTTTGACTCAAATAATTTTGTAATTTCTCATTTAAAATTTTGCCTTTGACAGAAATATACAGTGAATTATTGTTAGTAAATTAGATTAAATTGGAGTTGGTTCTTCTCTTGTTTATCCCTGGTTTTGTGATAAAAATATATTTTAAAAAATGTATCCTACAAATTGAAAACTGAGATATGAAATTTAATTTTAGGTTTCATTGGTTATATCTTTATAAGGAGACATACTGCTCATTTCAAGAAAGATGATTAAAGGAAAACAATAACGACACTTAACAAATATACACAGTATATCAGTATATATAGTGTTATATTGAATTGTCTTGAATATAATTATTTTAAGCAATAAAAAAGTGTGTTAACAAAGACAAAGGAATATATCAGATAGTGGCAATGTCTTTAAGACCTAATGCAAATGGTTAATTCTGTCTTTAAATTATGTGGAGTGCAGTGTGTCTCATAAAGAGATGATCAAATCTGTCTTTATCTGCTGCAGTGCTGTAATGAGGAGTCAAGTGTGGAGGGGAAATTATCCTAATGCTATAGTGGTGTGTGGCCCGGGGCAGCAGCGAGAGGCATCAGCAGCGAAAGGCATCAGCACCAAGAGGCGATGTGAGCCAAGCTTTTGTACAGCGCAGGCCAAACACATAACTATTAGGAGATGACAGTGCTGCGCCGGATTCCAGCTGTGGAACACACATTTCCATACAGATAGCACATGTGGGGGGAAGGGCGGAGCTCTCATACTCACAACTATCTCAGAGGAGCTGTCACTGGTCCTGAAAGTCCTATACTTTTATGGTCTTTAGAGGGACAAACACAGGCATTAGAAATAGGAATAGTTTGATTTCACACTGGAGTGTCATTGTGGAGCTGTCTATGGTACTGAAAGTGTCCCCCACTTTCAATTTCCACATTTTAATCAGACTAGAAATAAAATGTTAGATATTATCAAGCCTGTGCATGAACAATTAGATGCAAATTAAACTTGAATCATTGGAACTGTCCATGGTGCTGAAACACACCAAATTTCGTAGGCACAGAATTATGGTAAATTAAAACTTAACTTTGATACTAAATTCAGTATATTTGTGACTTGTTGAGGAGCTGTTTAATGTGTTGCAATTATCCCATTTACACGTGTTTGAATGAAGTTACCCTTAAAACTTTACTCCTGGTGTGTGATGTTAGAAATCAGATTGGGGAACTATCCATGGTGCTGAATGAATATATATATATACATTATACACATATATTCTTTTTGTTCTATATTTTCTTTTTGTTCTTTTTTTTATCAATATGAGCCTACTAAATGCTGTTGTTGAGTTTTTTGATAGTTTTAGGGAAAAAAACTACTTTCTGTTTAAGCTATTATTATCACACAGGGACATTCATGGTGAAACGTTATTTATATAGGGATGGTATTATTTTGGTTATTTTTTTAAATTATTATTATTACGAACATGACCTGCTCCTGAATGTGCAGATTAGAATACTGCTGTGACCCAGAAACCAGTTGTTCTGCAGAGTGTGAAGTATGTCCGGGAGGGGCCAGGTTAATAATAGTCCTGGTGAATTTACTGGACAGCTACATTTGTTGGAGCCAAGTCAATGGTGTAAATAAAGGCAGAACATCTGTAAACAAAGGTGCAGATGTTAGTGAACACAACAGGTTAGTCCAGACCCCCCAGAGAGAACAATCAACACCTTTTCGGAATGTCTCTTAAAAAAGAATCAAAATATAAAAACTAGCTTTCAACGATTTCATAGAGAATGCAAACAATCAAGTGCATTCCTCACTCTATCTCCAGTCACAAGTCATTCTGCTTCTGTCACCCTTTTGACACGCAAACTTGTACTACAGAATAAAGCTTGTTGTCATTATTCAAAAAATAAATTAGAGACATTAGATTTTATACATCTGTTTTCAAGAAAGAATGGCCCATTGATTGTCAGCTTCAACTGTTGTTTGTACATCTTTGTACATCTTATGTCACAGTTTCACCATCAAATGCGTATCTAGAGTTCCCGCTTTTATTATTTTTGGAGCTCTCTGAGGTCAAACAGTATGTTGTGAATAACTAACAATTAGTAATGGAACAAGCTCTATGTTCAAGTTTGATAATCACCACACGATAGTGCACACAAGTGTCAAATGGTCTTGCTAAATGCTAAATTTGTCTTGCAAAAAAAAAAAAGAAAAAGAAAAAGAGGGTTGAACGAGCTTACACAGTTTCAGAAGCTTTATTCAAAAAGGCAGTGCAACTATGAAAAAAAAATCTTAAATAAAATAAATAAAAATTGTGATACCAAAATTGTAACCTGAACGTCACTATTTATTTATTATACGTTATCAAAATCTCGTCTTGTCTTGTTCTCGTGGACCTGATCTCATGCCTTGTCTCGTCTAGTGGGAATTGTTTCTGGTCCCACTCCTAATACATGACAGGACAGTGATCGTATTTAAGTATGGTGCCAAACAGGGCATCTGAAAATCCGTAACAGGCTTTGGGACAGAGTGTCTTAGTAATTAAACCTGATGAGAAGAGCACGTTTAGAGCTCACAGTTACATACGCATTTCAAATATTATTCATTACCCCTTAAATAAAGGCCTGGTTCAGAAATCTCATTAAGTTTGGGATAATTGTGTGTGTTTAATTATAAGCTGTAGCAGGAGGGAGCAGAAAGGAAGCAACATTTTTGGAGAAAGTCACAGAACATGACCTAGATAACAAAGAGGAGGAGCAGCTCAGCTCAGAATAGCCCTGACGGCTTCACTGTGGACTGGGCAAGAGCAGTGAGAGTTTTATAACGAGACATAAGCTGAGTACACTTTAAATAGAGATGTAACAACAATATGAATGCATTTAATTTAAACTTCAATTGAAAACTTATTCTCATTTCTGGTCTCACAATATTATCATGGTAGAATAAAGTAAGCTCATAGTAAAACTGCTTTTGTGTATAGTCATCTTTGGCACATTTCAAAATTTGAAGGCTAAGTAGTGTAACAGGGATTTCTTCATGTTAGTGTGAGACTTCTCATGTGTCTGAAATGGATGGCACATATTATTGTTTTTTCAGTGAGTAAATATCAACTATATTTTCCCCCATTTATAACAGATGGCTTGTGGAGTTCTAGCGATATGTTTTTGTTAATTCAGTGACTGTTGGCACACCATTTCAGGCCTTTAAGGAACCACTAATTCAAAGCTAAGATTAGAAAAGCTTTATTTGTCCCAGAATGGGGAAATTCCAACGTTGCAATGCACAGTTCAAGTGTAATCAATGTATGTATGTACATATGGACTATGACCATGTTTATGTACAGTACAGAATAAAATAGCAAGTAAAGAAAGAGAAAGAGCATGTCGAGTATCACACCTGAGCATTACAATGTAACGAGCATTTGATGTGGAAAATTATATTTACGTACTAGATATTCATTTATATTGGTAAAAAATATTAACACAAAGAATGAAAGTATGTGATGTCAGTGCTAGAGGCTAAAAGTAAAAGTTGTATGCCTATGTGTGCGTGTGTGTGTGTGTGCGTGCGAATGGGGGAGAAAGCAAGCCAGACAGAAGTAGCATGTAGATTTCAGTCTAAAATTCCTGGGGCAGACCTTTTTAAACAAATGCATTAGTTCATTTAAACAGCGCGGCACAGCGACACTCCACGGCCCTCCCTCGGTGCAGTGCGGCCCGCTGGCTCCAACCTGCAGGCAGCCACCGGAGCTGTCTGCCACTCCCTGCTTCATTAGCAAACAAAATATAAGGTTTCCAGTCCATTAGCAATGACTTTAGGAGTGAAAGCACATAAGACGGGACTCACCTCATCAACAATGCATCGCAGTAACGGCTGACGATGAATGAGGGAGAGAGACCGCAGCCGCCTGTGTGGAGAGGGAAAATCATTAATGCAATAAAATGTGGTCCGATTAATCAAACGCCTCAAAGTCTTATGGAAATATTACAGACAGAGAATTTCTATTACATCTAATGGAATCTAATCTAATGCTGGCAGTTAAAGGCTCCGGCGTCTATTTATTGGGAAACACAATTTAGGAAGTTTACAGGGAGGAAGCGGAGTGAGACGCACGCAGAACTGGCTTTTCTCTGCACCAACTCATAAAGACACACATTACAAACCGCAGCAGAAATAACAAACACAGGGCGATATGTAATTAGTACGTCACAATCAAAATGAGCCCCTCGGACACGATCGGGGGTGAAATTATTGTAGCAATCTGTGTCCATGTGCCGACAATATCAACATTCAAAAATATGCTAATGTTAATAAACAGCAGAGAGCAGAATGTTAATTTCACTAACCTCTGTTTCTGCAAATGTGGGAGAAACACACTATCTTTTGGTAAATGACTGAGTAAATGAGAAAAGTGTCTTTAACTTGAGTCTGTGAAAATATTCCCCCGTCGCACATCTCCAGATAGAGCTCATTTTCAATTAAAATCTCATTTGGTGCAGAAGTACAGATGAAATCATGTTGTGAATCCACTCAGAGGAATGTTAGAGCAACATACTTATGGGGCTGGTTCACTAAGAAAGGCAACAAACTATTGTCTAGACTGTACAAGACACTGGGTCTGTTTACTCCAGACTAAAAGAAAAAGAGTGAAAAATTATAAGAATTATGCTCTTGATTTGTGGATTAAGTGCTGATAGATATAGAAATTGTAATGTATAGTTATTGCAATAAAACCATTGCCATTGTACATTCTATTAGTTCAGATGGAGAAGGCACAATTCCTTCAGTGAATTTTAGTGTTCTTGTCTTTGTGGAGGTTAAGTTCTCTGGAGGCACTACTCTGTCTGAAGCTCTGTTACTCAAGTTAGACTTTTATCTGACCATAAAGAATTTACTTAGATGAAATGACAATGTATGGGCTGATTTGTGAAAAGGATCCCTCGGTCTCAAATAACATTACAGTCAGTTAACACTAGCCAGCCATTAGTTAGTCACACTCACAGTTATTGTACTAGCTCCTGAAGAAGAACTTTAAATCCATCTTGTATTTTGGATGTGTGCTTTCAAACCATCATTTTTTTTACTTGCAAACGTTTCACAAATTCTAAGTACTTAAAATATATGCATATTTTACTCAGGACTCCCTTGAATATTAGATACAAATCTCATTGGGACTTCCTGATGAAATGAATTAATTCATTCATTTTCTACCACTTGTTCCCCAGGGGTCACAGGTGACTGGAGCCTAACCCAGTGACTTTGGGCCTTAAGCGGGGTACACCCTGGACAGTGGCCACAGGGTTAACACAGAGACATAGATGTGGACAGACAACCATTTACTCTCATATTCATTCTCTACGGGAAATTTTCAAAGTCTTTGGTCTTTTTCAATGTCTTTGGACATTGAGAGGAAGCTGGAGACCCTGGAGAAAACCACCGGTAACACAGGGAGGACATGGAGATTCTACCCTGAGAGATCGTGTGATGTTGGTCTGGTCTGGGATTCAAACTCACATTTTGATTATCGGGAGGCAAAATCTCTACTGTAACTCCAAAATTAAACATATACATCTAAAAACTTATCAGGCTGTTTTTCCTGATGTGTGCATTGTGTCACCATAGTAACAGTGTAGCTGCCCTCCCCAGTGAGACATCAAGTAGCAAAATATAATCGACAGGTTTCAGATGATATCACAACAAAATAGCCCAATGCTGTTTGTTGGAGATGAGCGCAGGTAAAACTATAGATAATCTGCAGATTTCTGTTAAAAAAATAGCAACTACAAGGGCCTTGTCACAAATATAAATGATCTGGTTCAGCATTTATGTATTTTCCTATGAATCTTATATCAACACACCAACGTGAACTTAGAATTATAGGTTGCACTTGTGTCATGCCACCCTCTTTAGACCCAAAAACATGAAACTAGTCAATATAAAATGCTAGATATAAAAACAGTGATTTCCTTTCAGCTCCACTAAATCCACCGCCTTCTCTGGACTTGTTACACGACCAGCTCTGTCCACAGTAAATTACTCTCCTATTTTGCTAAGCCTTCACTGACAAAGCCTTAAAGCTGTTATTGATTCATCCTCTCAATTAAATAAAGCTGTGCTCTTTGGTCGTGTAAATACCCAGAGACCTCATCCAGCACAATATCCATTCTTCTTACAACGCCAAAATTATCAGTCTGCACGCAAAATTAATTTGCCCACCATTGCTGAAATAACTATAATTGCAAACTACAGCGAGAGAGAAATTGGATTGGGCTTTAATATACATTTCCAGGTGTATTCTCCATTTGTTCAAGTCAATAACATTTTTCATTAAGACGTAATAAAAAGAACTGCTCCAGCTCTTTGCCGTTCCCATTCAAAGATGAATCAGAGGCACACTTTGCAACTGCTACTTTCTCATTTGGTTTAAGACGTGAGATTAATATTCGGCAATCAGCTATAAAAACGTAATTTACATATTTATAGCCACTTGAGCCGCAGCTCACAATAGGTAAACTGTCTTAACATGATTGTGTGTAAATGCAGCATTTTCTCATAAGAACATCAACAGCTGAGTGAGAACAGAACATTCTATTGTACATTACTATTATTTTTATTGGCTCCCATCAAATAGTGTGTGAAAAAGAGATGACTTAAAGTTTCCTGTTAGAATAATCTGTTTGTGTCTGTTTATGTGTATGGAAAAGGACAAGACAGTGTTTTATCTGGTATATTAAAATTATGTGTGTGGTTGTGCCGTGTGTTTGCAGACTGGTTTCCTGTGTTGTGGACATTAGATTGTTTGTACAGATGTTTAGATATGTGTAGTTGTGGACAAGTCTGGTTGTGGACATGTGTGTCTGCTCTCAGTGAGTCTCTGTTGGAATTATGGGTTGGCCGAAAGCCTGCGGCGCTCAGATTTAGTCGTGACCCTGAACAAACTCTCCCCCAGAGGTTGACCAACGTTATCAGCACATTTCACAAGTTTGCAGAGGCAATGGACAGCCCCAACCTCATCTCTGATATAATGGAAAGTAGAAATCATAGAGCTCAAATCCAGAGAAATAAGGACACAGAGAAGAGCTGAGGGAACGGCACTCAGCCCTCACAAGAGAAATGAAAAGGTTAGCAATTATAGAATTAGCCCCATAGCTACAGCTCACATCTTTTATCTGTTCTATTGTCCTTTTGTATTTTGTCTGTGCCCAGGTGAGCAGGGTCTACACCTGCACTCATTTAGTGGGTTCAACATCATTATTATAAAAGGGACTGTTGTTAAAGGTCCGCATGAATGAAACCCACAGTTTATATAATGGCAGACAAGAATAAGAGCAGGAGTAAGACATTCAAATCAACTTATCTCAAACCTTCTGGAAATCAGAGAAAATCAAATGAAATGATGAGAGAGATGTCGTCAGTCAGAGCGTGTTTGCTTATGGCTGTGTGCACATTAGAGCACATGATATCCAAGAGTGTGAGCGGTAGAACTCATTACCTCCTGACACACAATCTAATGAATCACAACATGGGGTGGAAGAATTAAGGACTTTCCCTAATCAATGACAAGACGCAATGGCAGCCTCTCTTTCACAGCTCTGCCACAGGCAGGCCTGTCATCCAACACATTAACATGCACACTTGTGCACACTCACATGGATGCTTGCATTCACACTTGTATACTCACGGACACACACTTGTGCTCACTGTTAGGACTGGAGCTTGTGAACAGCCTGCTGGGACAGAGCTCATACGCCGGATGCCGGGCAGAGCAGTGAAGCGCTGGACTGTGCACAGTTCAGAGCCGCGTGGGCTCTCTGGGTTTAGACAGATGCACAGAGCTGTAGAAATGACAGCTCAGGCCTGAGGATGTGTGCTGCCACGCGCCTTGCTCCTGTCTGCCTCTCTCTACCGCAGCCTACAGCCTGCAGGTGACGTGTCTGTGGCGCCATATGGAGCGGGGAAAATTAACAACGAAAGGAAATTCTCCTCAGCAGCGGGAGGTCCTGCTAGTCTCTCCTCCAAACAAAATTTAAAGACGTAGAGGAACAAGAGAGGGGGAGTGATAAAATTAATGGGGTTCAACATTTTAACAAAACACCGTCGGCAATGTTTGCTTAGACAAACACGAATTCCCTTCACAGTTTTTCCACATTCTGCTCCAGCATTATAAATCAGCGACCAGCTTAAGTAGTTTGACCTGTTCTATAAATGTGCATTAACCCAGTCGCTGCCGGAGCCGTGTTGGTGAGGGCAGGTGAGTGGCCCTCAGCCTTGGGGCCATTGCACGGCATCAGCCCCCACAGAGCATCTCCAGGTTTGGGTCATTGATTACAAAGAGCCCCCTGGTTTTGTCTGACAGATGTGAATCCATGCTATTTAATTTGGAGAGTTACTCTCACAGGGACCACCATTAGCCATCCAATCTGACCACAAATAGTGTTCCATTAAGCAGCGAGTTGGAGAAGCTTTGCTGCGTAGTCTCTTGACAGTGAGAAGCAGAAGCACATCGAGCTGAATGTTAAATGCTGGTTTGTTTAAACAAAAGGGAGATGTGACTTTGTTTTAGAGAAACATAAAGGCTCCCCTCGGCGGTGCTCTTCAGGCGCATTACAGCTCAAACTGTCCTTGTTTAGTGTCTAAAGAGGGTGGGGTTGGTACTTAAAATGTTAATAAGTGCAATTCAGTTTTAATTTAACAGCCTTCTGCATTCCTAATTACTCCACTAGCTGTGAATAAATGAGGAAGAGAACTCATCTCTGCCCTGATTCCAACACAAACACATGGCTCCATTTCCAATATGGACAACTGTGAGGAAGTGAGAGGATGGCTTTGTTTGTGGCTCCTGCTATTATTTTCTCACTAGGCCTTCAGTTCTTACGAGTTCTTCTTTCTAGTACTTTTATTGATAAAGACGGCACTTTAAAAGTACAACTTTGAAGGAACACAGAGAAAACACAAATTTTATAAATTGGTTGCTTCCTTTTAAAAACATTCAACAATAGGCGGACACTTCCCTTCAGAGGCTGTGCATAAATTACTTTATGTAATCATACAATGTAGATTAGCATGATAATGGTGAGTGTTAATAGATGCAGGAGGCAGGAGTGACAGCGCTCTGAGATGAGACATGCTCGGGGCAGTGGCTTGTGCTCAGACGGCGATGGGGAATCTCCGCTGAGTCTCTTTATTACCACACATGTGAGTGACACGTCTCCATGCGCCCCAAGGCTGCTGCAGTATTTCCACAAGTCTATAGGCCCCTGGACCCATGGGATACACTTTAATTGTGAACAAAATGCTCCTCCATTAGACAGAGTGGAAAACATCTTCTGCTGCAAGGGCCCAGCCAAGAGAAACAGGCAAGAAGACGCTGCTGTTCCAGGAGATGCACAGTAAATAATTCACACTTACTGCGGCTAATATTTCAAACTGTCTGAAAACAGAAAAAGCAGTAATTAAAGTTACCCATGCCGATGCCAGACAGGTGTGAATTCTGGTTGTTTTAGAAACTGTAGTTCTCAGCCCCGATGTCTTAAAACCACATGATTGGTCTAAATGAAGAGCCTCAAGTTCTCTCTGAGTTGTTGGAATTCAAGTTGAGCTGAAGATGGGGTCAAATGCAGAGAATGAATTTCCCTCTCCAGGAATTAATAAAATATGCTTTAATCTTAAAGTGGTTAGCATTTCTACCACAAGAGGGTTCTGAGTTTCAGTCTCGGCTGGGTGAGGCCTCTCTGTATGAAGATTGCATGTGCCTCCACATGTTTGGTGGGTTTTCTCTGGGTACTCTAGCTTTTTTTTATTGGTTGCCCCAATGGCACTAAAGCATGGGTCAAATGCAGAGGATACATTTTTAACTTAAATTTATAAAAGAGAAAGCTGCAAAGCTAAATTGTATTATTTTTACACTGTGCATGGTCAAAGTCAGCAAAGTTTCTCATTATATCTGTCTTTATTGACAAGATTTGATTGTTGGATTCTGCATCTTTGGGCAGATTGTCAGTGAAAATTACATAAACATTACATTAGTTATTTGTTAAATTAATTTATGTAACAGAGAAGTTCACCCGCTCACATCTTTCAAAGAGATACAAATACAAGAAACTTTATCATCAGCTCTTTTGTAACATCAGCATGGCCTTTACATGTTGACTTCTCACACGTGCATGCACCACACACGCCTTTGAACACATCCTGGTTCCTCTGGAGTCCACTGTTCAGCCAGGCCTCTCACCCAGGAGCTTCTACTCTCACCCTTTGACGGCTGTGGTTTTACAAAGCTACATTCATGAGCAGATCTGGGGTCAGCATCAGCGCAGCCCGCCTCTGAGTGAGAATTAATTAAAGCGCGGCATGTGCTGACTGACGGGCAGCTTTTGTTGCGTGCCACGCTGGAGGAGGCAGTGTCCCCAGAGCACAGCGGCCCCTGGAGGTCCTGGCATTGTTTTGCTGCCGGGCTGCAGCCTGATCAGCAGCGGCATATCAATGAAGCTGCTGTCATGTTTGTGCAAATGGTAATTACAACATTCACATTTCTGAGCATTAGAACAATGACATCTTTGGGCAGAAAAAGTGCGAAGCAAGAATGTCCAGAGATTTGGGACACGCTCCGAAGTAAACAAAGAAACCTCATCTAAAATTGACTGTTGAAATTATCAAAATATAGCCAACGAAAGTTAACAAGGCACTTCTTTCAAACTAGACTGTGTTTTATGTGCTGTCTATAACCAACTGAGTGTAGGACCATTGATTTAAAGTGGGTTTAAGCGGAGTTTAACCTGCTCCTTCAGTCCTCTTACTGCGTCCACCGAGGCTCTCACCACCGTTTAGTGACACATCGCAGTTTAAAGGTGCAACACAGAGTCAGGGAACAGGGGACAAAATAGTCAAGCCAACTCGGAGTTTTAACTAGCCTGGTTCCCTCTGGCCCACACTCATTACTGGCTCAGTCCATTTGTCCTTGTAGCTTTTCACACAGACGCGCTTCTGTTCACAACTTGCCACAGCCGCAGCCATTAGGTGTAAATGGAAGTGTGGAGGCTGGCTCTCTGCTGGGCGCATGTTCAGCCTGTACACGGAGGCCAGCACATCCATTAAACTTCAGCTTCAACACAACTGTCCATCTCAGTACCATCACCACAAATACTGGACAGCCAGCCGGGTCAACAAACCCATTGGACATGGTTTTTATCCCCTTAAAAAAAAAAAAAATGCTTCTATCAAAAATACATTTCAACTCCCAAATAAAACACTGAAAACTATAACTCTCAAGGAGACATCTTATGTAAAATTGAAATTATAAAGTTACAACGGTGTGCAATCATCATTAGCTTTGCATTTGAGACGTTCTCTTTTCACCAACCCCATATCCCCTTCCATTGCTCTGTAGTTACTTGTGATTATTTACAAGAAAACAACAACAACTCTGGAGCATACATGTATGGTTTAAAAAGGTATTGTAGCCAATTTAAAAAGTAAATGAAACATTTCCCACAGTGAAATTACACTCTGAGAAGGGGTCTCTCATTATTGCAAATTTGAACAGGAAGTCAGTGAACCTGTTTATATTTTTAATCCATCAATCTTGCTGTTTACAAAGAACAAAATGTAAATGATGGTTTAACACTAAATACTACATCCTTTTAGTTCACACTTGTCTGTTTGGTCCTGGTTTGGGTCCGGTAATAGTCCTGGTATAATTCAGGATTAGTTCCAGGTTTAGTCTCAATTTTGATGTGCTGTGTCTAGGTGAGAACAGCCTATAGCTCTCCAAATATTTATGGAATGTACATTAACTTGTGTCCAATTTGGCAAAACAACTTGAACACCTATTGTATATTGAATGAATATATCAAGTAAAATGCAAATGCAAGTGTTTTCTTTGTCTTCACAAGTGATTATTCAAAGGACCTGTGCAGCAATGGAAACTACAGTGTTGATTCACAATCTGTAAAGTGTATGTGCGGTTTCAGTTACTTTTTTTTATCATTATTTTACTTTATTTCCTGTTTTATATTTTATTATTATGGTTAGGAACCATGAGCAAGTGTATCTGATGTTTTTTGTGTGCAGTACTTTGAAAAACATTTCAGTTTGTAAAATGTGCTATATAAATAAAGTGGATTGGATAACACTAAGACTTTATTTTTGTCAACATATTTGTACCCTCCCGAAGTGGCACAGAGATCAGTGGCCTCCAGATGGAAGCAGAAGATGAACAAGTAAAAATTACATGGCACAAGTAGCTCACTGTCTTTTTCACGGTGTTAAAGTAGCTCTCAAGGAAACATGTTGGGGACCTCTGCTTTAACCTTTGTCAAAAGCATCATGAGTTCGCTTTGTTAAGTGTTTAGTAGGTTGCTAAATGGTTTCGTCAGATAGGAGAGAGGATTATGCCCCCCACCTTTTACCAGACTCATCCCAGGGGTGTGAAAAGGCAACTGCCCCCTTGTTCCCGTTTATATTCTTCAGATCATGTTTATGGATATCAATGGCCTCCCTAAGTGGTTGAATTTGTTACTGGCATTTTATGGTAGAAAACAAAATAAACCTATGCCAAAGAGTAGCTAAAATCCTCAAATCTTGTGAACAAAGCCATGTATGTTGTGAATGCACTGCACTGCACTGTCTTTTCTTTTCTTTTTTCTTTTTTTTATACATTTGATTATTGTAGCAAGTCTTTTAATCAACGATCCGACTTTATTCTACAATACTTGTTATGTCTTGTAATACATGGTAATAAGGGTTAATGTTGGGTTTAGAAGGGTTGTGCTTTTCTGATGGTCTGATGGTTAAGGGTGTTGCACATCCACATCGTAAGTGCAAGTCTGGCCCTCAGCCCTTGCTGACTGTCTATACCCCCTGTCTCCCCCTTTCAACTTACAACTGTCTTATTAAATAAAGTCTTCAAGCTAAAAAAAAAAAAGCACTAATTACAGATTCAATATAGTTACGTCTACGTCTATATGTTTATGACAGTACCACAAGCCTTAAGTGTGAGTGAATGATTAAAATGATTTTGTAATGGGCTATGCCTCTGTGACTTCAGCCTGCACACACTTGAGCTTACCCCCTGCTATGCTAAACCAATAATACCTAAAATCATGACTGCTCATTTCTAAAAGCTACATTTTATTAAAAGCCCCATAAATATGTGTTTGCCGCCAAAAAGTTTAACCTCAAGGTCCATTGCAGTGCAGTTCCTTCCATGAACAGAAAATTTCACATTCAAAAGCATAACAGACATTTATTTGGTTAAAAATGTGGCGAGAGAGATTTCAGTCAGCACAATGTCAAGTCCATTTTATTTAGAAAGCACACTAAAATTGCTCTGGCCCAAGGTTTTGACAATTTGCTTAACATTAGACCCTGAACTAAAATAAACGTCTTTAAAAGCCTTAGGGAGCTTGCAGACAGAGGACAGTAGACTGAGGCAAACTGGAGCGGGGCATAGCTGGTGGAGTCCGGGTCAACGTAGCCGTTAAGCTAACAGCAAGGACACTCAATTACCACAACTGCTCTCTGCGCTGACCCCTCAATTAGTGTGTAACTGTAACAATCTGCCAGCGAGCACACTCATTCATCAGCCACTGACCGAAGCAGCAAGCACACCCTCAGAGCAGTGCACCAGGGTCGAATTAGAGCTGCCCTTTGAAACTAGCCTCCTCAATACGCTGGCTTTGGCCCCATACACTCTGTGATGGGTGCACTTCCAATACAAATGCAATGCCACAACCACTCAACATCAGAGGCAGGTATGTCATATGGGACATGAGTTTGCTTGCTTCTATGTCTCAGTCTTGCATGCCAATATAAAGTATGTTTAACCTGCATGCCAATAAAATGGTATGTTTAACAGCTACACGTGTGACAAAAATCAACACAATGGATTAGCAATTTTAAAGGACATTGAGTCAGAACTGAATATCTTTAAGGTCAAACAATGCATGCTTCAATGGAAAGAATTGGAAACATGCAAAAACATTTGGAATTCAAATGAACTTTCTGGCTGCAAATCAGAATAAAAGTTAAAATTGTATTTGTCATGTATGTAAAGTAAAATGTAGCCTAAACCAAATAAAAAACCTGACAGAATAATTTGTTTTTAAAAAATGGCATTAGCAACCATATAGGAAAACTACTTATTTTTTGTAAATGCGTAAACTGTGAATATATCGTAAAAGCAGCACTTAGTGACAAAGAGAGACAGCAGTTTGCTGTCTGCATCTAATAAAATAATAAAGTAAGAGCTGAAAGCAGCACTCTGATTAGCTGCACTTTGCAATGTGCGAAAGGGTTTTTGCGAGCTAGGGATGAGCTATAGGGTCACGTGCATATACTTCCGCTTTTGCGATGTAAAAATCAGATACCCAAGCTTTACGTGTCAGGAGATTTACTAAAATACTTTTACACTTAAAACACAACAGCATATTGCAAACATGTTATATCCTCAAAACACTATGCAGTCTATAGCAGTCCTTGTTATATTATTTCTATTTCCATTGTGTCATGCAGGCGATACCACCAAAGTACTGGTAAAATATGTGGAGTGCAGGCCCTGCTAATAGTGTGAGTGCATAATAAAAACACCTGTAATTGAATAAATGCAAAATATTTATATACGTTTAAGGTTACATTGTTGGTCAAGTACGATTAAACTATGTCCAAAGCAGTGCAGTAAGTAATCTTGGTGTTGGAGTAAATAAGTCCCAGATAAGGTCTTAGCAGTTAATGGTGGCTCCAGTCGTAGCCCAGTGTCCCCCACAGTGTCAGTCTGTCCAGTCCATGTGCTGTCACCACGGCCCGCTGCAGCGCACTCGCCTTACGCCTCCCGCTGTGGTTCCCATTGCACCGCACTCCACACGCCCCGCACTGATGATTTAATTATGACCCAGGCCCATGCACTCGCTCAGGTCGGGTTTCCAGACAGGCTGAGGCCAGCAGTGCAGACTCTGGTTTCCAGCAGCACACAACTACAGACACTCACTCCTCAGGTCTGGAGCAGGTGGGGTGTTTGGTCCTGAAGTCTGGATTATTCATGACAGGTAATGCTGACCAGGCCACTGTCCACTTCACTCATATGTTCTGGCTTTGATTCATGTTGCTGTAGAATAATGAGAGCGATTTAACTGTGAGTAATAGAGAGACTTTAGAACCATTGTTGATGCTAGTCTAAAATGCAGATTGTCAGATTGTAGCTTCAATTGTCTTGACCTAACCAAAAACCTCTATAACATGTGGAATCATGGTGTCATCATGTTAACAGTTTTCTTACATTTCACCATCAAAATATACCAGGTAGACAAATATATTGAATAAGCAGTAAAATCGTGACAGCTGTATCAAAGATATGCAAAATTTAAATAATGGGTTTATCTCAAATGCTTCAAAAAAACAGGTTACACATAAAATGGAACAAAATTTGTTTTGTAATCTTTCAAAAGTAGATAAAGTAACATTTCTGCACTGTTTTTCTTTCTTCTGTTATTCACATTTCATGTCTGATACTTAAAACCTCCACTAATACATGTAAAAACATGTTTTAGCCCATGTTTGCTCTACTGGTAAAAGCATAGGATTTAAAATTACTCCATTCACCAATACAGGTTAGTATTTTCTATCCCTATTTGATGTGTTGAAATGGAGAGTTCAAACTTCATCAGAGTACATTCTGTTACGTCTCTAAGCGAGATACTTTTTCAATATTGCTTACTCCAGTCTCAACAAACGTGGCAGCAGATATAGAGTTTAAAAAATACTGAATCATCTTAAAACTGATTTGTGTGGTTAAAAGGAGAGCACCTAAACCCAGTCCGGCAGTGTTTTTTTTCTCAATTTGAGTCGTTTCCACACTGAGGTTCAAAGGGAGTGGACTGACAGTTGATCTGTGTGATCCATGGGCCCCAGGACACTGACCCCTGAAACTCTCCTCTGCATCTTATTTACATCAGCAGTGGCCGGGCCCCACGTTGACATTAAGTATTGACAGTGTCTCTAAGAGAAGTTCAGCAGTGTTTCAACAAACCACATCTTATCCACAAAATTCCTAGAGAAATGAAGAAAATATCTGCAGCTACAGTTGTCATTCGTTCAGCCTAAGGTCTGTCTAATGCTGCGTTCCATTTATCCTCGGAGGTTGGAACTCGGACCTGGGAGAGATGTTTTCTGAGAGTTTCCGAGTTCCAGTTGTGAAGTCGGATAAATCAGTGTATTACTGTATATGTACTGTCTTGAGTAACAGCTTAAAATAAGTAATGGATGTCAGGCAAGATCTCAAATAGGCAAAAACGTGGAGCCATTTAAGGTACTTTAAGGGGCTGTTCCTGATTTTTACTATTATGAAACACAGAACTAGTTCATATTCCCTATTTTGAGCATGTAATAAAGTAAAATCTGTTACCCCGGCACAACTATATTGTAAAAGCATCTATTCGGGTGAGCACAGCATTTCTCTCCATCTATTTATAAAGTGATTTATCCTGAGAGAAGCAGCAAGTGCGCCGTTAGCATGCTAATGTTTGTTAGCTTTATTGTGACAGTCCAAGATGCTCTGGGCTCAGAGACTCGTGAAAAGTGCTTAAAAACTCATGGCAATGAGCGATTCATGTGGACTGCTATAACGACTTTAAAACAAACTATTTCTGTTTTTCACATTTCAAAACTGTAAAAATCCGGTACAGCCTTTAAGCTGGTCGTTGTTATTACATTTACAGTTTATAAATCATCATTTGAGAGTGAATTTCTACTTTTGTTGTCCTTAGCTGTGTAGACATTAGCATAACAGCACATTAATAACTGCAGAGACTCACCAGTTGCAGGTGCAGGTTCACAGACAGTGGGTGGGTGTTTACTGTCACAGACAGGACAGTAAACACCCACCTAAAGAAAAATGTGTTTTGAAATATTTCCTGAGATTGCAAGTAACATTTTGAAGATTTAAAGGCTGTTCCAGTGTTGGAACTCGGAAAATCCAACCACCAAGGGCAACTGGAACGCAGCATTTAAGAGTAATGTTATGTTATAGAGAGTACATATCTTGTTGACCAAAACAATAAATACTTTTTCAAGGATGAAAACTAAACAAAAAAATTAAAAGCATCAAAGCTACTAATGAAATAATTCAAATTTTATGTATTTCTTTTCAACCAAAGAGCCCCATATTGTGCCCTATACAACTTAACAAACCAAAGAACAAGTCTGTTTTTTTCTATATGACGTTTGCAAAAAAGTAAATTATTGAGCAAATTTGGTAACTAAATCTAGACTATAACAATAATTTTTGTACCACATCTTTGTCAAAACCGAAAGCCAATGGAAAAGATTATAGCTAAAACTAAATTAAGATTTGTTGTCAAAATGAACACAGGCACAAACATGCATTTGTGAGCTGACAGCAGCTGCACTGGGGACTTACTCCAAACCAGCAGCTGTGATTGGATTTCAACACTCACATAATGTTTACAGCAAATGACAGACATGTTTCTTTTACGGCTCTAAATAACACATACTCTTTGTGAGGGCCCTTGGAGCAACGCTGTTTTAATTACAAAGACAAGTGCATTGGAAACGTGAAAAGTGTGGAATCGGACTGACACCACCAGAGCAGAGCACAGCCATTCCTCTGAAAGCAATCTACTGTAGCACCTCTGTGAACAAACTGAATCAATTCTGCTGGATTAGTTAATAGTTGGGGACAAAACACTAACAAATCAGGAGTTGACGCTGAGAAGACTGCCATAAACACAGCTCTATGGATTTTCTGCACATCTTGATTGTGTGAGGAGCGGCGGTTGTTGCATTATTGACTTTGTGTGTGGTGGGCCGCAGCAGTTAGACCCTCTGCTCCCTCTAATTATGGCGTCATAAACAGCACAGAGCATTAGCAGGACCCACTCACGGCTTTGTAAAGGGTTCAGGCCAGTCAGTATCAATCACTGACAACTGAGAAAGTCAATAAGTCTCCACAGGAAATGTAACAGCAAGAGAAAAGGAAGAATCATCCAGCAGAGACATTAATCTGGTCAATCAGGTGACAGAACTGTTCTTAATCATTTTTAAAAAAAAAAAAAAAAAAAAGGCTCTATTTAGGATTCACAATGAAACATGAGTGGGCAGTAGACAAATGAAATAGCTACAAGACATGGATCAATAGAACATTTGAGGTTGGTTAATAAAGCAGGGAGAGGAAAACCACAAAAAATGTTTATGGAATAGCATTCATAACTACACATAACTAGGTTTTGATGTTGAAAATGAGATAGCAGTGTGAACTTTTTATGTCTTTACTGCTTATTTTGTATGTGCATGAAAATGTCATTGAGGAATATTCCACAGAATGGCATTAAACTTATAAATTGTCCTGTAGATAGCCACGTTACAGGTCAGAGCTGTAGGTGAGCCTGCTAGTAAGAAAGTTTGATGTCATACTGTGGAATACTTCAAGCAAAGCCAGAATCTTCACACAGAGAATCAGGTGGAATACACTACTTTCCACCACAAAAGTTAAAAAGTGCACCATTAAATTAACAAATTAGTGCACTGAATAACTTATGTATTGGACAAACGTAAATGTTTTAGTACAACCCCAAAAGGATGAGGAAGGCTGAGGCTGATGGTTCTGCTGTTGCGGAGACCAGGCAGAGGAAGGTTGTAGTAGGAAGAAAGAAAGGAAAGAGAATGTAATGCATTATGTATATTATGTGTTATGTATACCAAATAGAAGTGACTATTTGAATATTTAATTTGTAATCAATTCATCAAATGTGGATCACTGTTGCCATAGTCTTGGTATAAACCTGTATAGTGTATTTAAATAACGTATTTACATATTTACATAAATACCCTGAGAGGTTATTTGTCAAGAGGTAGACAGCAATACACAGGCAACAAGAGCTCGTCCTGTTAAATTTACATTTCATATTCATAGGGAGAATGTGGTAAGACAATTTTAGTGCACTGGTATTCTAGACATGTTTACAGTTTAAGCACAAATACAATTTTATTTCTGTATTCCTTGAGCATCAACTTCTCACATTCAGCGATGCAGCAGTAGCCATTAGACTCTTGCTACTTTTACTTGTGTGAACGCTTGACTACTCCAGGCTGTGTACGTACAACAACGACGTGCATTCACAATATGATGACCACCGTGAAGCCATTTGGATTTTCCACAGTGAGGGCAATAAAATGTAATTACAACATGTTTTACTATCAACTTCAGACAGAGGCGCAACAGCCGAGGCAATTTCACGCTGCCTGTAAAAACTCAAGGAAGGCCGAGTCATGGATGAGCGACAGAGAAGACTGGCCCTAATAGCTCCACAGAGGGACAACACTTCTACACTCCACACATCAAACATAACAGATAAATATTTATACTTCATGCAGTCCTTGGGGAGAATGCCTTATTCCACCAAGTGTCAATATTTGATCCTTGTAGCTCGTAATAATTTTTCTTTCAAAGCCTGGATGGTGATATGACATCGATACTCGCTGTCTCACTCCATTGTCGCCACTGCAGTTAGAACGGATGTCACTCGTCCATCAGAAACGTCGATCGATTCAGTGTGTCGTACAGGGCGGGCGAAGTTTGACCCCTCCGCTGCTGGGGACACTGGGGACCCTAGGCTTTTAATTGTCTAATCTAGGCCAGGGAGCGTACAAGTCCGGGACAGAGGAGCCGTGATCCTACCAAAGTCTACAATCAGTCAGAATTAAGACCTCAACCCCCGGCGTGGTGAAAGGGGGAAGTGAAGAGCAGGCGGCAAAAATCGATACGGAACTGCTCATTTTGGAGGGACATTTGTGTCACAGTCAATAGGAGTTAATAGGCTGGGCTGTGGCGTGGAGGTGGTGGGCGGGGCGGGATGAGTGGGGGGGCTGACAGCTTAATACATACTGAATGACACTGGGGGGAAAAGGGGCGGAGGCCTGATTGGCGCAGGCTAAAGTTAATTATAGAACAGAGCTAGCGGTCTTATATACAACAGTGAGGAGTTGGCCACACACTAATGTGACAAGACATGGTGTTTCTGAATAGAGTCACCACCAAATAAGATCTGCAAAACAGGCGTCACATTTTCTCATATAATACTTTTTAATCTTCTAACACTACCACGTTCAAAATAACAAAAAAGCTCGGATATTACGGAAGCATTGTCCAGTCTCCAAACAATGAATGTTTTCTACAGGTCTAACAAATACAGAAGGTTCCATGCATGTGACACCAAGGTTAATATAAGAGACAACAAGGCGCTGCACTATGGAGCGGGATTATAGAGAGCTAGACTAGAGCTCTCCATAAGAGAGCTGACTTTCAGATTACAGAACACAAACTGGTTTACTTTAGGGTTAGGGTCACCAGATCACTATGGACTCAGAACAGCAAACACGTCTGGAGAGTTATCATACAAGAAGATCTGTGTAACCAAATGTCAGTGTGTGAAGGGGAGATTCAGATTCAGATTCAGATTCAGATTCAGAAAACGTTATTGATCCCAGAGGGCAATTCATTTGCAGCATTTCCAAGAGCATTTTCTCCAAGAGAGAAAACGGCTTAAGTCCATAGGTCGTATCGTCTGTACTGACACAGACTGTGCCCCAAGGCCTTGTGGGTCAGTCAGTGCCCTCAGAACTCACAGAGGACGGTTCAGTTAAACAGGAAGCCTCAGATTCAGTGCTGCTGTGCGCAGAATCTGTGCAGCAGAGACATGTTTCAAGGTACTACAACAGCCCTGGATCTGACAGACATTGGCTTTTAATAACTTCATTAATTGGGGCCACAGGTCACACTGTTTAGTCCCATACAGAGGGATTCCCCTAATTAGCGATCATTGAGACCTCATCTGATTGTTGTCATCTCTTAATTTCCCACTAATTAATAATTAACTCTAGTATACAAAAAGTTCACAGTACATTTTTATTACTGACTGACAGAAAAGGGCCAAGCTGAAGATTAACTCATTGATTCAAATAAGTACGTGCTGAAAAGCCAGAACACAGTTTGAAATAGAGAAAATAGTCTTTTCAGAAGTGAAGGACTCTTCTCTAAGAGAGACGGCTGATGAAGAGCTGCAGAAGAAGAAGGTCCTGGCTTCAATTGACATTTCAATAAGTGGAACAGAGCGTTAGCAATCCACCCAACTTTTGTGAAGCGATTACTGCGCCGTGCCGGAGGCGGTGCATGCTGCTGCTCCCTGGAGTCCCCACGGCTCAAACAGTAATTGACTAAATTGTAGAACACATCGGGGCCATTTACAAATTTGCCAAAAATGAATCGTTTAAAATGAAATGAGGGTGACTCAAATTAGCAGGCAGTCTGATTGAGATGTGGCTGTGGGAATTAAGAAGGTGATTCTGAGCCCAGTGCACCGAGAGGAGCAGCTGTGAAGAGGCCAGACTTAATCTCACAGTTTCACACAATGTTCAACAAAACTCCAGCATATTTAAAGAGAGTAAAGAAGGCTAGTAGTAGAAAAAAATGATTAAGAAAATCTAATTTAAAAATCATCATCAATCATCATTTGTTTTGAACTCACCACTACATGGAGAATGACATTAAAGCATTTCTGTTGTAACTGTCTCTGGGCTCAAAAGATCTTTCAGCAAGTGTTTTTGAATTAGATTTGACATTAAGCTGTGTTCATTTGTGTCATTATCTGTGTAAATGTCCTGAATATTGAGAGCACTAACGGAGGCTGTGCCTGGCAGCAGCTCGGCTTTCAATTTAACTCCCCTTTTAGTTAAAGTTACACATTCATTAATAATTCAGCTGTAAAAACTCAAGTAAGATTCTGTATGCAACACTCCATGTCTGCATGTGAGGGTTTGTTGGGTTTAACAAGTATTTTAAGATTTTGCCTCAGTGTTCTCCATTCTACGCAAATCACAGAGGTACCAAAAATAACCAAAGTTGTTTTTGAGACAAAAGTGAAAAGATTTTCTCTGATTTCATACAGAAGGCAGAGGGCAGTGCAGTGGATAACAAACAGGATGGGGAGGATGATTGGTCTGGCTTGAGAGGGCGGGGTTTAGTGTCTGAGTGTGTGGAGAGAAGAGAGGAGGTTTAAACATCAACATTCAACACCTAAAGACTAAAACCTGGATTTCTTTCCTGGAAGGCACGCTGCGTTTTAGAAAGTTTTACTGACCATTTCAGTGCCTAAATAGTTTAAGAATGTTTTATAAATACGATGAGGTCATGTCATGAGGGCAATCAGGAACAGGATGAGACCGTTTTTAACAGATATAACTGAGGATACTGCCATTGGTTCCATACAGACTCAAGCTGTGTCTGAATATCCACTCTGGCCCCAAACCCATCACTCCCTACATAGTCGCGCATATTTAGCGGACTATAGTGCTATTATTCAATGGGCAGTTTGGACACTCTGCAAACTAGATCCTCCTTGCCGCTGCCAACATGCCTTGAGTGGCTGGGGGACAAAAGTCACCTGAACTCCAATTTCTGTAACAGATCAAATACACACATATACTGCAGTTATCATGTTTGTTTAACATGGATTTTACGTTAAATATCACAATAGATTGGAGTATTCAAGTCTTTGCCTGGGAGGAGAAGCAACCGATTGTTTTACTGCTCAAGCTAAGCTGCCCAAGCAACATTAAACAGTTTATTTAAAAAGTGATTCATTCATAATCATCAGTCAGCAGTGAGTTAAAACAAAGCTTCAACTGCTTTCCTTCAGTTGCATAGTTTCTAAGACCCATTGCTGTTTTTTCTGACTCTCACAGAGGTTTATATTAACCTGCTTGGTGAAATGCGTGTGAAATTTTGACATTCGGACTCCGCTACAAATTAGCATGACCACTACACAGTGACCTCTGTAGAGAATAGCGTGGGCATTCAGACAGAGCCTCAGAAAAAGGGGATAGAGAGAGTTGGAGAATGGTGCTCTTCAATGGCTTTCGTGAACAGAGGAAATGTCCCTTGTCTCCACCTTTAGATCTCAAACACACTCAAAGCCACAGGCCATGTCTCAGCAATGTCCAATTCATTTTTCTTTAATAAGAAAAATGTTAGTTATTGATCTACAATTTGTTCAGCCCCGCAGCCTGCCACTCCAATCACCTGAGCTGTCAGAAACACTAAAACAGTGCTCTCCACAGCATGCAGTCTTTTCAGCAGCAGCAGGTTTACACTGTCGAGGAGCGTCCGATAATAAGCAGGGCCATGTCCCACTATAGCACAATGTCCCTTCAGAAGACAATTTGAGATTCCCTGTGATAGTACATTACTGTTCCAAACTGTCAGATTAATTTTTTAATGTGGGGTGGGTGGAGACAGTGAAGTGTTTTCTGGTGGCTCCTGCTCCAACATCTGCCTTTAATTACTCAATTAGCACCATCGTTTAGTCTCCATGACATTGATCCAAATGGTGGATCATTGCCGGAAGTCGCTCTTTTCTAACCAAGCATTGAGAGCAGACATGAAAAATGCATATCAGAAAATGTATATGGATACTTGCTAATTGAACCAATTAAATGGAGGAAAGTGGTTTGAATGAGAGGGGCCCTGTGTGGCCCCGGGGCCGAGGCAGTGACACGGCTGATGGACGACCTCACAAAGCTGGCTCCCATTCATTTCTCAGACCTTTTTTGTCTCCGCTATGTTCTGAGCAGTTATAGTTGTTGTGATTTCAGTGCTAAAAGTTAAAGTTTTGTTTTAGCAAATATGAACTGAACTCTGATCTCCGAGCCTGCAGTCAATCTGGTCAGAGTAACACTTAAGTAATATATTTCAAAAAGCAATAAGTAAACACATGTGTACAATATGGTGAAAATCCATTATACTGTAGTTATCTACCTTCACCTAAAGTTAAACCAATGCGACCCCCACGCAGAAAGAGTGATGTGGCCCCTGCGGTGGTGATTTTTGCAAACTGTGGGTGCATAAATAAACATAGGCAAAAATACTCAGAGGACACTGACTGGACTGGCTGGGGGGGCAGCTGTTATTAAAAGGCCTATTTATCACTGTCACGGCTCAGGTCCCATCCCAGTGCCCCCTAGCGCTGTCAGAGGGCCACACTGCCCCCCACCCACACCCCTCCAAACACCTCTGTACACACTATACATATACACACTGTCTGCTGCAGGTGAAAGTAAAAGCGCCCCTCTAAAAACCTTAATAAAACACCAGAGACAGTCAAGAGGTAAAACAGCTTCTCAATTTGACCCATGTTCTTAGATTTCTTCAGTTCATTTTCTGCTCTGTTACTTCATCGATCGTTTCCACAATTATCCACTTTCCTAAAGTGCTGCTTGCTACATTCCCGTTTGTTGGACAATAAGTACAGGAGGTGGGAGAGGTGGAGGTATCGCTCAGCCAGAGGGGACAGGCCGCTGCTTCAGCTTCTCATTACCACCAGAACACGCAAAAAACACTCCTCCATAGCTCTTTATTAAGGTCTACATCTCAAAACATGCTTTAGATCAAGTCATGAGAATGTTAAGGTTAAGATATGGACTTTGTTGTTCTTCTGCGTTTCACTCATCCTTTAACACCATTGGAGAACAATGAAGATAGAGCAGCTGGCCACGGTCTAAAACTCTAACCAAATATATCTCAATCAAATTGAAATGGCAAAGACTGCAATTATTTAGGCAACATAATATCCTGTTTTACAACCTACTCATAATGAAGTTTAAGCCTCTACAAACATTTAATTATATTACAAGTTTAGCCTTTCATATTTCAGTCATCTCTCATCTCTACTGATGGGTTTAAAATGTGCGTTCTGAATGAAACAAAAACAAAGCGCAAGTCTAATTGCAGTACAGACAAATATTTTTTCAAGGACGTAAACCAGACCAGTGCAGAACATGCAAACTCCGAACAGAATGATCCCACACAATCAGAATGCTGAACCCATAGTCTTTCTTTCTGTGCAACAAGAAGGCCAACCATCATGCCAGACTGCAGATGAGAGACAGTCCACATTCAGATTAACATATAAATATCATATAGGATTTTGGAGGCAAAATCTACATGTGCAACACGTGAAATTCAGCACATTCTTTCTCAGAAACCCATCCTCTTCCCTCCATCAAACTCACCCACTCACGATTAATGAAGTGCTTACTTAACCAATTTGAAACTCTAATTCCTATTAATTCACTGTAATAGTCCTCCTTTCTGCCCGAATTAACAGCACTCCGGCAGAAAGTCACAACTCTCAACAGGCCAAAAGCCCTCGCTAGCACTTTCCTTTCATAAATATCGAGTATGTATATGACTGTTAAAATGCATAACCCTGGTGTAAGACCCCTATCAGGAGCTCTTTACACCTGTGTTACATTTCTCCTTCAATCAGCAGCTTTCCCCGCGCCGCCGTCCCTCGAGGAGCCGCACCATTACGCGGGGCCCAGCTCATTTGCAGAGAGATTGGAGCGCACTCTGTTTGCATGCAACATCAGGGCCAATGTGTTTAATGCAAATCCTGCTCCAGCACAGAGCTCAGAGGAGGTCACTGCTTATTGTGCAGGAGCAAAGCTGACCGTCCAGAAGACACAAGGGAAGGAACAGGCAAAAATTATTACACGTTCTATTTCTGTATGTGGTGGGACGCGAAATCAAGGGGAAAGTACGGTGGTTCTATTTGAAAAACAAGCTAAGCAATAAATTGGTTGAACATTTTACATGTTACAGTGAACGTTTTGCATCTTGTAATACGTAAAGTAATTATACTGTACAAAAATAACAGAAATCAATAAGAAGAGGTGGTGAGTAACAAAGTGCATTTACTTAAGTACATTTTTTGTGGATCTGTACTGGATCTGGATCTGTACAATACTAGGGTCAAATTTGATTGTGTATTCACATTCACCACATCAAAATTGTGACGAATGAACCCTAAACTACCTGGACTATATCAAGACTACATCATGACTAGAACAGTACCAAACAATGTCCACATCAGTACTAAAATGGGCTCAATTTAAGACCAAACAATAATAAGTGTGAATGCACCCTTAGTGGAGTATTTATTACTTTGACTCCACTACAACTGAAAGTAAGGCTGGGGAGTTACTCGAAAGATGAAATCGAGATTCAGAGATGTTTGATTGTCAGGGATATGGTTGGGTGATTTGAGTCAAGGTCAGACTTTGAAGGAAGAACTTTGATTATTTTGTGTTAAATGACACCGATTACAAGTCTGTATAGTTAATGTTAATAAAATCATTACTAAAAAACATTTTCATTTTGTTTTTGTAAATATCAAATAAAATTAAATTGAAAAGCGGATCAATCGATATAAACACATGGTGATTATTTTTAACCTAACTGAAAAGTAAAAATAATACTTCCTTCTCCACTGCATTTATTAAAAGGGGATTTGTCCCTTTTGAAGCCTTATGATGGTCACTTCATAGACAGAAGTGCTGTTACAGACCCACAACAAAGGTCACTGATTCGTTTGTTGAGACTTGGCTTTAAACTGTTTAAATGGTTGTTAGCAATACCTGCAGTTCTAACAAGCTCTGAGTTTGCTTTTTAATGCTATTGTTTTTATAAGTAAACAAATAATTGAATTCCTGTTTCCAATGTCTCTTGTTTTTCACATTTAATCTTTTAAAACATTTATACTAGTTTTACAGGGTGGACTGAACAGGATACGACCAACATTTTTACATTTCTACAGGAAATATATCTTTGTGATAAAGTTTTACTTGTATTAGAGTATTATTTGACCAGCTGTACCTATACTTTAACTTAAAAGTAATATTTACTCCAAGAATAACATGACACCATAGTGTCAATAGAAAACTGTGAGAAACAACTGTATTGACGTAATAGTGCAATATAAAAAATATGATCATGAAAAAAAAAAAAAGAAAAACATTTCATCTTTAGGGATCTGACTAATAACTGCACTAAAGGTTTATAAGGGCATTTTATATCAAAGGTGGCATTGACATCCTTGTGCCTCCCTTCAATTTTGCAATAAATATAATGCCATTAGTTTAACGCAGAGATAATACCATACAGTGAGATTTCACTACAGACATGACATGTGATAGCAATGCTACAAAGACGTTTTCGGAGCAAAAATAAACAAATACATAAATGGCTGGTTTCGACTTGGAGACAGAGCAGGGCGGGTGGTGGAGGTGGCTGACTGCGCACCAGCAGGGGGTAAAAGATAGCTCTAGGAAGAGTGGGGGTGGGAAGAGGGGGCATGTTTTTAAATGAGCTGCAACTTTAAATACTGCATAATATATAATAATAAAAATGCTGAGTTCATTTGGCTCCAGCAGTAAGTTTAGAAAAGACCATTAAAATCATTCCAGTGTTAATGTCAATAGGGTAAGCATTAAGTATGCACGGAGTAAACACAAAAGGACATCAACAGAATGAAGAATACAGCAGCTGAGGGCCAAATGAACACACAATCCACATTTAACTACACATTTAAGAGTTTGCTGTATTAAAACACAGCTTTTTCTTTTGGGAAAATTTGGTTATGACAATGCGCAAGATCTGCATAGGGTGTGCGGCAAAAAAGCTTCTCTTCTCGGTTGTTGGCATGAAATAACTGTCATCCTTCAGTCACTTCTGACCATGAATGATGAATTTAAACTGATGCAGTTGATGGTATTGCTATTTCTAGACAAGGAATGTGGGCAGATCTAACAAAATATCATGTGTTTCTATCCAAATGTGACTTATACTACAAGTAAAAATAAATAAATAAATAAATAAAACTTTTTGGGCTTAAAAACACATATGATGAGAACTGCAATGTACCTGAAACATGCCCTGAGATCGGTAGATTCCTCACCAGAAATGAAAAACTAACCCTAACCCACAGTGACAGGTGAAGAGTGCGGGTGACACCGGCGACAGCCCTTTCTCTCACATCAACATTGTAACTCACTCTGCCATGCTCGAACACAATCTGAACCATACGTATTTGAAAGCAGTTTTCTGTCGCAGTTGTCACATTAATATTACAACGTGACATTTTCTGGTGAATCTTGTGACACCAGTGCATTGGCATTGTGATGTGACAAAGGCTTCCTGCTGCGTTCACAGCCCCTCAGACACATCGCCGCTGGCCTTCACCAGCCAAAACCATAATAACCTCTTCAGAGTTAGCAGCAGGGATCGCTCTCATAATTATTATTCCTACCAAGCTTAACATCTATCTGACATCCAATAAACTTAATTTATTATTTTTTAGAAAGTTTGGTTATGCCATCATACACTTAAAGAACCAATCCAAACCAAAGCTCTATGTTACATAAGTTTCTGACAAAAAATGTGGTATAAATTGATAGATAACTCAACAGAAACTCTATTTCCCTATGTAACTATCTACATTATATTATATGCAGACAAACAAAGGACAGTGGCACAGTTGAAAAGCGCCCATCACCAAAGTAGATATTTGCTGGTTTGAATACTGTAACTCTGTCACTAGGCATTTACACTTTACCCAGAGAGTTTACAGAGAGCCAACATCTACACCCAAAGTGCTGACAAATGTGACACAGTGCTGTGGTCACTCTCCTCTTCAAGGAAGTGTTCCTGTCTCTAACCAAATTTGATTATGTGTCTATGGTCTGTATAAGAAAGATTTATATCAGAAATGCACTCGCGTCTCCTATCCAAAGTTTTATACAATATGTATGTAACAATTTGCATTTATTTATTATTATATTCATTTTAAAAGGTCTATTCCAGACATGTCCCCAGTACACTGAACCTGAAAAGCCGTAGTCATTTCCCTTTGCTTTGTTTTGCACACAAGTTACTTTTTCCAACATTTCCTGCTGATACCACAAGCGGTTGTTTTTAACCATGGCGAGTGAAAACGGAGTCTGTATCGGCAAGCCATAGCTATTCTATTTCTGGGTAAGGGCGCTGATTCAACAGGTGTGGTTGTAAATAACTATTGTGTGTGTTTTGTTGCACAATGTAAAATATTATCGTAACTGTCCTTAGGCTATTAAACAAGTAAAAATAAAGTAATAAATAAAGTAAATACCTCTTTAGCCCTGCGATGAGTTGGCCACTGTCCAGGGTGTACCCCGCCTAAGCCCCAAAGTCACTGGGATAGGTCACCCGCGACCCCTAACGGGAGCAAGCGGTAGAAAATGAATGAATGAATAAATTAATAGGGGACATAATATATCATCTAGGCCTAATAGAAAATTACCAAACATAAGAAAATGCTGTAAAGGTTTAGGAGCAGGCACAATTCTGAGCTATGCAGGTTGATGAGCAGTTCCACTCAGACCTGCTCTCTGTCCCTGCTCTGCCGTGGCTTTACTTACCTAGATGGTAAATAGTACAAGTATTTAAAGATTTCACCTTGACACAACTTATTACCAGTTTTAGTGTGCAATTAAACACAACACAAGCATTCATTCTCCCTTCATTAGCACATCACAAGTTAATTTAAGCACTCCATTCTCGTCAATAAGGGACTGGAGCAGCCTGCCTATTAAAACGCATCAATCTGAGACCAAACACAGATCTATTTGGTTCATTTAGCTGTGTATTTCCAGGTCTGCTGAGCTCTATATAAAAGGATTCTATTCCATAACAAACAGTGGTCCTATTCAAACCTGACGAATGTAAAATTGCCTTTAAGAGCTTTTAATCATGTAACGGTGTACTGTATTGTCCTGCATTTGAGTCTTGAGAACTTACAAAATTTCTATTTTCCACCTCCATCTCCCCCCACTGCTTAGTACTTACATGCAAAAATTTAACACATGTCACATAAAAACAGGTTAAAAATGTACTTGCAACATTGAATTACCATTATGACGACACTTATTATGACGACACTTGAACGCTGAGTTCTGCAGTTTTGAGCAAAAAGTCAATGGACCTGTTCCATATTGGATCAATACTACGGTTTACAATGAACTGAATGTAAAGCAATGATCTACGAATGTTATAGTTTGATCCTCGAGAGAGAGAAACAAATAGGACATAAAACATATCAAAGTTGATTAATTCCCTGTGGCATTATAAATAGTAATTTCAAAATGACTCAGCACTCTCTTAAAGATGTGGGTGAGGAGGAGCTCAGAATAGAGATGCTGCTCCTTTGCAGAGACATTAACCTTAAGATTGATGTACAGTAATCTGCTGAACTGAAATTTTCATGAATCACATCTGTTTCTAAGTTATTTCTTTCAATTGCTTCATCAGCTTTTACTCCTGTTGTCCCTGTAGAAGTTTGAGATGTGATATCTTTATTAAATATAGCCTTAAAAACAACATACAAACATTGCCGCTATAATTTTGGTAAACTTCATTAACTCTTAACCTGCTCATGTTTTATTTAAAGTCAGGGTTGTATGAGAATAGCAGATCATTCCATTCTGTTTTATTTACTTTGTAGACAGTGTTCCAACAGTTGAACTAAATGATCGCAGCCCAGTGCAGTGAGAAGTAACACTGATCCCCGTCTGGGCTTGGGGTGCTGCAGGTTTAATGGCTCCGAGGTGACACCCTGAAAACCACCCAGAGAAGTCACACGACGGGGCCCAGGTTTGGATTTCAACCCCACAGCGAGTCACTGTGCTTCTGTCTGTACGGCCAGGGCACAGGGTCAAAGAGGGAGTCAGACATGCTTCCCTGAGCATTCCCCATGCACTCTCTCAATTGTGAAACAAGAAACACAAGGAGCTCACCTTTTCACCACTGTGTCTAAATGTTCCCTTTAATGCAATTAGAATGATTAAGAGATAGAAGTGCTGCTCTGTTCGCACCATTTTACACATCTATTATGCAGCCTGGCTTCTTCCGCTATCATTGTTTATTTGAATGTCCCAACAGCAGCATTTCCAACATAAAAACTCAACATTCAAACTACAAATTCTAATATCTGACTTACTAATGTCTAGTGAAATCCAATGTGGCTTTCACACTTCTCGGTAATATCCGTCAGGTGTCAGTAGATAGATTGCACTGTACTTAGTATGCATTGCAATTTACAATAATGTCTATTTTGAAATTCGAAATAATCGAAAAAATCTCCATTTCAGTCTCCATTTCATTCAATGACAATAAACAAGTCTTGAATCTCAAATCTTAATTCTTTACACTGGGCTATATATTTCTAATAAAACATTTAACAAAAAAGATCTCAATTTAAGCCTGAGCAGAGGTCAGTCGGATCAAGTGCAGCTCAGGTCAGAGGGCCATTGATTTGCATGTTCAACAAGAAAATTAATCCTCTGGTTTCATTGTTGTTCAAATGAAGAGGCTAGACCCGAAAAGGTTGCTGATAAATGCCATTAGTAGTAAGTGCGGAGGGCAAGGAAATCAATAGGGCAGTTTGTCACACTGCCACCCGGACAAGACCCTGTGTGGCCCAGGGAGAGAGCGTGGTCAGCAAACACATTACCAAAAAATCAAAGAACAACAACGCCCGCAGGAAGCCCATCAGCAATTCCCTTTCTTTCTAACCCTAAGATGAATAGCGACCATCTGTTGCATTAAACTGTTCTCCAATCCATCCATAAATATAAGTACAACATAGGTACAAAAAGAGGACAACAGCCAGGTCATGGGCTACGTGGTGAAGCTCCAGCTAAACATCTTTTGTACCATCATTATACATGGATAGATGTTGAGGTGGTCAGAATCTGAAACATGACACTTATCCTGTACTGTATGTGATTGCAGCATATTTCAATCATCATGAATAAAATACTAAATAATCAATTAAATGAAAATACCAATTCAAATCTACCATTAGATACAGTATATTGCACTGAATTGCAATTTACATCTGCTGGGTGAGAGCCAGGGATGTCACACCAAATTTTAATGTTGCAATTATTGGGAGGAAATACTGTATATTATTCACAATTACTGACACCAGGACCAAACAGGTGTGATTCTTAATTTTCTTTATCATGTATCTTTTTTCTATTGAATTCTGTTGAGTGTATTAATTGTGCAATGACAATTAAGACATTCTGATTCTGATTCATAGTCTAATGCATTACCACTTCTTCAGAACATGACCAGCTTTATGAAATCATAATTTGTGAATTATAAAGTACAGATAATGTGACATCCTTAAATGAGTCTTAAAACATTACATTATTACATTACATTTAGCTTCTCTTTTTATTTTTGGGTGTAGATTGCTTTGTAAATTTCAAAATTATATATACATTTTTTGTTTTTACAATTGATTATGACCTAAATAAAACATTTTAAAAATCATGGCGATTATTTGAATAAACTTGACATTCTAAGTCATAGTGGGTTGTTGTGAGGACTAGAGATTCTTACTATAATTTTATCATGTAATAATGATGTTTGACTAGACATTGAATAAATGATCATGAGTTATCCATTATCGTTTTTCCTCGTCCAGGGTCACCACTGCCATAGAATTAATATAAACCTTGTCTGAATTGGTCTTTCGGTGTGTGCATATTAGGAGGTCAAGTGTTGTTGCTCCAAATGTAATCCTATGTAGCCTATACTGCTCTTTGTAAGACTGCAACGGGACACTCGTGTCAGAAAGGCTAGTGAAAACAGGAGGAATTCTCAAGTTTCTCATCAAATTTTAATATCAGATAGTTACCTTTCAAACAGGATCAGCGTTGTATGCCAGTGTAATAACATGCATAACTGACTTGAGAGCAGCAACAGCTTTAAACATTAAATTATTGATCAGAAAAAGCAGCAGAGCAAGGGATTTTAATATTGAGCGCCTTCTTGTTCTTTGTAGGCAAAATACACAGTGACAGGCCCGGCCGAGGTCAGAACAGTCTCTGATGCCCCAATCACCATCCAGCAGCCGATACCGTACGCCAAACAGGGAAGACCTGGAGAGAATCAAAAAGTCTATAGTCAAATAATCGAATCAAATGATAACTGTCAAGTTTGGTCACTTAAACATCAGAATTAGTCACATCTACACAACCAAGTCCTGAAGTGCAGCTTAACAAGTAAAAATAAAGCCTCAGTAACAATTTGGGTTGGTGGGCAATGATATGCAACAATGAAATGTACTGTAACTGTTAAAAAATGATAACGCAAGAAACACCCAGTATGTTGAGTACAGTAACATTGGCCTAAAATGTGAATAAGATAAATCCAAATACCTAATGAATAAATAAAATTAATCAGAGCAATAAAAATAAAACATTTGAATAATTCCACTTTCGGTACAATGTTTGACTTCCAAACTATCCATCTCTGCAAGCAATTGACAGATACTAACCCAGGTTGATCACTTTGAGAGCAGAGAAGAACTTGTCCTCGAAGTCCAGATTCTGTGGAGGGGCTTTGGTGCAGTGGTACTTGATAAAAGGGAAGCAGCCGGTGCGCAGGATGTGATAGTTGCAGCCCTGCACAGTCCAGTTAAAGTTGGACAGGCCGAATTGATCATTGTGCACGGAGCTGTAGCGGACACAAAACGAGGTCCATGGAGGAAGTTTGCGCTGCTGCAGGTGGCAACTCAGGACTTCCGAGGCGAGGGGACGGGGCACAGCGCGGCCAAACGACCTCGGGAAGAGGAGCACTTTTAGCAAACAGTCATGGAGGGTTCTTAGGAGCTCCTTCATTATCAAATAGACCAGGAGATACCCATCCGGACTAGACTGTATCCGACATATTATTACTCATAGTCGTTTATACAGACCGACTGACATCCAGGGCAAAAATAAACATTTGAAGTTGACATTAGCATTAGCTTGGGACAGCTATAAACGGCATGGATAGCACAGGGGGAAAACACGAATTGACACGCACGCACATGAGACCAATGTACGTTGGATTGTTAGATTTTATCAAGTGCTAGAAATTGTCAGAACAGAAACAGGTCAGTCAGATTGCAGCTGGTGTCGGCATGTTTGTACCTGTTCGTGGAAGCCTTCCTCCCGGACAGAAACATGGAACAGCACAAACGTTCCCTCTGAATTTAATTATTTTATTTTAATGAACGGAAAACAAACAAAAATTGATAGTCGCAAAACAAAAAACGTATGTGGGTGTATGTTTTCTATGAACTACTGGGAAGATTGGAGACTTTTCTTCCGGACCACGCAAGTCATAATTTTAAAGGCGTAATACTGCCTTCATGTGCTCTGGTAAAGATGAACCTTTCCACTTGTGAATTGGTAATTACGAGTGCGTTCTGATCAAGTGCTTTTATGATCGTAACAAAATGAATAGAGTTAAAAACACACTTTATTTGGACAATTATATGTGAATACAGAGTAAACAAGTACATTTACCTGAGACAGTACACTACAGCTCGCTCGGGTAAAAAAAAGAAAAGAAAAAAAATCAACATTATTTTATCACGCAAAGTGGAAATAGAGATGCTTTTCAACGTGTGTAAGCCATATAATTACTGTTGTGGCATGGGTAGCACTCTTGCCTCACAGCAAGAATGTTGCGTTAGGTGGGTTTTCTCCAAACACTCAGGTTTCCTAATCTGTTTTACAAGTTTTAAGTTGATATAATTACCTTGAAACATTAATTCTTCTTGTCAGCAGATCCATAGATAGTAACTTCCTGGTTGCAACAACTGAATAGGTTTAATGCCATAATGTGGTACATCCATGCAAAACAGTATCTTCATGGAGACAAGCAGGTGACACCAGAAAAGTTGCATAGTCCACCTTTAAAGGTCTTTTACATTACTAAGCTTGGTTGGATAGTATTGTCATGCAGTTGGCCATGAATTGAAAATAACATTTTGTATATGGAAGACAAGAAAGCATGCACTGGAGCTGCTCAATAATGTCCGATTTGCATTTGAGAGCAAATCTGGGTAAGGTGCACAGACTTTAAAAGAACTTAAACTGATGTCAATGCAGTGGGACTAAGCATTTAAGGGCCTATTTATGCAAGATTACTCAAAATATGTGAGTATTAAACAGATTATTTGATTAGGATACAAAGGTGAATAAAATGGTTAAAAGCTCAATATAGTCAGGATCTAGTATGAAATGTGTTCAGCATGTTCCTTACAATAGCAGAAAGGCTAAATAATATTTTGTTATTTAGCTTTTATTTTGACTTCAACAATTTTAATAAATTGTTAGTTTAAAAAGGATCAATCAATATCATATAATTAAAAAAATAATATTTTTTTAGTATGCCCTCCATTGACACAAACCCACTGTGTGCATCCTCCTGTGTGGCTGCAGCCCTGAGACGGCGTCCTGCTCTGCCACATGAAGGTCTCTCTCACACAAACTACATTAAGTGTTGTACGCTGTGGATGGAGCAGGTGCAGCCACTGATCGAGGAAATACAGGCCAAGGTGGTGATTTAAGTTTCTCTCCCACAAGGCCATACGTACCAAAAGGAGAATTAGAGAAACACAAAATAGTCTTATCATTATGTTTCTATTCAGATAACCTATGCATGTCTTTGCTATTGGAGTTACCATTGATTTTCTTTTGGTTTTATTTGTGAATGCGCTCAAAATAAGAGGAGTCAAAAGGCGAACAGAGGTCTAAGCATTGTTACTGACCACACGACACTGCTTGTTCTTCTGCAGAAAATCTTCAATATCCGTAATCAGTTCCTACAAGAAACATTTAACGCTTTATTTTACTTTAATTACTCAGTCCAGAAATTACTTGTCAACCTCCTGTTACTAACATACTGTAGCTGCCAATAGGTTGACTGAAGCACAGCCTTTCTGACACAGACAGAGAGGGATCATTAAGTCATTAGCACACACGCACCTTGAAATTGGTTTCTCCATGTGTTCTGGAGGATGATATCTCCTGATGGATGACTGACAGGTTGTGAGCAAAGGTCACTAGTGCTCCCTTGAGACTCTCAGACACCGCTCTGCTCAAACAGCCAAAACAAACGAGTTTACTAATGAGCCTACCGCACCTCATCTGATGCAGGTTCAATATAAGTTTGGGCAAAATCACCAAGGGTCTCTCGGGGGCTGGCTAAGAGCTATTACAGGGCTGTAGGAGTGGAGGATCTGTGTGATGAATATGTTGAATAACCTGCAGCTTAAATGCTTTAGAGAGACATTTACCATGTTAATCCCGATACAGCCTTTTCCCAGACTCTCTAAACCCCTCTGCTGTCATGTTTAAGGCTTACAGAATAAAACCATACAAAAACTACACTTTTTGTCCACTGAAAGTAAGTTTAAAATGGAATCACTCTCAGGCAATCCTAGATAACCCTCAACTTCAAAATTGTATATAATTTTCAGTTATCGATAAGGCAAATAGTCAGTTACGTGAATTTAGTATTTACAGATTAAATATTATTTTATTGTGGGTCTTGTATCTTTGAAATTCTTTGAGAACTTACATCATCCCCATCTTGCGTCGCTCTGAGCTGTCAAAAAGTGCAAACAGAGTGCCTTGTTTTCTCTGGACAGAACGGGGGAAAAAACATATTGTTGCTGAATAAGACCTAATGAATCACTACCGCTCTATTCCATGTAAAATACCTGAGGGTTGAATCCAATCCCCCGGACTTTACACATCTGAAAGAACACACTGCGGTACAGCATGGACAGGTTGGCGTGGAACAGTTTGCTGCTCAGGACGGCGTACCGTTTCTCCATCAAAAGCTTTAAAAAAAAGGAGACAAATTGAAAGCAAAGCGTTTCATTGGACATTGGGCAATTGCTGGTAACACTACAGACAAACACAAGAAATAACTATTCACTCACATAATTAATTCATCATACACCAGAATAAATAAAATAATAACTATTGTTGTATTTTTTAGTGTTGCTATTAGATTATCGCAGTTGTTTTTGTTTTGGGGCTAAGCAAAACTATTAAAAATTACCTCAAAAAGTGGGCTTTTCTGACCTCAACTAAGACATACTGTATACAGGCACATTTTAGCTAATTTCTGGTGCATTGTGAAAATATCATCTGAATATATGGTATATTCAGCGGTTCAGCGCTCTCGCTAAGAAGGTCCTGGGTTCAACTCCCGGGCGGCCAAGGACCTTTCTGTGTGGAGTTTGCATGTTCTCCCCATGTCTGCGTAGGTTTCCTCTGGGTGCTCCGGTTTCCACTACCATTAAAAACATGTACAATAGGTGTGTGAATGAGAGTGTGTTTGTGAGAGTGAATGCATCACAAAGGATGAAAATCAGCTAATTGGCTAATTCCGGCGTTGCATGTTTATTAACATGTAATGTTCTTACCAAATTAAAAATGAAATATAATGCAAAAAGATAGGGATTTTTTTGGTCAATATCGCCCACTCCAAGTGTTGGTGTGATTAAATAATGAAACAAATCAAATAAAATCTAAATACTTTTACCAATCTAGTCAGTACTTAACACAATTCCCGGGCCTATAACATCCGTGGTCACGCAGGCACGTGAAGGCTGATGTTTCTGCTGTCACACTGTGCGTCCAGCCGGCTTTAATTGTGTTTGTAATCTGCTGGCCTCTAATGATGGCCGCTAAAGCCATTACCGCTGCAGTGTGCACCAGGCCACCAGCTAAATGAATGCTTGATAAAATACTACAAGCTGCAGATTAACAAGCGTAAACTCCAGCACAGTGCTAATAAAAAGACTCTTTTGTTTAAGGCCTGGCACCAGGCTGATGAGGTGTTCAAGCATGCACACACATGCATAATGAAAATGCTATGAATTATTAATGTGTTGATTATTTAGACTCATCTATCAAAATGATAATGAATGCATCACCTAAACACCAATTGAGCTCACTGCATAATTACAGTATTTAGTGGTATTTAACCAAAAGGTTTATAGCTTTCCAAGTACTAATTGTTAAGAACTTTAGTTGTCCAGCTCACCAACTAAGCAGGGAATGAGTCTAACTCTCAAAATCACAATAATACATATAAGTAATTATAACATACATACATAACGTACATAACGTACATAATTTATAACTTCTAATGACCACTAGTATAAAGCACAGAGCCCATTTGTGGTAAGAGGATTATTGGCTATTTCTTGTGCAATCAAAAAGTTTTGCTTTTTGTTTTCAATTGTCATTTATTTAGTCTTAATTATGAAAATGTCTGGACATAACATTTTCGTGTCTGATCTTGACTTGTTGAATTTGTATGTCCTCCAGCTCACACATGAAATAGATTGTCATTGTGTCGAGCCGCAATCAACAGCATTCTATTTTATAACGGCTGGAAGTAGCCTCTTGATGAGTTGGATCCCTTCTGATAGTTGCGTTAACAACATAAGATAATGGCCAGAAAATGGCTACAAAAATTGTTGATTCATGTTTCCAAAAAAAACCCCCCAAAAAACTTTTTTTTTTTCTTTTTTTGCATTTGATTCTGGTGTCTTAAGAGGGATATGACAAACTGTATATACGGCACAGACTGACAGATTGAATAGGACTTGTTTCAGTGGGTGCATTTACATGGATAATACAAATCTAGAAAGACTGGAATAGAATGAACAGATAATCTAATTTCAATCATCAAAACACCTGGTGTCAGATAATCACCGGATTTATAGAGTAATTGTATTTCGACGACAGAGTAGAAACATAACATAACATTTTCTCTTTTATTATTGCTTTTGCCTCATTATTTTGCCTTTTTTGCATAATTGTCCTTGTCAAAACCTGCAGGTGTGAATAAGCAGATGTAACTGTTTACATGACATATCAACAATCTAATAATTTCAGAAATCAGATAATGATCAGATTTTGGATGTGCATGTGTGTGGAATCTGGAACTGAAATATTGAAAAATCCCTTATTGTTACATTAAAACCTAAAATAACAGACGAATGCATTGCATTTCATTGTCTAAAGCTTGGAATTCACTGTCATCTTAATTAAAATATATGTAATAAAAACATACTTTCTGAGGTGATTTTTCTGTGTTTGGCATTGGCACATCAAAGGAATTTTGACAGCTGAGCGTTCCATGAGTGTTGTGCAGTAACATCTGGGTCATGGCCAGGTGGTCGCTGTAGGAGAGGTGGAGGTCAAGGGCCCACACCTGCAACGGGACAAAACAAATATCCCAACAATCACTGAAAAGCAGAGGTCAGAGCTTGCCCCTGTGAAGGCACTACCGGAGGCAAAAGGGAGCCGAGCTGGTTAAAAGTGTATTCAGACGATGAATAATGTTTGACAATGACAGGTAGATACAATTTTGTTCTTATTACTAACGCCTCAATATAATAATAAATAATAAAATAAAAACTCAAGTTCACTGTCATAAAAGACACATTAGTTACAACTGTTAACTAAAAATACATACATAAATATCTTTGCATGGCATTTTTTATGTGGACAACTAAGCCTAAAATGTTTCATAGAATGGCATTAAGCCTATCTGTCTCCATGGAGACGAAAAGGTGGCACATCTAGGCCAAGACACGGATCACAAAGGTCAAAAGGCGATTCCGCTAACAGTAAGAAAACATGGTCAAGGTCATGTTTTAGCAATAAAAACACCTGTGGTTCAAGATCAGTTTAATTCCATAGTGTGGAGGCAAATTACATCTCCATGGAAACAAGCAGGTGGCAGACCCCTCACTAGAAAAGTTACATGGTGCAGCATTAACATTTTGTTTTTTAATTACAAATATCTGCATGGCATGTTTTCAAATTCACATCAACACAGCATATTACAACCCAAAATAATAATCCCTAACCCTAACCTTAATTAAGTGGTTACTGAGCCTGAAATGAATTCACTGTGAAGTCCTTGTTCATGCTTTGTTAAGGCAAATTAAGGTATAATTATAATACCAAATGTTTATATAAAAACTAATTCCATTTGTTGCAGTAGCCAGAGAAGAAACTGCAGAAACTTAGTTTGGGTCTTAGGTCAGAAAGTCTCCAAACTACAACACAAAACTACTAACATCAACACAAATGGCAGGAGTACAAAGCTGATCCCTCCTCCAAGCTGATTGCCCTTAGCTACTTCCTTGGCTCAATGCAACGAGACAGTGTTCAGATATGTATAGTAAATGGCGTCATTATAAGTATATTAAGGGGTCAGGTGTGGCCGTAACCTTCTGCTTAAAGAGGGCTAATTTCCCCAATAATAACCTAATAGCTGTGCCCTCTCTTCAGAAGTGCCACATAAATCACAGAGGAAGGAGTTGTTAATAACTAAGTGGCAGTAGTGCTTTTCTTGTGCAGTTCCTATTTGTCAAAGTAAACGCTGCTGCCACTAAATGCAAATATCCGCCCCTGAAGAGTGTGACTGGGTGCTCCATCTCCACCAGTGTGCATGAATATGGCCAGGGTGGCTCTCCATAAAGCTGGACTAGAGATATATTTTAGACAAATGTGACTGTATCTCGGATGCATTAATATTCATCTACTTCGTACATATACCAAAAGGTTTATAGTGTTCTCAAACTGCAGGGGTAGAAAATATGAATTATTGTAGATTATTTTGTTAAATGTCCAGTACTAATACCAATACACAAGTAAAATTCTTTCCCATTCAGATTAACAAATACATTGAATGAATGTAATAAATGTCAATAGAGAGTTTATGTAGTCATTTTTTCAGATGGATTCCCAAACTTTTCAGGCTGGATCCCCCCACAAATTCAACCCGACCCAGGCTTGGGGTTAGGCAAAATAAAACTGACATTGATAATAATTGATATTATTATTGGTAATAATAAGTTGCAAAAATGTTTAATGTGTGTAAAAAATAGTATGTATTTGAGGAGTATAAAGTGTTATTTGTTCTAATTTTACTGAAATATACAGTTTTCAAAACAGCACACTGTATACACAGTGTAATAATTCAAAATTATTATTTGGAAATCTCACACATCCCACTTTGGGAACCTCTGCTTAAACAAACTTTCACTGTTGACTGTATTTTGCTGTTGCTGATGGTCAGTAGATGCTTTTGAGTATTTTTATTTTTTGCTTATTGTTTATTGCTGAGAAAGTTGACATATGATCTTTCAGCAAAAAAAAATTATGATAATATTAAAATTCATAGGCCGATATAGAATATTAATGCATATGACCGACTGGACATTGGTAGCACTGGTTCATCAGTATGCTCTGTGGTTCCCTCAGGCCCGTTTGCAGATATGAGCACACTCGGTCCATGGCGACTCTCTAAAAGCCATCCTCCACTGTCCCATTGTGGCTCTTAACAAAGCTGTGGGAAATGTAAGCCTGGATTGTACCTGTTTTCTATGGCCGTCCGTTCTCATTAAAGCGCCTGACGCTGCAGCTGGGGCCCCGGCGGTCCACAATGTGACGAGAGACTGAAGGGCAAACATATGTGACCCACTTCTGCACAGCACATAAAGTGAGCTTTTAGCAACAGGTTTGAATCTAAATTGATGTTTAAATGCAGACAGCTTTGCCCATGTGGCGCTGTCTGTCTGAGCCATGGAGGGAGATGGCCAGGAATGTAATGTCTTTAATGTCCTGATCTATTCAAGTACAGCGTTTAGTCTGCTCTTAATTATGCGGCTACTGAATAGCATTCATGTCTGGGCCAGATTGTGAGTAAAAATGATTTGATGGCTCTCATTATATCATTTTTTAACAGTTTGGGAGAAGGCCGCTTTCTGTCCTTGCGGTATTTTTAAAAAAAGATAATTAACACAAATGAATAGTGGTTCACTTTTATTTAGTCAATCTATGAATATGAAAAATGCTACAAGGTTTTTAATCACCAAAAATATGATATGAATATATGGTCAGTGATGTCTTGTCATAGTCTGTCTGTGGAATTATTACACATATCTGAGCTGTTAATAATTTATCATGAAACATTTAATATTAGGCTAATACTGTAAGTTTAATTTAAAAAGTAAAGGTATTTACTGGTGATGCATACATTTTTCTGTGAAGGCATATCTTTTCCGAATCGCTGTTGTAATTAAAATCATTAATGGCACCACACAATTGAGGCACAAGTTACAGAAATACATTAGTGGTGTCAATCAAACAAGAAGAAAATGTCCTTTATTTCACTTTCTAATCTATGCTAGTAGTTCATAGACTAATAATATATCATTGAACCAACTGTATTTCATTTTTTTTCCATTTTCCTAGATCAATATTCTGTCAATGTAGTCACAAGTTGAGAGCAGAGGTTAACCATCATAAACAATCCTATCTTCTGTATCGTCAATCACAGGTGCAGCAGAATGAAATCCTGACAAATGTGATGTGGTTTTCATGGCATCTTCATGGAGGTTTTAGTGTCTGTTGGCCGGTGAGGGGCAGAGAGAAGGCGGGGTTAAACACCGACGGGGCATCTTTGTACAGCTGTTAAATCACTTTAGAATGACCTATTGTCTGAAAGATATCACTCAGTGTTTGGGGGTGAAAGGGCAGGTCTTAAATGGTGGATAAGTGTGCTGACACAATGTGCTCTGACACTTTACTAGACAAGCCTGAAACACTGTTTGGCTTCCGCTTGTAGACCTCTGGGGAGCAGTCTGTGGCTCCTGTCTGTGCTACTATGGATCCTTTATCCCCAACAACTATTGATATTATCCAGCTGTACCATCAAAACGGGGCATTGTTAAACTCCACGAAGGAAAAACCTAGATCAAAACGGTTACAAATGAAATATACAGTTTTTCTGTGGAAATAAGTAATTTATCTTAAAGTATTAAAAATGACAAAAAAAAAAAAGGTTTGGTTTTGTTTTTTACATCAACAACAGCACATACGTACATACATACCAAAGTGAATGGATATTCTCTCTCTATCTTTTAGAATTACAATTTTGGATTTCTAAATAGATATGAATTGGATTTTGAAACACATAGCTCACAGACAACAGTGTTGCTACATCACAGACTATTAAAGTAAATTATAGGATGCACTGGAAATCTGTTGTCTATACCACTAAATTTTTTCTATGCCTGATGTTTAAGACTGCCACAGTGGAACCAAAGACCTTGTAAGAACTGTATCTTTTATTACTTCACAGCCAGTATCTTCTTGAAGTTTATGTCTTTATAATGTTTTAGTCATTGTCTTCTTTGTTTTCTCTTTGGGACAAATTGATCCTGTTCTGTCTGTTTTATGTAACTGGTTGTTCTGTTTTCTATTAATTTCTGAGTCTTACCTTGTGCTGTTTGGAGGTGCAGTGGTTGAAGCTGGCCAGGTCGACTGATATGTGTCCAACAATACCCTTCTGGAGACAGGCTTGTCCCACACGAGTGCACAGGGACTGGAGGGTTTCTGGGCTCAGAGATCTTTGTGGGATACAGGAGCCCAGGACCTCCAGACCACAGGGGCTCTTCAGCTGGTCTCCACAGGATAAAATGGAGACTTGCCCACCCGGCTCCAGCAGCAGATCCACAGTCACACAGGAGAGGCTGTCTGAGGGCAGGTAGGCCTCCATCACACCTCCTGCACAGGTATGACAACAACACTGTCAACAACACTATCATGACATTGTTCCAATATCATATTACAGTCTACAGCAGTGGCCATCAACCTTTTTCAGTCGCGACCCCCATAATAACAGTCATTGGCATTCGTGACCCCCAAGAAATAAGCAATACCACAAAATGTCACCTTATGTCAAATGTTTGATTTTATTTTTAGAATATAGACCAAGATACATTAATTTAGCAGACCAAAGAATAGGAATCTACATTGCATAGATTTTCATGTTTTCCTCACATAATCTGGGGACCGCCTGAAATAATTTTGCATTCCCCCGACTACCAGGTTGATAACCATTGGTCTACAAAACCTTTGATAGAAAGAGTTTCAACATGAATACTGAGTATTGGTAATAGCTAACTAAAACTGAATGAAAAATCTGTAAAAGCAAAGTCTTGGGAAAATATATAATTTACACAATTGTTTTCAAATTGGGGTATGATGCCACTATTATCCCACATTTACATACACACATGTTCTACCTCTATAAGGGAACCCAAGTTTTTTGCCCAGGAACACAATACACAGTCAACACAGTCAATAAGCACTGTGGAAGCAAAACTGAACCATCAACTTTCGAGTCAGTGGATGAACATCACCAACACTGTTGCCCCGAAAAGAAAAAGGGCAGCGCACCAACGAGTCCTATAGTGTTTTGTAATAATGATGAATGATGTTTGAGGTCAGGCTGAACAAATATCAAGAACCTCTATAACGGGACATTCACCTGTATAAAAAGAGCCATATATTTGACTGATGCAGCAGTAAAAATCCAGCATTCCAGTTACAGTGCTGGCAGGTAGATTCTATTGAGAGCCTGTGAGAGCAGTCTGACCTTGCCTGAGAAAGGTCTGGAGGAAGCTGGTCCAAGTGGAATGCTGGGAGGTTTTAGCAGGACGAGCGTGCGAGGACAGCCACTGTGGGACCTCCTTCAAGAGCCAGAGAAGCACTGGCTCCTGCGGACAAGATCAGACAAGAGGGAACACACAGTCGTACATCTCCACAGGTAAAGATTATATCACACTGTTTGTAGATCCGAATGTAGAATCATGATTATAGAGATTCCAAGACAACAATTTCACAAGAAAATATAAAAAATAATTGTTGACATTTGAGAGGCACCATTATCTGATGTAAAATATGAATAAAAAAGTAAATAATTTTGTCAGTTGCAGCTTGTCTGTTTAGTGTCTATACATTGTAATAAAGTCACAGAAGTCACAACATATTGACATCTCTATAGATGAGTGGCCTTGTGTCGTGTGGACGCCTGTTATCCTTGCAGAATGCGGACTGAGGCTTGGACGGATTGTAAATGAGTGACAGCCTATTATCAGGAGGCCTCAGGAGTCTAATGGCTTTAACTGGGAACACGGAAACAACACCTGCCCTCAATAACAGTGCGTCGGCCCAGACAGCACTGGATACTAAAGCCATCTGTTTGAGGATCAATCGGCCCGGATCAATTGCACTCTCTTTTGTAACCAGCAAACACCAACACGGCCTCGGCACTTCATTACGCTGCCCATTTTTCACTCCTGTTTTAGCGTTCTAATAGTTTGGTTAATGAGCTGCGCTGTCACCTTCAGCAACAACATTAATGTCTGTTTGTGCACTAAAAACACAGTCTCTATTTCAGGAAAGATGTTTGGCTTGTAAATAATCAAAGAGAAAGTGTGTGATGGTTGCATGTTGCCTCTATAATCATCTTATTCATACTAAATTAATACTGTGCTATTTAACCCATTAGGATTTACTAATTAAAACAATCAAAAGTTGACATTAATAATTAAACCATGTGGAACTAAATGAGAAAAGCACAACTAAATAGAATTTTGTTTTGAACATATTTTAGCTCTAAAGTACAAAAATATGAACCAAAATGTTGTTGTTTCAATTGTAGGGTTGTATACCACTCTAGTATGTAGTAGTAGTAGTACATATTTACAATATTAATATGTGCTAAGCTGGTCAAATATTTGTGCTTTTTTTATTTGTATTGGATTTTTAGTCAACCTTTGAAATTGTACAATAAGGAAAGACAGGGACAATAGTCCAAGTGGAAAGTGTTCTTCAGCGATAAAATTGGGTAATTTTCAGGGTTGGATGGCAATATACATTTTTTAAATGCTGTTGTTTTGAAACTACTATTCCTTCAGACATAGTTTTCTTCAGCGGCTGCAATAATTGCTGAGTTTCAGGCATCACACAACAAGTCCTTTAATTTAATCAGATAAAATGTGTTATTATCCAAATGTAGAGTACGATTGGACGAAATGGAATGATGAATCTTGTCACAAACAGAAACAATCTGGTCCGACATTATTAGTTTGGATATTTGCAAATAATTGAAATATGTAAGTGGAGATTTTTCTAAACTTTATGAAATTGCACAGTAAGGACAGACAGAGCAACCATACGGATTAGTCCAAGTGGAAAGTGTTCTTGGATGGGAGCATTACTTTGTTTAGAGTATAGACTGCTGTGCTTGGCTGGAGCTGGAGCTGGGGCTGCAGATTATGCTGTTGATATTCCAGTCATGACACAGCCATCATCATATTCAAGCACTGGAAGAGGCGAGGTCAACCGCTCCATAGCGATTCTCCCTGCACAAGCCATGAAGCACACAATGGTGCGGCAAAAAGTGTAAAGGAGCGCTTGTCATTTTGAACGGAAGAGCAATCTCACCCCAGGACTTTGCCTATGCGCCGCACAGAAAACAGCAGGGCTCGGAGACAAGAAATAGAGGGGTCTCGCCATAAATTATTTGGACTTAAACTGTGTACAGTGGAGTAAGATGGGATTCATGCTTTGCTTGTTGTCCACATAAAACCAGGCAGTGTGCTCGTAAATAAAAAATATGTCGTCTCCAGCACTTTGATTGCCATTTCAAGCCATCATTACACAAAGAAGCAGTGGGGAAACTCGAGTCAGTCTTGTGAATAGTACATAATGCACTGGCTCAGAAACAAGCAGCTTCAATTCGCCTCAACAATGGCTAATTTGACTTGTTCTCTAAAATGTAGTCTTGCTGGTGTTTGTTCTTTTCACAATGTTTTGCTTGTGGCTGACTTGAGCACAAGGCCGTCTCATGTGTACCAGAAGCTCTTGACCTCGAGTGGTTCACAAGGACAGAATCAAAGCACTTGTCAAAACGTTGGGTTTAATTAGCACCAGGCACAACAGTTAAGCCCCACATGAACAATACTTAGAGGGACAACATCTGTCTAACACCTTCTTTATTTTCCTCTTGTACAGATTATCAAATGACCCATTTCCTGCACTGATTTAAGCTGAAATAGGTGGTGCTGAGGATGTGGCGGTACACAGCGTGATAAAGAAAAGTCCATCTGTTGACACTATTAGGAGTAATTTTGACCCTCTTGTGCCTAATGATCCGTGCGGCTGTGTGTAGGGTTGCCGCGGGCGATGACTGCAGATCTACATGTCTTTAACCTCTCTCTGTGTAAATGCTCAAAGAGGCCCCGGGGCATTGTGGCTCTGGGCTGGGGCCCCGTGCACAGAATGGAGACCTCTCTGTGTTTGGAGTGAGATTCTCTTTCTCCACCTTGTATTCGTTCTTTTGTAAGTGCTGGCATTATTTTGAAAACACATGGCTTTTATGTGAAGTACGCTCACGCTGAGCATATTAAAACAAGCAATAATTAACAAACTGTGTGTCGGTTTGAGAAATATGTCTCTACATTACATTGTAAAGCACATTTAAGTAATAATACTAATATTAAACCTACAGAGAAATAATGGATTAAGATAAAATAAAGCATTTGTGGCTTATTACTAATACATGGAATTATAATTTTCATAAACATCTGAGTTATTGCTTCCAAACACAGTGAATTGGGGTTATCTATTCTCTTCATGGAGAGTCATAGCTAAAGCTATTAGGACTTGTTTTTCTGCAAGTGTGGTATTAATGAGAATTATGGCTCAAAATACACTTTAATGTTTAGACATCCTTCTAGACATTCTGCCATGAGAGCAGATATTAGAGCCACCATTAAAAATGCATATCTTTGAATGTAATTAACAGCTTTGCTTCATAATTAGTCAATACATAGAGCACTTATCGTGAGCAGTCTGAGAGCAGAGAGCGAACACAGTGGCACAAAGACTCTGGGAGAGATCTGTGGTTTGATTAAAAGAGTAGAGTAGAATAAAGGCCAGTTAAAGTGTTGTGTCCATATGGCCCCTAGGCCCCGAGGCTGCGGACCACACTGGGGCCCAGGCGCTCGTCCCTCTCCACGGGACCCCAGCTGCTCAAACAAACCCCATTTATGTCCCTGTTTTGCCACAATTACAGGCCTTGGCCGGGGTTCAGCCACTCGCCGCCATAATTAACACACCGCATCCCGACGACTCCAGGACCACGCAGCCCTATGTATAAAGAAGGAGAAATGGAACAAACACTTGGAGAGGCTTCACTAGAAAAAGATAAAAAAAAAACGACAGGCTTTGTGTTCCAAGTCCAAAGTCGTTAGGCTCTAATTAGTTTACATAGAGCGCCCAGATAAAATGGCAAAACACAGTAATTAACACATGACAGGAAATCAAAACTTGCAGAGTAAAAGGGGATATTTTTTAAGACAGATTATACAGCCCATAAACTAATACAGAATTAAATATCTATACACAATTCTCATCATCTCGAAGAAATGTGATACTACACAATTAAGAATTTATATGATTTTCTTTCTTTCTTTCTTCTTCTTTTTTTTTTTTTTTTTTACAATTTAGTGGTTAGATTAGATTTTAGGTTTCATTTAAGTCACTAAAATACAATCCAGCAAATGGTCAAATGTCCTCTTGAGGCGTGTGCACTGTGCATGAGCCTCAGAGGCCACTGTCAGTATTGATTTTGTTGTGGCAAGTTTTATGATGGTCCTGTGACCCCCATAGTGACCTCATTTGACCCACAGTGACCTCTGGGTTCATTTTATCAACATTAACTTAGGTTTGATGGTGTTAAATCTCAGGATAAAAAATACAAAGTGGATAATTGGTAATTTATGAAAAATAAATGCATGTAACTTTAATAATGACAAATAATAAAGTAATTCCGCTTATGACTACTCATTAGGCCATTAAATATCACTTTACATACAACATAACCCCTTTAGAGCTGTTAGGACACAGCTTAGTGTAATGGGGATGTCAAGATTAATCAATTTTATTTAATTATCTCTGATTATGTTCTATAAAGCACTTGCTGTTTTTTTTTTTTTTTTTTTTTGTCAATATACTTCACTTTTGCAACATCCTTCACTTTTGCATGTATTGTGTCTAATAGGATGTGATTAAAATAATAATAAGTAAATAAATAAATAGATATATATAAATTTTCTCTACATTTTATTTAGATTTTATATTGATCCTTCATATTCTAATTTTACCTGAATCCCTTTGTTCCTCCAGGCGTCAGGGCCGTAGCGCTGGTACTGGCTCAGGGCCCATGGAAAGCTCTTCATATGACTCACATCACACACAGCAGTTCCTCCCACTTCACTGTCCATTTTAAACAGCCATCGCGTCACATCCAAGTTCTGCACCATGAGCTCTGCCAGACACTCGTGAAGCTACAAGCAAACAGACAAGTATTAGTCACAGTAGGGGCGTTTTTGAGACTTTGTACAGGTTAGAGTGATACATGTTCAAATAGCCATCGGCAGAATTATCACATCGCAATGGCTGCAATTATGTAGGTACTCGAATTGTCTTTGTAAACAATCTGATTCATTGTCTTTTTATGTAAGAAATGTATAATATCAACTTATACAAACATTTTCAAAAATGCATGTGATTCTTGTTTCTTTTATAGTTCATATTTAAGTCTTTTCCCAAATGTTAATGCTCCTGTATGTGTATAAAATATGCTCTGTGAACTTGATTCTGATTTCAAATATATATCTCAAATCGAATCGCTATCCTGATGAGATGCTTCTTTCTTTCATTAATTTCACTTGAATAAACACATGTATTTACATAAATACTGTTCTGATATTGTAAGTCCTTCCTTTACTCCTTACAAGGTTTAGAATCTCTCAACACAGACAGTTTTTTGCCTTTTGATGAGATTTTTTTTTCAAGCAAAGATCCCAATTTTGAAACACAAAGAAATATTTTATGTCTAGAGGTTAAGTTCATATTCAACAAATCTGCTATCTGAGAGTTGAATAGCAAATTCAATCATATAATTCTTTCAGACCTTTCCTTCAACATTTTTTTTAATGATAGAAATTTTAAAATGTTATAATGTCAAGTGAAGGCCACTGTTAAGATTGTCAGTATCAACAGAGGTCAGTGATTTGCTCGAAGACTTTTGGGGAACCTCTGAACCTGGTCGAGTGAGTAGATATCCTCTGCACCGGGGGGGATTTCAACACCAGCCTCTCTAAAGATCCTCCTGGCCCCAGACCTGGTCCCGTACAGCTGTGCAACTGCCGGCTCGGGGCCCATCAGTGGGACGCCCAGTTCATCTGCTACGGCCAGGTCGTCGGTGTGTGCCACTCCAGGAACGATGTAGGCGCGTTTGCCCTGGATGAGGTGTCGGATTCTCTGCAGAGTGCGAGGGCTGTACCTGAGCAGTGACGACAGGCACATGCTGTGGTTCTGAAGGGAAATACATAGATGTCAGAACACATTTTACAAAAATATGAAACTATTTGGGATTGGATTTATGTTTTGAAATCAGTACTCAGTTCACAGTGCAAATTTCAAACACATCCAGGCGCTAGGGTTGAATAATAATTGATGCCCAGATGCAATTCAATACTAACATTAGAATCAAATCTAGATGTTTATTGATACTAGGGCTGCAATGACTAATCAACTAGTCCACTATAAAAAATAATCAGTGTCTTTTGATAATCACAATTGTTATCCGGACAATACAGACTCACACATTCGAAAAGAGCTTAAAAACAGGTGCATTATTAAATCAAAATGTCAAAAAGAATAAACATTTCCTTATTTTCATAAATAATAAATGTATTTATTCATAAATACATTATCTTAAAGATTTCGGTCACCATATTTCAACATTTATTTGGTAAATAATCGTTTGACTAGTCGATTGATTAAAAGATAATCGCTGATAAGTTGACAACTAAAATATTTGTAAGTTGCAGCCCTTATTGATACTGAAATAAATTAGCAAAGTTTGACCTTTCCTGAATGTTTTGGTTTAGTTTTTTTTTTGTCTCTGTCAGAATTAGTATAGGACCACATGGTAATATTAAAGGGTCTCCTATTATTTTGTGGGTATCATTATATTTTGTTAAGAAATTGTGTGCTTTTCAATCAAGCAACCAAGCATTTTTCTTCGTATCAAAATGAAGTTAAATTTTGCTTCTGTGACAACAACATTATAAGAAGCATTAACATTCACTGTAATATGAGCTAAACCAGAATATGTCCCGTGGTTTTCAGTAGTTTTGTATGGCAGTTTAAAGTCTGAACTACAGAGTGATCATCAAGTTATTTCTCCTCCCAAAAATCAACAAACATTTTGTTATTTGCAGAGAATGCCCTGTTATCAACACAACTGCCGCCTATGCAAATTCATAATTCCCACAATTCAAATTGCGATTTCGATTTGATTACAATAAACTGTGCAGCCCTACACGAGTACACACTTTGCCTCTGATTTATGACTGTGTACAAACCAGATCGGAGATTGTAGCTGCCAGCGGGGATGTGACCTCTCCAGGTTGAATTGATAAGATCTGCCTGTGGGACGCTGTTCTATCCTTCACTTCTCTAATGTGTGCTACAATGAGCTCCTTGGGAATACAACTAATTACTCCACATCTGTATTTATTTGATCCACATGGAATTATCCTTCTGTCACTGCTACAATACGCTGCCAGCCACAGGAGCAGCAATTCATCTCGGCAACACGTCTGGCACACTTTTAACAACCGAACAGCAGGAAAATCTATATCTATAAATGAGAGGGAGTGTTTCAAGTTGTGCTATCAATTTACAGCAAAAGGAAAAACTACTTTAACATAATGGTTGGTGAGAGTTGAGTAGACAGCAACTGAAATACTATATATAAATTAACTGTAATGTAGCATTTTATAGAATCAGGTACTTGCACAGACCCACAAAATAATTTACTCTACTACCCCCTAGAGGCCATTTTACACATTACAGCTTTGTGTTTCGATCAAGTTTTTCCTGAATTTAACATAGCTGATAGCTTAAATTATATTAATAACTCAACTGGAAAGTAGTCAACAGCCTCTGGAGTAAGGATTATGAAGCGTCTTTTGGACAATGAGTTCTCAGGGGCCCCAGCTGTGCCCTCCTCTTGGGTTCTGTTACATTTTAACAGACTGGAGTAGTACTCCGTTACATCTTCATTCAGGCGCAGTGGACACACGTAGATCACTTCAATATTTTCATCTACAAATAAGAATACAAATCAGAATCAGTGTTTTCCAAATGTTGCAGAAACAATCCATAATTTAATTACTGAATCATTTTTAATACAATTTTGGTGGCTCTTAAACCGGGCCTAAAACAGGACCTATCTAACTGCATTTTGTGTAAAAAAAATAAAATTAAAAAAAAAAAAAAAAAGGAAAAAGAAAAAAAAAGGGAGTTTTAAAATATCATCAAGTTAAATCTAGGGCTAGTCTGTTTACTAGAGCTATATATTTGAAAATATTTAAGACGAAGCAGTATCCTCAACTCCATCAGACTTTTTCAGAAACCTCATTAAAATAAGTTAATAATACGAACACAGACCTATCACACACAGTTTGGTAACTTTTAAACAACAAACAAACATCGTTGATATTCCTGCAGTCACAGCTACATTTTTTTGTTTTTTTATTTCTAAACCTGTTTTGTCCAGTTTCTCAAGAAGCACCATGTCACCTATTGCCCCTACCCATAAAAAAAAAACTGATTACAGATTAATCAGAGTTACTTATATATGTTTATAACCATACTACGAGCATAAACTATCATTTGTTGAACCAATTTTGTGTTCAGCTTGTTTTTGGGGGAAACAATTAGACTATAGTCTCCTTAATTAATAGAAATACTGGGAATGCTTTAAAACAATTATATTAGTAACGTTTATTACCTGTGATCTTACCTCTTATTTCACACAGCCTTCCTATCTGAATGTTCTGGCGCACATCAAAGTCCCTCAGGCTGCGTCTCTGCTTCTGGGAGTATCCTGAAGGAACAATGTCATGAAAACTCTTTTTAATGGTTGAAATTATTAAGAATTTGGGCAGAACAAACACACACACACACACACACACACACATACATACACACACACACAGACTTAATAGCGTTTTGACTAATTCCTCTGAGGCAGCTGATGGTTAATTTAGCTCAATAACTAGCAGGTGGCAGTATAATGTAATGTCCACTACTGAGCCGCAGTGACATGTCGAGCATCCTTTCCGAGTGTGCCAGTATTTGGGCCTGACGGAGAATCCTCAGCTGAATCAAGGTAATTAAATGATTGGATTCATGCTAATTAACAACAATGGGGTTCAACTTTCTAATTATCCTTGTTCACACAGCACTCTCTGCAGCCACCCCGAGTGCAAATAAAGCATTCCATCTGCTAGTAATTAGGCTTAATAATTTTAGACAATCGTTCAATGATTTACAATGGCTGATTACAGTCTAAATGTGCGCGCTGCAGTGAAATTAGAATAAGAACGGATCATAGCGTGAGATCCCTGTCTGGAGAACGAGAGTGCGGCGCTATAAAAAAAAGACCTCTGCGTCTCTTCTAAATATTCAACATAATCGCTTTTCATTTGCCTAATCTGCAAATTAGACAGCTATTGGGGTGTAATTGTTGTGTTGCCGGTTTAGGGACAGTCATCACGCTGAGAAACTCATTTGAAGGATGCAGATCGGGGCAGAGGGCCACAGTTCTTGCCCCACTAGAACTCTGGATGAGACCTACCTAATGACGGGACGTGGATAATGGTTCTCTTGGAGGCCCGGATGTGGTTCCAGTTGGCTGCCAGATGCTGTGAGGAAGAAGGGGAGTGATCAGAGTCAGAAGATACAAATCATTGCCGCATGTTCGCGCTCCCTCTCTCTCTCAGGGCGAACAGCAGCAAACCAAGCATAACATATCACTTTAATTAAATTAGGCTATTACTTTACAAAACATCTTCTCACAATTAAATCTATCACAAAGGTACATGCAGCTACAGGCAGGGAAGATTAGCAGGCTTAATTAACTTGGTGTGAATGTTTGAACAGAAGACATGCATTTAGAACATGTAAACAGACATGTAAACAGATAAAGCCCTAATCAACTAGTGGTCTAGGATTAAAAAGAATGACAAGAAGAAAACCCGATACACATCTGTACTGTGCAATATAATTATTGATCTAATGCCATTTATTTCAGTGACTTTCAAATAAATTAAAGATATAACGCTGACAAAGCACCTAAATATTAAAACTATTACTATGTGACATTATTTATTTATTTAGCTTTGAGTTGTGTTTGTTTAAGTAATAACATTTGGTGAGGTTCGCACCTTATGAAAACTCTGTGATTTTAGTTCATAAACCATTAATGGAAATTGGCTCCTATATTCTCTTCAAAATAAAGCATTTTTTTCTCTTAAACTTCACTGCACTGGATGCCTAATCCAAGTTTACATATGGAAAGTGAAAGACAAACTGCTACACTACAACCAGGTTTAGATAGTATGTGTAAGTGCATGTTGAAGGTTAGAGAACTTCAGAGGGTTTCACCTGTGCTCTGCGGCGTTGATTCTCTAACTGGTTGAACCTCCTTGCTTGCAGAGCCTTTCTCACTCGACACATCTGCGTGTGCATGAGCCAGGATATAGAGATGGTACCAACTGCCCACTTGCGTTTACGGTAACAAAAGTAGGCTGAGCGGGCGGTGAAGCGTCTCCAGCAGGACTGAATGTGAACAGCAGCAGCCTCAGTGCCACCCTCTCCCTTGAAGCGCTGACCTGGACGTGACAGCACTTCCAGAACATCGTCCTGATTGTGCAGCACAGAGAGGAGGCTGCTGACCGGCAGAGTTCTTCTCCACTCACTGTCCCAGCTGTGGGCCAAGTCCACGAGCTGTTCCCCCTTTACAACAGCCACAGGCACAGCATACGCACGCAGCAGCTGGCACAGGTGCTTCAGAGTGTGGTCAACACGACTCCAGCACCGGCTGAAGTTCTTCTTGAAGACACAGAAATCTTTTTCCGATGCTTTAATTTGACCCAGTTTAATTGTAAAAGTCAGTTTACAGGTATTTTCAGGAGGTTTATCAGAGACGATCTAAAAAACAAGGACAAGTTATAAGTTCCAATTGACAATAGAATATAAAGCAGAGAAGAGCCTAACTTTTGAGATGCTTTCTCTATCCGTGTGGTCGGTGGTTTTGGAGGTGATGGAGGGAGGAGGGGTCTTAGCTGCAGGAGGAGAAGTCTCAGGGATAGGCTCAGTTTCACACTGTAGTGGCCTGGGGAACCTGAATTCCAAGGTTTTTATTCCTAGAGAGATAAACACAAATGGCACATTATTAACATTCAGTTACCATACAATAATAAGACATACATTAAAACAAACCTATCTTGGAGCATATCAAGTCTTCTCCAAAGTGAAGTGAAGCGTCCTTGTGTTGACTAACCTGGTGTCCTCCTGGACAAGATTTATAAGATAAGATAAGATAAGAGATCCTTTATTTGTCCCACAATGGGGAAATTCCACTGTTGCAACACACAGTTTAGGACAGGAATGAAAGAAATAGGCGCATGCAATAAAATAGGATAAATAAACATGGTCATAAAAAATACAATATAAAGTATAAAGTGCACACTCTCATTTACAGTAAAAATGGTAACTAAAGTGGCTTAAGTGTATTGTTAAGTGACTATAGTGAGGTAAAAGTGTATTAATAGTATGATAAATTATATTGCACATGATTGTAGCGGGTGAATGACACATGTTCAGGGCTAACAGTGTTCATTGTAAAGTCTGACAGCAGCAGGAAGGAAAGACCTGCGAAACCTCTCCTTCACACAGCGAGGGTGAATCAGTCTGTCACTGAAGCTGCTCTCCAGGGCAGACAGAGCGTCCTGCAGGGGGTGGGACTCATGGTCCAGCATAGACGTGAGTTTAGCTAGAACCCTTCTGTCCCCCACCTCACGCACTGAGTCCAGAGCACAGCCCAGGACGGAGCTGGACTTCTTGATGACCTTGTCCAGCTTCTTCCTCTCCCTCTCTGTGATGCTGCTGCTCCAGCAGACCACACCGTACAGGACGGCTGATGCCACCACAGAGTCGTAGAAGGTCCTCAGGAGAGGCCCTGACACTCCAAAAGACCTGAGTCTCCTCAGGAGGTAGAGCCGACTCTGACTCTTCCTGTACAGTGCGTCTGTGTTATGAGTCCAGTCTAGTTTGTGGTTCAGATGAACACCCAGGTACTTGTATGAGTCCACTCTCTCAATGTCCCTTCCCTGGATGTTCACTGGTGAGGGGGCAGTGGAGTGGCGTCTGCGGAAGTCCACCAGCATCTCCTTGGTCTTTCCCGCGTTGATGAGGAGGTGGTTCTGCTGACACCAGTCCACAAAGTCCTGCGTTACTCCTCTGTACTCTGCGTCATCGTCGTCCGTGATGAGTCCGATGATGGCAGAGTCGTCAGAGAACTTCTGCAGAACACAGCTGTCCGTGTTGTGTCTGAAGTCCGAGGTGTAGAGGGTGAAGAGGAAGGGCGCGAGGACAGTGCCCTGCGGCGCCCCCACACTGCAGGTCAGAGTGTCAGACACACAATCCCGGGCTCTCACAAACTGGGGTCTGTTCGTGAGGTAGTCCAAGCATGACCATGAGCATCTATGTTATCAGAAGGGGCATAAAGTGGACGTACCTCCTCTTGCGTCTTCATTTGTCTGAATGCTCCCCACTGGAAAAGACGGGCCGCAGAGTTTGGACTGAAACATTTAAACAGAACATTAAGCCTATCAAGAATAAGGTGTGACATACTATCTCCATGACCAAGCAGCTGTTTGAAATTTTATTTGCTGCAGTAATGTAACATTTATGCTAGACCTGCAGGTTAACAATACAAATCATTATCAATCTATCAATATAATATGTATATTTCATGAGAATTGGTGCTCCATGGGGATGTTAGCACAAGTAATAACTGTACAATCGCACTTTATTTCTAGTCTTAAAGGCTGAAATTACGGTTGCTGTTCTTGTAGAACATAGTTGTACTAAACCCTGTGCACATGCTCCATCCTCCTCAGCCCACTGAGCTCTCTGACAGACCACAGGTAGGGCCAGGTGCTACCAATCTCCCCTCAAAGGCACACATCTGTCTCAAGCAGCTTTGGAAAAGGTGGTAGCCTTTGTAAAATCGCTAGAATGCAGAAGCTCATTGTCTGGCGTGGGCATAGAGTGGAGCTGGCCTGAGCGGCGGGCACAGAGCCAGTGCGGAGCTCCGGCTGTCTTATTGGCATGCTGGAGCAGGTAGTGCTTCTGTCCAGAGACAGCTGTAAACCAGCAGCCCATAGCACAGCAATCAGGCACCACTTTCTTTACAAGAATGCTGATGTGCCGCAATCTGCTACTTTCTGCTTCTGTGGCCAGCTCTTCCATCTCTCCTAGATCTGGGTGACAGTCCTGCCTTTGTTTCTCATGTAACAAAATCACAAAACAACACTGGAAAGAAAGTGTGTAAAACATAGCTGAAATTGATGCCGACCTTTGCAAAGATGAATGTGTTACTTTTGACAGGTGCAACTGCCACTTTATCAACTTATCACGAGCTACAATACTTCCCAATCACATTTGTAACAATAAATCTTTCAGTTACAATGAACAAAAGCAGGCGACACAACTGCCTGCTTGGTGCAACAATGTACTATTTTATGTAACTGTACAGTCAATCCAGTAACAGTAGAAGTGCAGGATAATATGTGGTTCAAAGAATCAGAAATACAAAATGAAAACAATGGGCTTAAACAAATTAAGATAAAACATGTGTTCATTGCACACACAATACCTTTCCATCCAGTGGGCGGGCCTGGCAACGCTTTTGAGGACGAAGGTTTGGGAAACATTTCAGTTGTGGTTGCCTGTGGAAGTTTCAATGTAAAATGCATAACAAATACTTAAAAAGATCACGATTAAAAATACGTTGAACAGACACGTCTAGCCAGTGCAAAGTTCCAAACAAAGGTGTGAAGTGATAATTCTGGGTTATGGATTTAAAAAAAAAAAAAAAATTAACGACATATAGCAGGTTACATTTTTGTTGATATTGATCACCCAAAAGGGAGCTGTGTCTTGGTTAATATAATCAAAATAAAATATTCACAAAGATGCTTACCATTTAGGAATGAGGACTCTGTTTGAGGTGTCTTCGATGCTCACCGTTTTCAGGTAGTCTTCAGCACCTTTCTGTTGACAGCTGCTTGATTAGTTCTGCATTATTTCTGTGCATTGATTTACATATAATAAAACAAGTTAAATTACCTTAAGTTCATCTTCTGTATTGTGAATTGCTGTCTCCAAATCTTTAAGGTTTAATGTTTTTCCAAACCCAGTGTTATTGAGTTTCTGGAGGTCCCGTTTAAGTTGACGTAAATCATCTTGAACCTGTGTAAATACAAAGAAAACACCACTTATATTAACACGTGTCATCACAGAGTTAGCCTTGCTAGCTCTGAATAATAACTTGGGACTCAGCACAGCACCTGTACTAAAGCTGTCCCCGCATTATCCTCCATTCCGTTCGTGAGTGACATTTGATAATGAATATATTTAACATCAGAAAACAGACTACTACTTTCAAATCAGGACCAGACGATGCATTTTATTAGGTTTGCCCAAGTCCACTGAGTTTGTAAACTTTGGTTACCATGGCAGCAAAGTTTAGAAGATTGTTATTTTGCCCATGATTTTGACTTTCAGGTGGTTCTTCTTCAACTCTACATTACATTTATGGTTCGACTGTCTCTCTTTACATATCTTTAGTGGCTAACGTGTAATAGGTATAGACCGTAATGGTAATGGGCACGAGATTTTAGGTGGATAATAAAACTAGATGGACATGAGCTTCTGCTGCCGTGGCACTTTCGGCGGCCATCTTGTGACTGAAAGTGTAGCAAAAAAAAAAACAAAAAAAAAAAAAACAACAACAACAACAACAACAAAAAAAAACTTGACTCTGTGCACAAGGTGGCAGTTGGACTGTTTATTTTTAAAATGGCTAGCTCTGTACTTCCTGTCCAATTCATTTCTATGGGGTTTTCACCCAATCAGACTAAAATTAATAAATACTGACAGATCCTGCAGTGAACAGTGAGTTGTGTTTGAAACATGTTAAAGACTTTACTAAACAAGCGAGTACTTCACCAAAGGACAATGGTGTGTTTATAAAGGGACGTGTTTGTGTCTCAATGCTAACCCTAATGCATAACAATTTAAAAGTAAACAACCCAACTGCCACCTTGTGCACAGAGTCAATTGGACCATGTATTAATTAAATTGTTTGAATTGACACTTAATGGTAATGTTATATTTGTCTGTCTGAATATTTTTTTCTTCTGAATTATGAAAATGACTATTCAATAATAATATAATTATTCTGTTTACGACTACGGCTATGTCTGTAAAAGAAGAATGTATTGCCTAAATTAGTAATGTCACAACATGGGCATGTGTAAATATGAAAACTTAAGTCATGAAATTATTTCTGGGGGAAAAAAATCATTATTCATGGTCATATTATTCATCTGGTTGAACTACCTTTTTATGCAGGCATTCAAAAATATATAATATTATGTTTTCAATTGTTTGCATGAATTTCACAGTCATAACATGGCTTCCAGTGGACTTTTGTGAACGTTTCTAGCTTTTTATTCAGTCGGATTTTTATTATTATCATTATTAGTATTACTATTATTGTTGCTGTAGATTAAAAAAAAAAAAATGTTTTTTTTTTCAAAAATAGAAAAGGTGAGCTTGTACGGTGAACAAGTCAACATACATTTCGGGACTTATTCCCATGGATGTATTAAATGAATTTTAATTTTTGATTTTATTATAGTTCTATGCTTATTCCACTCACCGGTAGTGACGTAAAAATGCTTTGAGTTGAAAGGTCATTGATGCTAACGCTACGCGGCTAATCTCTGCTACCGAGTTTGTTCCAGATGTCATAAAACCTCAGGATGTCAGACACAGAAGAAAATACAGCAATGTCTGATCCGTGTGTTCTCATCACCAGCTCCGATGATACTTTTAAAGAAGATGAACTAATAAAGCGTATGTATTTCTCTTATGTATGTGTGCATCTTCAGAGGAGACTTGTATCTCAGCTAATGTTCAGTCCTCTAACATAAAGCTTATTTTCTGGATAGACTGATTTAGATGATCATTTTATAACTGTGTAATATAAATGTCGAGGTTCTCACTAAAATGAATTAGTGATCTGACAATAAACAGCTGCGGTTTATCATTTGGACATAGGGCTGCAACGATTACTCGAAATAATGGTGACTAATTGAGTATCAAAATAATTGATGGTTGTTTTCATTGTTAATTATTAAAACAATTTAATAATAAGAGATTCAGAATATCAGTGTGACTTTCTTGGTTAAATAAAGGTCAATAAAATAAAGAAGTAATCGTTATCTAGACTCTACAGATTCAAAAACAAATGCCAAATGAGATTTTATCAAAAAAGAAAACTGCATTCATAAATCTATCTGTAGAAATAATCACTGCTAAAATAATCTTTGATTTCAGCCCTAGAATCACAAGATTTACAATGAACAATGAAACTGTCTCTTTTTGTATTGTGGTATTACATTGTAAATTATGTTTCTTTTTAGAGATTCTGAATTCAAATACTTTGCCCGAGCCCACAAAAACGGACAAAGGAGTGGTCTGGTACCCATGGACCATCAACAACAAATATTACACAGCAGAAGTGTCCCTATGTGCTGTCCCTAATACCTTTCATATGTCATTAGAGATATTCCAGGCTACGCAGGCTTTCATCGCTTATTTTGACAGTTCATCGGTAAATTGAATATATGCCATGAATAATAATGTTGTACTTCACATGTTATATCTGTGTTTTTTGAAATGTGCAGAAAGATGGGCTTGAAAAGTTGAAACCCTGGATATCAGTGGTAGAAGAGATTGCTCCAGAGGTTCTAATTTTAGTTTGTGATAAAGTGTGTGAAAATGGTATGTTTCTGAACTGCAATAGGATACAGATTTATGCAGATTGTGATTAATCTCACAGCATTAATTTTCTCATTTTACTTCAGGGGTTACGAGACATGAAGCACAACAGTGGTGTTTGTCTCATTCATTTGAATTGATAGAGCTTAACCCCCAGGATCTTCCAGACGAGGAGGGTAAGACAGATTTAACAAAACATGTTAAGATATCCACAAAAATGCCAACATTTTTAAAAAATCTTCTTTTTGTTTTTGTAGATGACTTTCCAGAATCCACAGGAGTCAAGCGTATTGTTCAAGCACTAAACGCTAATGTCTGGTCCAATGTAGAGATGAAGAATGGTGAGATAGTTATTTGAGTTTATATTATTTATTTACTTATTTTAATTACAACAACATCAGGGCTGCACACTATTTTGCAAAAGTATTGATATACCAATATTGGCTAACACATTAATCAATATTGCATCTAATTAAACATCACAATAACATCAAGGTCCTTCATTTGACAGAAATGTACTACTTTTAAAATGAAAATTGTGGTTTTACACATAAGTCTTAATTAGCGTTGATTTAGTCTTGGTTTTGTCTCTGTTTTGTTTTTATTTTTATGCAGTTTGATTAATAAATTAAGGCCTGTGCATTTTTTGTTTTAATATAACTGAAATTATAGTCAAAAATTATATTAATATTATATCAAAGCACTTAACAACCATGTCAATAATTTCCAATATTGGGAAGCCCTAATCAACCTTATTCTGGCAGGAAACAACCAGGGGCTTGGGCTGATGAGTAGTTTGGTGGCTGTGGCAGGGAGGCACAATGGCCCACGGAGCAGTGCAGAACCTTCAGTCAGTTGCCCTTTCTTTCCGTTTTCAAACAGTTTATGTATTTTATGTTCACTAAATATTTCCTAATTTTCCTATTAGCTCTCAAATTTACCAATAGAGGATGACGTAGGTGTTCAGGAGCATGAGCAAAAGGAAAGTGAAAAATCTGCCGCACAGGAGGACAGTGTTGTTGGTAAGTGAACCATTCTTGATTTAATAATGACAACATTTCTTCTGTTCTTTACACATTCAATAGAAATGTATCTTTTTTGTTTTTTGTCTACCACAGATGCAATGACTGACTTGGACATTCAGGAACTTGCAGACCTCACAGCAGGAAATGCAGATGTGGATAACTTTGAACGTCTCTTCACTAAACTCAAAGAGATGAAAGGTAAAAACAATATGCACATAGAACCTTCAGGCTATTTCACTTAACATTAGAAATTATGATTGCGCACACTTCCTATAATATTTCCTTTCACATACAGACAAGGCTTCATCGTTACCTCATGACCAACGCAAGGTTCACGCAGAGAGAGTGAGTAAATTATTATGACAGACACTAGATTGTCTTTAACCTACTGCTGACATAATTACATTTTTACTAAGGTAACTATTTGTTTATTTTTGTTTTGATAATGTGTTATGTAGGTAGCAAAGGCGTTTTGGATGGCCATTGGAGGCGACAACGATGAAATAGACAGTCTATCCTCAGGAGAAGAAAGCTAAAATCAGGCCAAAAATCTGGTCCAGGTTCTGTGTATCTCTGCTTTCGCCCCAGTTTAGTCCAACTGATAACAAGCATAACAGCAGGTCTAACTGTTCTTTTTTTTTTTTCTTTCTTTTCATTCTAACTGATCAGATGTGCACCCGATTAAAGAGAAAAATGCTAGTCTGTTCAGTTTCCTGCCAGTTAAATCCACAATCTAATATATGTCAGAAGATTTGTCTATCTATTAAATAATATAACACTTTTAATTGTGTGTACAAAAGGAATGGCTCATCAGAGTTTATTATTTCCCCCTGTGTGTCTAGTTTCAGTCTTATTTTTCAATTGAAATCTATACATTCGTTGCAAACTCGAACAAGATTTCTTTCTTCATCTGTTATGTAACCAGCAATCGACTGAAAATGACATTTGGTTGTTTGTATAATACAACATAAAGTGACTCCCATATGTCAACATTTTGTGTAGACGGTTGATGAAATTTTGTGTAAAATTAAAGCAAAACGTTGACATTTGTAAACTGTTGATAAATGAAAACATATGCAATTGTTTAATTTGCTTTATTGTGGCTAGTCTAAATATCTAAGGAACACTTGTCACAACACTGCAAAAAGTTGATTCGTGAAGAGGTTGTGTTCATGTGACACATTTATGAACTGCTCATAGTTTTAAAATGAGCTGGAGAACAGGTAGACCTAACCCTTGTGCTGTCATGTTGTCATGTTGTGCTGTCATCCACATAAAACAAAAATTGGTATAAAGCATAACAGCGGTCTCTGTCAAAACAAACAAATTAAGATGAAATATAGTTATAGATAGTCCTGCCCTCCATCTGAAATTAAGACGTCACGTTTTCAAATGTCGTGAACCCAACCTCTCTACAAAAGGATTTACAGTATGTTTTGATGTTTGACTGGCCAACAAATTCAGTGTTTGTCTTTCTTTTCTTTTCTAGATTTAGTTGTAATAAATCAATTCAAAAGAGATTATTTTTCATTTAGAGTACCCTGGAATTGAAGGAGGGAATAACATGAAAATCTATTGTTTCTGTACTAATAATTACCTTTTAAAATGCAGCACTATTTAATTAATAAATATTATAAAATCCATCCAGTACACCCTATTGTTTGGCTGCATGAAATAATTATCTTTAAAAATCTCACCATAGTAAGGTGTATAGCGTGTACAACCCGGTTATAAATAATCTCATATAATTACAGATGTGTTTTATAAAACTGTTAATTAACATGCAGCATTGCAGAGAACAAAAAGGAGTCTTACATATTCACACATTTGATTTGCTGATAGACACAGTAATGAAAAGGCAAAAATAAATAGTGTAAGTGAAAGCATGTTTGAGCTTTATCCAGTCAGTGCACATGACCAGTGCAGCACCATCAGCAGAGGCTGCTGTTTATTGACTGACATCTTAACTTAAAATTGTATTACTTCAACCATATTTACTTCATGTTTATTTTTTCCCAAAGTGTTCAGCTCATAAGACAATAAGTCTGGTTATCAGGACACTTGTCAGAAATTAGAAAACGGTTTATTGCCATTGTCAGTGATCAAAATTCACAAACATAGGAACTTGTTTCGGTGTGAGGTGCAACATAAAACAATGAATAAAATATAATAAAATATATAAAAGGGGCATGCATAAGATTAAGAATAAAATAAAATAAAATAGACGATAGACTAAGACTATATACAAAAATGTACAGTTGGCAGCGCAATGTGCAATTGTCTCATCCTTTGCTCTGATACCAAATCACACGGTCCTCTCAGAGGGGAAAGGCGGTATATAATATAGCAAATATTGTTCATGCCACTAAATTTTGGCAATGGTGACTTTAGTTTTCTTATTTTTGGATTAGACGTTATAGCTCAAGACACTCCAAAATGGTAAATTATTCCATTAAATCCATGTGTAAATCTGTTGACTCAAATTTTGTCATGGTATACCTGGCAATATCTCCAGCTCACATCAGAGTTCCCCGGCTGAATAGCTGAAAATCAATGCTATACACAGATGTGGTATTTACATTTACAAATTCCCGTAAAATTAAAACTAAAATTATTTTAAATAACATGTCAACTAAATGATCTTATAGCTTTTTTTACAACTCTCTTATTAGAAGACATTCTCAAGTTAATAATTACAAGAAGACAGAAAGAACTTTCCAAATATGGCTCTCATAATAATCAATGGCAGAGGAGATAACATACTACCATCTAGTGGAGATATAAAGTTACTGCGCCCAATTCTCTGTTAATTTTGACCTACCACTGCTGGTAACTCTTTGAAAACGTTCAAACTATTTTGTGTATTGTTTATATTTTAAAAAATATACATTTTGCTTTGTTTATTATTCTTATTATATTTTTGCCAGTGTAAAACAGCACTCGTGAGTCCAAAAATACATTTGAACAGTTTCCCATTAGGCTTATAATGTTAGTCAACTGTGCACTCGAAAAGACACACTTCACAAAGCTTCTAAACTTTCATTTTACAATTTGAGTAAATCCTTTCTGTCAGTCACTCTGGCTCCAAAACTAATGATTGTGAAATTAGTTTGGGAGCAATAATGAGCCCCCCACTAAGACCCAGTGTATCCATATGCATGAAATTAGTTGTGTTAATACATGCTATGAATCGTGGGTAATGCAGTGTATAATTTAGAGTGCACAGTTCCCGCCGCAGCTCAGCCCTGTGGCGGTGTGCGTGTAAATGGCCATCTATGGACAATTAAGCATTGCTCCTAAACATTAAAAGTTGCTTATTTGAGAGAGCTGCAGGCAGTGGAGCTCACTATTTCCACCATCCTTTAGTTCTCTCACCATTAGGATATGCAATTTCAGACTTTACAATCTCAAAATCCCACCCTTTAAAAAGTACAATCAGAACACGCCATTCTGGTCTGTGAAGAAAAAAGGGGTCAAGTGGAGTATCAGAGGGACCAGTGGAGGACGTCAAAAGAAGCAGGGCAGAAGGACTTGAGGAAGGACCCGACAGGACCCGCTCGTGCATTATGAAAGGTACCAGTGCGTCTTAAATAATGGGGGTTTAGGAGGACGGCTGCACAGAACCGGAACACCCTCTGTTACACAGCCTTTTGTAACACATTGTATTAATAAGCATAACATTGGGCACTCATAATAACAGATAACAGGCTGCGAATGTTTTTTAAAGGTGTTGATTTTTATTTCCGTCTTATTACATTCCATCATTATTTGAAATATTTACGTTAAATCACAAAGAGGCTATGAGAGCATTGGTTCAAAAATAGTGTTACTTTCTTTGTGTTGAAGTAATCCTGTTTAGCCTTTCTTCAAATGATGTAGTTACATACTTCAGCCACCAGGGGATGCAATGCCACTTCCGACACAATAGCATTCAGAGAAGCTGTTAAATGATTCAAAAAAATCAATTTTGCAATACAAACATCTATATTTCAATAAATGCAAGAAGGATACGTTTAATTTCGCTCTGTGGAACATTCCAAGCACAGCATTCACATCCAGATGAGCAGCACCCAACAAACCAAACAAAAATGGAAGCTTTAAGATGGCTTTATGTCAAAAAGAATAGAATTTACCCTTGGAGATTAAATAAATAAATAAATAAAATAAGATCTGATTCTGACATGCCAATATAGAAAGAAAATGACATAAATAAACATATGCTCACAAGGCTAGATTAGAATCAATGTGTGCAAAAACTCTATAGTATATTTCATTTGTTGTAAATAATAGCTGTAGCCAATGCCATCTTTACACACACGAAAGCATCAACAGGGTGAATGATAAGATGACTTGTATTTGTATAAATAAAAAGTTAAAATATGTTACCTCAGTCACTTTTTCTAGAAATGTTGTAGGGGCTATTGGAGGGTTTTGTTCTGCCTGATCCTCTTTTATATAATTATCTAAGATTCATCCATATTTTTGACTGAGTTGCCCAAATGAAATAAATAAATAAATTGATGAATAAATAAGCAGGCAGACCCCCTCCACCTGGAAGGTATTTTATTCCTGAAATCCCATATAAAATGAGCCTTGATTTAGACTTGAAAGCTTAAAGTGAACAAAGTTTTGTCATAGTCTACCATGTTTGCAGTTTCTATACATTCTTTAAGATCAAATGAAGTTACTATGTTCCATCAAAGTATGGACATCTAACACATCTTTACGTCTTGTCTCAGCGAGCCTTCAGCCTCTCGTCATCTCTTTTTCATTCCGAACAAGGGTTGACAAGTTCCTGGCATTTTAACAAAAGAGTCTTGTGTGATATTCAGCCGTGTAAGACAGACACTTTGACATGAAATATATGAAAGACGAAGAAGCAGCTTGTTGTGTGAAAGGTCCAATATATTTTGCCAAACTGACTTGATGTTGTTCTGTTTCATTCACACATTTGAGTATCATCCTGCTTATTTAGTCTCTCCGATGAGATCTCAAAACACTCACTCCCACCTCTCGATGTCATCAGGTGGTAATGTGTCCCCTCATGTTTTTAAAGTCCGATCAACTTCACACAACTCACTCTCACATTTTATAAACATAAAACAGTATTTGTTCACTTGCAATAAAAGATTTTCTATTCAGTACCACCAGTCTCTAGAAAAATAAAAACAGTAAAACCAAATAATATACAATAATATACAAATAATTGAAATTAACTAATAGACTAAAATATAAAACAATGCAATAAGACAATACAATATAATGAACAATGTCGTTTTGAGCCTGATTTAGATTACATCACTTAACTTTGATTTCTCACAGAAATTGGGGCTGAATAATGTGTTTACTTTGTTTTTAACTCAGGAAAATGACATGGACATTCATTCTAGAGCAAATATACTGTGTGAGGTAACACAAAAATAGGAGGTGTTTTGTGATAATGTATCGCTCACCGTGACTTTCATCGACCAGACATTCAACAGACCTGAGCAGTATATAATAATTAAAAACAACATTTGCCATTTTCATTTTGGTTTTACTAATTAATTTATGTTATAAAACATAAACAAGCCATGATTATTTCATCCAAATATTATTTTACACAGCATAAATAATGTGATTTATTGTATTGTATTTAGTCCCACACATGCAGACTTACCTTTATCAGAGCTGGGTTCTTTGTGAATAAAGCCAGAACTGATTTTCCTGCATTTTTGATCTGGCAATTTTCCTAGTAAAGAGTAGTAAAACTGCCAGGACTAATGCAAGGAAGAACATGTGTGAATTATTGCCTGTAGCACTGCTTGTTTCTTTGGCTACGAGCTTGGTTTTCAATGTTACACTAGACTGGAAAAACAGACAGTCTAAAATAAAATACTAAGTTACAAAGTGACTAAATTAAGAAGTATTTATCTTGATTTGAATATAAGTTTGTTAGAATGAAATCTGCCAGTACAGCAAGTACATTTTGCTCCTTATTTCAAATGTAGAAACATCTGTTTTTTCTAATTTCAAGTTTAGAAATGCTTCTCTTTTACTTATTTTAAGTAAAACTAGCCATTTTGTGCTTGTTCTGTTGGCGATCTTTCTTTAAAACAGGCAAAATATAATCCAAACAAGATAAATAGAACTTACTTCAAGCACTTATTCACTTGATCATTTTTTCCACAGTGTACACAGTTCCAAAGTTACATTTCATTTCAAGTGATGCAGCGCATTGCTACAGCGACAAATGCCAGGTTATGTGTGAACAGACCCGGAAATGTTCTGGTACTGAAGTGCAGTGTGAATGGGCATCACTGCTGAGTGCTCTGGCAATCTGCACCTAGTCATTTACTGGGAACTGTGTGAATGGGGCTCATGTCTGACTTGTATAATTCAAGAGAAAATAAAAGAAGGAGAATAAATGTGGATTCCGCTGCTGTGGTGGAGCGTTATGGCAAGCTTATCAAAGTACAGTCGTCTGTTTCTTTCATGTTCCATTTTCAGTTTAGTTTGGATTTATTCTTTATTTCTTGGGGTAACATAGAAACCAAATATTTTCTGTGTAAAAAGTTTGCTGCTCACTGGACTTTGGAGATTAATAAACTACAAAGAATGGAAGTGGATGTATGGGTCACATATCATTAGACAGTGTTCAGTGGAAACAATGATACATTTTAATGATGCATTTTATTGGTATAGTGCTTTTCAGACATCCAAAGACGCTTGAAATAACAGCACACTGGTTTTTGTTTGTTGCATATGTGTGCTCTGGGCGGTGACAAGGAGACAAGACGCAGCATGTCCAATGCTCTCAAAGAACGCAGGCCAATACGAGGATTACATTCAGTTTGAGAGGCGCCTGCCATTACCTCGGCTCTGACTGTCCCCCAGGGCACTTATTACTGCATTTGTATTCATTGCTGTAATTGCTTTGTATGTTTTTTTTTTTCTCCAGAATTTAAAAGAGCAGAATAATTGTCGTAATGAAAGTAGTAATTTGAGCAGAGCATTTGGGCTAATGGAAGTGTACAGAGGTCCAGCCTGTTAAGTATCTTTCAGAAAAAAATACAGATAAAAAAGTTGATCCATCTTGCATTTAATAACTGTAAATGGTTGCCTCTCCACAGATCTTACCTGTAAATCAGCCTGTTGGCATCATCTTCATGGAGAAGAGTTGTTTTTCTCCACCAGAAAAGTCACATAGTGCATCTTTAAGTTGATTGCCTTCAGTTGGGCTTCCTGTTATATGCAACATTTTCAGGATTTTTCCCATTAGAAAAATATAATATATTGTTTTAAATCATTAATTGCTATGGCAACGTTTCAAATATCTCATCATTCAGTAGGGAATTTCCCCATTGTGGGACAAAGAACGGTTCTTTTCTCTTATCTTTTCTTATTGTGAAACACATAGTAACTATATAATATTGAGCCTTTTTCAGGGACCCTTTCATTGCGTCTGCTTCACCCCAAAATAAACAGATACATCTTTATACAATACAATGTTTGATGTTTTGTTTTAAATACTGTGCTGACTCAAGCAGCTTAATTCTATGTACAGTTTTGTGGGTGTATAAGTTTCCTGAACTGCTCTTTGTTGTCTGTTGTCTTCCCATAATCTCCAAAGGACATGAAGAGGCACTGATGATGAGCCGTCAGAACTGCGCCTGAGGGACTGTGTGTGTGTGTGCGTGTGTGTGTGTGCATGTGTGTGTGTGTGTGTGCGTGTGTGTGCGTGTGTGTGTGTGCGTGTGCGTGTGCGGCGTTCTTGAACCTCAGTCGGTGGAAAGACTCTAAAATAAATCCTCTGTACGTCAGCCTGTAATTACACTGAGGAGGGCGGGTTTTGGTTTGGGGAACAAAATACTGTTCTCTCCACAGTGAGCCGCTTCAGAGCTGAAGAGGACAAGGCCTGTGTGCCATACTAGCTCTTTTTCCTCATGAAATAAGTTGTGCTTTGTTTCAATCATGCATATTCCTCCATGTTTTTGAAGTCCATGCTCTTTCACCTAATCATTTCAGGTCACTACACCAAAGCATGTTTAATAACTTGCAGCTACATTGGTTTTTAGCCTTACAGTATATCCCCTCATTTTTCCTTCTTTTTTGTTTATCCACTTTATACTTTTGGCAACAGTAACGTTCTGAATTTGAAGATTAGGGCTGGATTACCTTCACATGCATTTAATACATGTGTTATTGTGAAATATAAACAATGAAAAACAATAATATATCAATAACAATATCCACATTTAGAATGTACTCGATAGTCAAATGTTGTATATTGAGATTTATTTTATTTTATTTTAACATAAAACATAAGATACCACGGTATGATGGTATATCACAGAGTTGCATCATTTCTAATGCATAACATAAACAAGGGACTTCTAAACTATTAAAAGTGTCCTTTGTTATGCCCTACTTCACGGTGGAGAATTCTGGGGAAAAACAAAGCATTTCAAGGAAAAAAAGAGGAGCCTACAGTGAATAGTCTATATGAAAACATATGCATGGATTTAAAGATTTGAGACCATTCCTATCTGGTTACTTACTTTATTTGACATGTTATTCCTATATTATAACCAGAAGATTATCTATTTGTGAACTCAAAGCTGTTAAGAGTGTTGCTTATACCATAAATACAAATAAAAAAGCTCTATCACTACCATCATAAAGCCCATACTCACAATATTGCGTAATATGGCAGTATACCTTAATAATGGTAATCATACCATACCTAGTTGCATATCTTATAAACAATATTCACGATATGATCTAAATGTTGGTGTACTGCCCACCTCTATCAGAATAATACATCATAAACTGGAATGAGGAAAATAAGCATTACAGTGCCAGTCACCACACGCACCTCTAATTCTATAATTATTTGACACGTTGCTGTTGTTCAGATGTCAATATGGCTTGTGAGACAAAGATCAGGGGACTTTTTGTTTGCATGTGACTGCACGTCCCTTTTTGTTGGAAGCTTGAGTTGATTGACTTTTAGTGCACTGTTAAGAGAAGTACAATGTGTTCTGTGCATTTGTCTAGATGACAATACAAAATCTTGAATTTCTTTAGTTCTGGTGTTTTCTGGTGTGAGCAGAACCAGGCCAAAAGGAGTTTCACAGCTTGTTTGTGTAGTCATGAGAAATAATACCTTTTTTTCCTTAGGATCAGTTTAGTTTTTGCAGGCAACCTTTGACTCTATTCTCTATAACTCTTTTATTGCAAAGCAAAATTTTGTGAAAGGCACACAGGAATTGAGAAATTAAAGTAATATATTGAGACATTTTGACAACAGAGCAGCAGAATTCTCCTGTCGCATTCCAGAGGTCTGTGTCTTTCTGCCAACACTGTGTCGGAGCAGAGGTCTTCCTTAACCAGTCCAAATGTTTGGCTTTTCCTCAAAGCATCTTAGAAAACTTTGAGGTCCTTCACACAACACCATATTTTAATCATTTGTAATTGGTTGCTATGGGAAACTATCCAGAAATACTGATAATATGAATTCATGCTTTGGTACTTATGATAAACATAAATTACATTATTGACTCTGGAGTTCAATGACAAAAGTTATAGTGACTACTGTTGTGGGTAAAGTATTGCCAAACATTGTACTAAATAGAACATCAAAATTAATATTACTCAAGTAAAAGTGCAAATTAATGTCCCAAAAAATGACTCAGATACGAGTATAGAAAGGATTTGGGGAAACTACTACGCCAGTAAAAGTAATCAAGGGTAACTGTCTGGATGTAACATCTGGTTTAAAATGCGAAGTTGATTTAATTTGAAGGACAAAACCTTAAACAATGCACAAAATCTGTTATTTTCAAATTATGGTCAACAAAATGGAGACCAGGCACATTGCAGAATTAAGAAGTTTCTAAGAATGGACATTGTGTATATTTTTCTTCTTCATTTTTAAATTCAGTTCAAATATCCATCTTTTATAAATATTAATGTAATTTAATATCAACATAAAGCTTTTGTCACTTACTCACAGTGGGAAGAGTAACCAAAACTTTAGTACTGTTACATGCTCAAATATATTATTCAGCAGAAGTAAAAGTATGCAGTCCAAAAAACACTCCAAGAAGTACAATTTTACTTAAATGTAACTGAGTATTACCCACCTCTTAACATGGTTATGTCAACAGAGGACACAGCGCCACTTGCAGGCACCACAATGTTATTACACCAACTGTTTTTTCAACCTTTTTCCCCCTAAAAAGTTTTAAAGACGCCAAGTGTCAAAGAATGTATTTTGTACAAAGTTGGCAGAGGCCTGTGCCCCCTCCTCACAACCCCAACCCGGTCATTATGAAGGAAGCTGGTAAACCACATCCACCCTGGCTGCTGCGTTTAAGATTCCAGCGCTCTTGTAACACTCCCTCATTTTTGAGCACATTCCAGCAGATCTGAGGTGGTGTGGTTCTGCAGTGGTCAATGTCGAGCCTGTAGGAGACATCAGGAGGACGTTTAAAAGGGGGACGTGTCAGGGGGACATCTATACTCCAGACTCTGATCCTCTCCGCAGCAAAGGCTCTCGGGACCTCAAGGACAACTGGCTAATAAAATCCAGATGACTCAATTATGAAACTTTGCTTGTGAAAATAAAGTACTTTGACTAGTCAGCGTGAAACACGGCAATCTAAAGTCAGGCTAAAAGGCAGAAAGGACATAATTAAAGCAAACCACTGTTTTTTTTAAATGCAAATACTTTATAATGAATGTGTGATTGCTATCTGTTGTTTGACTGGATATTAATAGTATATAAAAACTATACATCAAATCCAGGTGTATCCGTCTTTAATGTGTCATTTCTCAGGTCGGTATTGAAAGATTTATTGTCTTAATACATTTATATATATAATATATATAAGCCAAAGTGCATTTTCCATTTTTTCCTCTTGTCCATATACACATTGCACCATACATAAATAATGACATTGTAAAAATGACTCCATATTTACAAGTACAATATATATTTCATATAATATATAAAACTTTATATTAAATCTAGGTAGCAGATATTTGGACAGTCTAGTTGTTATCTGTGATTGTTGAGGAGGATCTCGAGCCAGCAGGGGCAGGAGGTGATGAACTGTCTGGAGTAACAGGGGCCCCAGCCTTTAGCGAAACTGATCCTCACACTGTTGGGATCATAGGGCCCATCCAGGTCTGTGTCCGAGTTGTGTCGGAGCAGACACGAGCGCTCATAGTCAAACACTTTAATGGAGTATCCAGGCATGACCTTCCGCACCACCAGGGTCCTGCTGCTCGGTACATCCAGCGTGGGGGAGTTGACGAAGATGGGGTGGTGGCTGCGGTTGTAGGCCCACACTCCATCGGGCTCTTTGCTCAGGAGGATGCCGTAGCCGATTTTCCCTCGTGTCCGCTGCACTGTGCTGCTGCGCTGCTCCAGGCTGAGCTGGCCCAGGCAGAAGCCTGTGCCTTGAGGTAGATCATAGAAGATGCTGACGGAGTGCTCATAAACGGTGTAGAGGCGGCCCACTCGAGTGCGGTGTTCCCAATAGGCCACATTACACCAGTGGACCTGCTTCGGAGCGTCCGGAGACAAACTGGCATCTGCAACACAGACATGGACACTTAATTTAGGTGTTAAGGAACTCAATAACAATTGTTCATCTTTGACAGGCTCAAAGAAGCCTGAATTCAGATGTTAGCATCAGCTTCACTCATCAGCTCAACACGGCAAGAGGCTGAAAATACACAATTATGTCGTGGTCCTCTGCTCTGACAGAGCTGGAAAATGAATGAACAGATGTTGTTCCAATATTGTGCAGCATTAACATTTTTAGACTAATGTAGTGCTGTCTCTTCCTCAAGGGGGCACTGCAGGGAGTAAACCACCACTAAATGTAATGTGTACTGAATTCAAGTTCATCTGAACTCCTACATTTCAATATAAAGTCTTTCGGGAGCTTCAGCTGCTGATGCTGCTCGTGCAGCTGGTTATAAGGAGCCTTTGGACTAAATCAGTCTGCAGTGACAGGTCTCAGCCCTGTGGCATGACTTACTGCTCCCTGAGGCTTTAGGCTTCTGTGTGCACGCTTCACACTGTATGTAACACAGACTGTATCAGAACCACAGTCCACATACAGCAGAGAATGTCTCAGGGCATGCACTACTGCGACATGCGGCAGCCTCTCTTCTTTTCCTCTTCTTCCCCTCATTCCACAGAAAGTGGAGGGGGTCTCTGCCCTTCCCCCCTCTCCGCACCCCCGCTGTGGGCTCGGGGACAGCATTCAGCTCTCTGACAACTTAGCACAAGCCTGTGACCTGCTGACCCTCCAGCCTTCATGCTATCAGCTCCCATTAACTCACACACGCACTGATGCCATTATTTTGCTTCACAGAGTCTATTGGCACAGAGGATTTAAGCCAGGCCCACGGCCCCATTCCTTTCAGTCTGTGAGCTCTCAAAGCTTAATGACCAGCCGGCCCATTAACAACCGCCTTTAAGGTGGAGACGCGCAGCTCAACACAACAAACCTGGCTTCACCTTTAGCTAACTCAGGCTTTCTGCTGTGAGTTTAGGCTCAGATTAACCAAATACAGAGCAGACCTGACGTCAAGTGTTGTAGAGGGGGAAGGGGCTGGGGGAGGGGCCGGGTTTCATCTCTCCATTCTATGTGCCATTAGCGAATTCCACAGCACTCCTCCACTGAGCTGTGCTTTACTGCTGCGGCCCCACACAACTCTGCACCGCGTTGTTTATGGCCTATTGTCTCAGATCACATGAAGCACTCAAATCAGCGTGAACTCACTTTGACAGGATAAATGGCTTTGAATACTGAAGAAGTAAGAAGTTCAACACTACAGCAGCCGGAGCGTAGGAGCAGGAAGACGACAAGGGGACAAAGGTGAGACATGAACCTCCAGTGAGACAATGAGCAGGTCTGGGCCAGGCCTTTTCCTGAGCAGGTCTACGTGTGACTCTGCGCGACTCCTTCTCTGGACTTCCCTTCGCTCCTCGTGCTCACAGTACACGGAGAACTCACATGGCCTCTACAGCTATCCCCAAATAAAAGTTTCATAAAACCACTATGGTTACCCCAGATTTTTACATACGTCACTGAAAACTTTCTAAACTATTCATTACATGTACAGAGAGTCATCTTTTGTTTTTGAGGAATGGAGGTTAGCAGCCGTCCTCGCTGCATCTGGAATAAAACACTTAAAGGTGGGAAAGAAACATATAAACAAGATGGCTAAATAAAATCGAGTATATTGTCTACAATTAATTTAATTAATTTCAAATTACTTCAAAAAAGACAAAACGTGTAGTGTAATCTTGCTAACAAGGGTATAAACTGCACTCTTCATTATAGGGACCATTGATGTTTGTGTGTGATACTTGAACCTAAACCAAGACATTTACAAACATATTTAGCACTTTCCTGATCCATTGTTAAAAAATCATCTGAATATCGTTATCCTGATTTTCATTTTGTCAGTACTGCCTGCTGTTAAGTATAAGTAGATATATTTTTAAAGTCTAAGACAAGATCAGAAAATGTTAAGAAAAGAGCTGAAGGCAAAACACATCCCGTTTTACACATTTTTTTAATTTCCTGGTTCCTTAGTTTTTAACATTGCAGCCACTTAACAGTTCAATGGGAAATATGTTGTGATAAATTAAGATGCAATCCTTAATTAATCTGGTCAAACTCTATTTTAGGGTGATGTATGTGAGGGCTTCGTTGGGTGTGCTCAGTTCAGATCTAGGAATCAGCAAAGTCTGGAAGTAATTACCAAAGTTGTGCTCTACTTAACCCCACCACCTCTAACAGCTCCGTTTACCCATTAGAATGAAAAGTGCATGTTATTACTTTTATTTTATTCTCAATAGGCAGTGCTTTTAGTGTCAGTCACAGACACTAGTAGACTCTTCGTGCAGGTACAGGAAAGCTTCACAAACCAGGAGTTAGTTCAGCTTAGGAACTCGAGAGGTGACGGCACTACTATTTACGACGGAGTATAAGGGCCAACTGAAAAAAAAAAATGCGGACATTACGAGAATAAACTCGTAACATTTCGACATTAAACTCGTAATTGTATGACTTTTTCTGGCTTCGACTTTATTCTCATACATTTACGAGATTAAAAGTCGTAATATTACGAGAATAAAGTCGTAATATTACGACTTTTAATCTCTTAATATTACGAGAATAAAGTCGTAATATTACGAGATTAAAAGTCGTAATATTACGACTTTTAATCTCGTAATATTACGAAAAGAAGCTATTTCTTCCAAATCTGTTTGGTTCTTCCGACGAAACAAACCCAAACATCTGCATTGTCGCTTCAAAGTCCTTAAACTAATGATAATGTGGTGATGCTGTGCTAAAAGACACAGTATTTCTTCGTCGGTAAACCACCGCGGTGAAGTTAGTTTCACGTTGGACGTTGGACATTCGCCTCCACAACAACACCGACAGTTCCCACTGACTAAACCCAGCCTGCTCTATCGGTGCGGGAGCTCACGCTGGGCGCACCGCTCTGAAAGCTCGTCGATTAGACTTAGGGACCGACAATAAATTACAACTCTTGTGAATTGCGTATGTCAAAGAATTTAAATAGCTTTTATATAAAAATACATATTAGTATATAGACATTGGAAATCTATACTGTTAGCATATTTCTCTAATGTATGGAATTTTTTCCCCAAGTTTATTGTTTTAATGAAAAATATATGCAGTTAAAAATAGAAATCAAGTTTTTTTTCTCTTAAATCAAGTTTTTTTTTCAATAGCTTCCAGGTCATGTGACCAATTCACCTCAAATCACTTTATAATAGTAGTACTAGTCCAGTAGTAATGGGCACAGCTCATTACTACTGGACACAGCTCAAATCAAGTAAGACCAAAACTATGAAAAGAAGAGCTGTGCCCATTACTACTGGACTATTACTACTATTATAAACTGATTTGAGGTGAATTGGTCACATGACCTAAGCTATTGAAAAAAACCCTTGATTTTTAAGGGAAAAAAATCATTAAAAATCCAAAAAGACCAAAACTGTGAAAAGAAGAGCTGTGCCCATTACTACTGGACTAGTACTACCATTATAAAGTGATTTGAGGTGAATTGGTCACATGACCTGGAAGCTATTGAAAAAAAACCTTGATTTTTAAGGGAAAAATATCATTAAAAATCCAAAAAGACCAAAACTGTGAAAAGAAGAGCTGTGCCCATTACTACTGGACTAGTACTATTATTATAAAGTGATTTGAGGTGAATTGGTCACATGACCTGGAAGCTATTGAAAAAACCTTGATTTTTAAGGGAAAAAATCATTAAAAATCCAAAAGACCAAAACTGTGAAAAGAAGAGCTGTGCCCATTACTACTGGACTAGTACTACTATTATAAATTGATTTGAAGTGATTAGGTCACATGACCTGGAAGCTATTGAAAAAAAACCTTGATTTTTAAGGGAAAAAATCATTAAAAATACAAAAGACCAAAACTGTGAAAAGAAGAGCTGTGCCCATTACTACTGGACTAGTACTATTATTATAAAGTGATTTGAGGTGAATTGGTCACATGACCTGGAAGCTATTGAAAAAAAAACTTGATTTAAGAGAAAAAAAACTTGATTTCTATTTTTAACTGCATATTTTTTTTTTATTTAAACAATAAATTTGGGGAAACAAATTCCATACATTAGAGCAATATGCTAACAGTATTGATTTCCAATGTCTATATACTAATAGGTATTTTTATATAAAAGCTATTTCAATTCTTTGACATACGCAATTCACAAGAGTTGTAATTTATTGTCGGTCCCTAAGTCTAATCGACGAGCTTTCAGAGCGGTGCGCCTAGCGTGAGCTCCCCGCACCGGGATAGAGCAGGCTGGGTTTAGTCAGTGGGAACTGTCGGTGTTGTTGTGGAGGCGAATGTCCAACGTCCAACGTGAAACTAACTTCACCGCGGTGTGTAAACCCTAGTTCAAAGTATAACCGCACAAAATGCTCCATATCTCCATAACACAGGTACTGGCTTCATACACATTTTCGACTGTATTCTCGTAATATTACGACTTTTAATCTCGTAATATTACAATTTTTAATCTCGTAATATTACGACTTTTTATCTCGTAATATTACGACTTTATTCTCGTAATATTACAATTTTTAATCTCGTAATATTACGACTTTATTCTCGTAATATTACGACTTTTTTTCTCGTAATATTACGACTTTATTCTCGTAAATGTATGAGAATAAAGTCGAATCCAGAAAAAGTCATACAATTACGAGTTTAATGTCGAAATTTTACGAGTTTATTCTCGTAATGTCCGCATTTTTATTTTTTTCCCCCAAATGGCCCTTATACTCCGTCGTAACTATTACTCACCTCACTTGAAAACAAAAAGTCAAGCTTTTTTAACCTATTGCTTAAATTAACTGTCAGAAAATAAGATAATAATAATAAGAAGAAGATAATGAACTGCCTAATATAGTTACAGGTAGTAAGCAAGCAATATATCGAAATGTAGATAATATCGTGAATGTTGTTTTAAAATTATACAAAAGTTGAATATCATGAATATAGTTTATAATAAAAATGCTACAAAAAGAGAAGAGGGTATAAGGTGGTATTTCTGCACTTCTGTGATTCATTTTACAGACATTTCACATTTGTCTGAAAAATAAACCTCAACTAACACATTTAATGACACGTTTGAACGCATTTCTGTTGGATTTAAATAAAAACTGTCTGAAAATTCTTATTGGGATACTCCAAAAAATTCATATTCATTTTTGTCAATATTATGCCTAGGTAAAATATTCTGGAATTGTCAAAAAGTCAATACCTAGATAGTAATAGTACATTTGAGCAGGTATTGATACTGTTGAACATTTTCAGAAGTATTATGAGCATATGGTAATAATAAAAGAAACACTATCATTAGTCTGTGTTAATAATAACATTCCATAGTACGAATGGGACAAGATGTCGTTCCACAAAGATCTCGTAAGATAAAATTGCTAAGATTGTGTAAGACTGTACACACATGAGGAAAATGATCTTGTAATTTTCTTTTATCTGTTTACATTTGGCTCGGACATAAAAATCGGCAACAACTAGTGAACTTGAGAAGCTTGTAATTTCAAAAAGTAGTGCTTCAACAGTGTGAATAGATCTAAAAATTGTGACGCCAAAATTGTTAACTGGATTGTTAACTTGTGGACCCAATCTCGTCTTCTGGAAAGTGTGCCATGTCTCACTCTTATCTTATACCTTCCATAGAAGAAGATTGTTTAAAATAGATCACAATGCAATGTGTTGCAATAACAACAATTTTGTGGTCCAAAAGCAAAAACTACTATCCATAAAGTTACAGTGACATGCAGAACTATGTAAGCGTTTGTCCTGAAAATACACCTTTAACCACTGATGTTAAGAAATTACATTTAGTTTAATTTTCAGAATGTCTGTTTGCCAGCTTAAAATTATTCTTTAAATTGAGCACAAAATTTAGTTCAGACGAAGACAAGCAATGACAACAACATTACATCTCCCAGCATGCACCAGGTCATAACAGAGACAGTATCAGTCTTATCATCTGCATTTCCAGACTGCAGGTACACACAAATGAGAAACTTCTACCACTGTAAATTGCACATTTTTAATGGAAGAGGATAATTACCCATACACAAGTTCAGTTATTGGCAAGAAACTTCATATTTTCATAAGTAGTTGGCAATTCATCATACCGCAGAAGAAAATGCCTGCTTAAGGGTGCACTATGTAACTTCTGGTGGAGATGTTACTGCTTTGCCAAGAATGTTCTACAGAATAGCATTAAACTTATTTCCATTAAATTATTGAATTACAAGTGTTGTTACCTGACTGCGGAACAAGCACTAGTGAAATGCAAATATTTCATATATTTAAGATCAACAATGGCTTTAACGTGAATTAATTGTTAACAGCCAGTATTTCAGTCATTGATGGGGGTCTTTATTGTGAAACAGACCTGAAACAGGATTGAAATCGCCTGCGTTGTGGCATAAAAGTGCAGATCCGAACACCAGAAAAGTTACATAGTGGACTGGTCTATTTATTTCTAATCCAGTGTTCTGTAGCAAAGGGTGATGATGAAGTACAAACCTTAGCATTAACTACTTATGGTGAAGTTGGACAATCACCTCCTAATTAATTTAAATCCATGTATTCCTGCATTTAAAAGTACCAGTTGTATGTGCTGTGTATGAGTAGGTTGCAGAGCTCTTTAAGTGAGGGCCCAGCACATTCCTGAGCCCCCTCCCCTTCATGGTGCCTCCCTGCTTCCTCCTCGCTTTCACAAACATTGGCTTGTGGTCCAGAAAGTAGGTTGTAATTATTCTATTATGGTGGCCATCTAAAATCAAATACATTCTTTTGCTGGATTTGCACTAGTTTCTTCTTGTTTCTTGTCCTGTATAGATCGACAATTGTTTTTCTTGTCTTTTCTAAGGCATGTCTTCTGCATCAAAGTTTAATGTTTACTGTCTAGTCTGGTAAATTTTTAACTGGGCTGAAATAAAGAGTGGTTTGATTTTTGGATAAAAAGAAACTAATAGTACTTTCAGACATACAGTAGCTGAATATTTCAGTAAAGTAATTATCATCACCAACATCGGAAAAAGTTTTATATCAACGCTACATTTTACCAATTCATTATTTATTAAAATGGTGTGAAACTATTAGGTTTTTGCTTTTGTATGTGTACTTTTACTAAATAGACTACTTTTTCTACCAGTCGTGATATAAAATTTTGGTGTAATGAATGTTGTGAGAAGAAACTAATCACACTTTCACAATTATTGACACCACAACCAATAATAATCCTTAACTTAAATTAATCTCTATATAAATCGCTATATAAATAAAACTTTAATTAACATAAACATATAAAAAGGAACTGTACATGTAAGTTAACTTTTTTTTGGAGAAGATATTGAATTGAAATGAATGCTCTTAAATATAATTTTATAAAGTTATGATTATATTGTGACCCAACTGACTAAACACACTATAACCAATCGTAAATGGTGGATATCCCAAACTATCTTCCGCTCTCTCCTCCAAGAAAATGAATGTACGAGTGCTTTATGAATGAGGCCCAGGTCTGTGGACGAGGGTTTGACAGGAATGGGTCCAGTCAGGACTTCTGTTTCAATCACAACACAAGACAACAGTTTGACAGGAGCATTTCCTCAGCTCACGGCAGCCTCATTAAAAATGCACGAGTTGGCGTTTTCTGCTGTCAACATCTGCAGAAATTATGAGTGTTTCCAGGCTGATGGGAATTTCACTCAAATTGATATGAATAGCACTGACTGTGACTTGAACTTCTGACCTTGTTAGGTTTTATTTGGAAATAGCAGGGGAAGCTATTAAATCAGGGAACATACTAAATTTTAAAGGCGTTGTACCTGATTTTGAAAACGTGAAAAACAGATTTAGTTCGTTTTAAACAGTTTGCAGTGGTTCAAAAGTATTCCTCATTTTTATTTTCAGCATATTCCTAAAATCCTCCTAGTCATTCAGTTTATAAGCGTTTTAACAAGTATCCAGAGCTAACAAAAATGTAACAAAAAGCATGCTAACAGCGTATTTCCTAGATCTTAGACAATAAAACACTATAATTACAGGCAGACAACACAGAGCGGTCTCACTTTAACCCCAGCAGCTGCTTTTACATCATATCTGTACGGGGGCTGAACAAATTTGCCTCAACAATCATACATTGGTGCAGGAATTTAACAGCTACAAATAACATACTTATGTCACTTGAATGCATCATGAGGACACAAATTGGATGTTTTTCAACATGAGGATTCAAGATATTCAAAAAAATGACAGTATTGTTTTTTTTAGGTTGGATGAAATAGGTTACAGTCTTTTCTGGAGAATTCAAGTAAACAAAAACATTAATGTGACTTATGGTAGACAACTCTGAAAAGTGGGCTTGTCCACATGAAACAAAAACTGGCACAAAGTCATTATCTTCTCTGTCAGCACAAATAAACTCAAGTGAAATTAATGATTCACAGTAGCTTCAGAAAGTGGCGCCAATATTCAACCCCAAAGACGTTCTTGCTGTCAGTTTAAACCATAAGATCAAAAAAAGTTTGTGGCGCCAATCGCTAACAAATAATGACAAGGCTCAACATTTGTGGATCATGAGTTTGGATATTTCTCCCATAGAGTTATATCCATGGGTTACAAGTGATGGAAATCTAGAACGACGGCCATGGCATTTACAGATAAAAAAAACTTTTATCAGTTGTAATAAATCTGTGCTGTCTGTAGAAGGCAATGTTGTTTGAAGAAGATGAAAGCAGCACATGATTTCTTATCTGTGGAGCTGTGTCTGAACATGGCAGACTGCTGGACCATGACTGTCAGGAGGCCCCCGGTCCCACGAAAGTCCCACAGTGTCCCATGAAAGTCCCACACTGTCCCATGGTTCACACAGCAAAATTCTAAGGCTTGGCACATGAGAGCCATATCACATTAACTTCCACACAAACACATTCCCATACTCTGCCTATGACAATATAATACAATGAAAGGTTGTAGTCGGCTAAATAAATTCTTGGTCAGCTAAAGACACGCCTTGTGCATTGATTAAGTGTGGCACAGGTAAAAGCTCTCAAAACTTATAATTATAATCTCTATAATCTCTGCTTTCTCCTTTCTGCTGTGGTACAAAGAATCCCTTCTAATCCTACTAAAATAATTACTAATAAGAACTGTACACCTTCGACTGATAGTAGAGCCCTAAATTAATGACTGTTAATGACCATGAAAGGGTCATATGATGCAAACCAACTTCAATGAGCTTTTAATCTTGTTACAATGGTGCTTCCTTATCATTAATTTACTCAAAGCTGTATTTTGATTGATTCATGCATATTTGAGTAATACTGTATTGTCTTGCATTTGAGGCTCGAGTCCTCAGAAAATTCCTGTTTTCATCCACACCCTATTCCCGCCCCCATCCTTGTCCTATTATTTGGTAAATGGAGACTCCAAGTAATACATGGGGAGTTTAAAATGCCATGCTTTTCAAATATAAAGCCATGTAATATCTGCGGTGAAATGTCACTATGAAGAGGGGGCTTATCAGTTCTGCAGTTTTGAACAGGAAGTCAATGAACCTGATAGATTAGATTAATATTGTGATTTACAAGGAACAGAATGTAAAATTATAATCTATTTATGTTGTAATTCAATAGGGTGATATTAAAAATATAGAAGGCAAATTAGGATCTGGAGTAAATTTTGCCTATGCCTACGTTACAATAAAGTACAATATTAATTGTAAAACAGAATAAAATGCCACAAGAATTTTAATATACATGATTTTATGAAGAAAGCACATGGATTTAGCTGTAAAATTGATTTTTCTTTTTAGCAGATCAACAGTAATCTCAAGTAATCTGCACCTTATCACAGACGGGGCCAGCGCCTAGTCTTATAACTGTGACTATTGTTCCCGGAGCCACAAGAGGAGCCACACAAAACTAACAGTTGAACATTCCACAGATTTCTGTTTGATACTGCAAGCAAGCGCTGACCTGGGCTCATGAATGGTCTCATGAACGAGCAGGTCGCAGCAGCACTTGGACCTTTGCTGCAGAAGATCAGTGCCTGCCATGGCACACTATGGCTTGTTGCACTGAAAATTACATCTTTATTGAAAACAGTTATTCTGACAACTATGACTGAGAAAAGGGGAAAATGTCCAAGTATTTGTACTCCTTCTTATCAATGGCTCTAGTGTACATTTGTGTATTACATAAGGGGAAGTAGAGACCATCCTCTCAGGACATGACTGCGACACAACACTCACAACAAGAGCCACACTGAACTGGAGCCAACCTCATCTCCGACTGGACTCGCTGTGGACATGACAAATGACACAAGTCCCTCAGGTCCCCCAGATTCTCGGCCCCTGTAACATTCCGCTGTCCCCTCCGTCAAAGGGCCGATTCACGACTGCTTTTTAAAACAGGATGTTTGTCTGAGGCCTCCTTCCCCTCAAATAAACAATCCACACAACCTGATTTGGAGCGGGTGGAAGCACTCCGCTCGCATTATTTCCACATCCGTATCCTGGCCCGTCCCAGCTCCCTGTGTGCCCCCCAGGGAGGCTGAGGACCCTGGGGACGTCCTGCTAACATGAGGCTAGATTAAGGCATTCACATGACTAATTATTATCATCAAAACCAAACTGTAATGACCAACAAAACAAGGAACAATATCCATTTTCAAATATGGATTCAGTGCGTCGCGCCTTGGGTCGCTTGGATTGAAATTTTAAAGGCAACTGATAAACTGGTTCATGAACCAGGCTGTATCATCATATGATGGTGCCTATAAATCCAGGAACAAAATATTTTAAAGTTGCAAATAAGGTTGTAACTACCAATTATTTTAGTAGTCGAATAGACTTTTTTTTTGGATTAGTCGACTAGTCAATTTATTATTTCTATAGAACATTGATAGTTTTTAAATACATTCATTAGTTCATTTTCTACCGCTTATCCCCGTTCCCGGGGTCGTGGGTGACTGGAGCCTATCCCAGTAACTTTGGGCCTTAAGTGGGGTACACCCTGGACAGTGGCCAACTCGTCGCAGCTGACACAGAGACATGGACAAGGACAGACAACCATTCTCACATTCATACACTATGGACAATTTAGAGTTTCCAATTAACCTACACATACATGTCTTTGGATGGTGGAGGGGAGCTGGAGAACCCGGAGAGACATGCAGACTCCACCCAGAGAGATCGTGTGATGTTGGGGTGGCCCGGGATTCAAATCCACAATCTCCTTATTGGGAGGCAGAAGCTCTAGCCGCCCTGTTTTTTTTTAAATACATCATCATTATAAAGTGTATGGACATCAGAAATGGTTTATTCTCTTTTCACATTTTGATTTATTAATGCCATGGTGCCTGCATAGTCCAGATAACATAATGATTATCAAAATATGATTATTTTTTGTATTCGACTAGTCACGATTAGTTGATCAATCATTGCAGCCCAGTTGCAAATTGCTTTCAAAAACATTGACAGTTCATTCAAAACAAAATTATTAATCCTCAAAAACTAGTACCGATTTCTTTTGAGACAGAACTATATAACATTGTTGTCATGCACTCCCAGCACAAATTAATGATACAAACTACTCAATTTGCTCAATGATTTGTATATTTTAAATAATGTAAATACTCTGATCTGGGGGATTTTCAGCTTTAGTAAAATCAGGTTTGAATCTAGACTGACACAGGTTTAAATTTTGCCTATATGCAAAACAGTCAATGCACTCTTTCTCAGGAGGATACAAATGCAAAAAATAAATAAATAAATAAAAAAAATACAATCATCTCTCCTTTGTGCAGCAGCTTAATAAATAGTTGAATTATGATGCAAACACAGTCTCTTCCTGTCTGTGACCTGCACTCACACCAGTCTGAGTCCACTGTAATGACAGATCCCTGCGGCCTGATGGAGACGTGCTATATTTGTGAGTGCTGATGATCATATGAGGACAACACAGGGCTGTCCTGGTGTCAGACACGGTGAGAATGACATAATGAGGTGGTCGTAGCTGCCCTGGGACGCTCATTCAGGAAGTACTGACAGCTGCTTCAAACACAGCGCTGTCCGCACCACGAGGAAACAGGTGCACAGCAGACTTTCAAGTAACAGCCGACTGAACATGCCTCCAAGAACATCAGCCATAAATGTTGTTTATATCTTAGATCCAAGTGGGTTTTCTTAAAGTGCACTGGTTTCCCATCAATATAAAGCATACACAATGGCTAATCTTTCTGTTAGATTAATGTGTTTATTCACTTTTAAAGATTATATTTGCATGATCTGCATTTTTTTTTTTTTTTTTTTATGAACAAAAAGCCTCAGCTTACAAAGTTTCAGCTCAGTTTGTAGAGTGTTCCAAGCTGTGGGAGCAGTATTAAAGTTCACTCCCCCAAATCAGTGCACACTCGAGGGATGGACAAATGATACTTCTGAGCTAGATCCTGTCTAGAGCTGAGTTGTACAAAAGGAATTCAGAGAGGGATCTCATCCCCCTGACAATCTGCTATTTTAGTGATGTAGTGTCATTTTGTGATTCTGTTTCATGCAGTTCTGTGCTCAAACACTGACACTTATCCCCACCCGCTCCTCCTGTTGGTCAGCCTCTGTCCTGATCTAACTGAGTGACAGGTGAATTTAACCAATTACAGTGCAGTGTGAGCTCTTAGAAGAACCAAATGACATTAGTTACCTCTTACTATCTACTAAATGTCAGTGTCTATTTCGATACTAATGAAGGGCCATAAAAAAAGTTAAATTTTGTCCTATTTATGTAATTTGTTTCAGTATACTTGTTCAAAGTGTCTAGTTTTGATACCATTTTTTTGTACTGATCTGAATTTTGATACTTTTGACAATGAATTCATTAAAAGATACTAAATGTACTTTGTGATAAAATTTTAATCATGATCTTGCTTGAAATGTTTGGGTTTTTGTTGACATGATCCGGCCCTAATTCTGACTCAATATCTGGAGACTGCCTTTTCCAAATAGAATTTTAGGAGGGATCTGATGCAGAGAATAATTTCCCTATACATTTAACCTTACAGCAGCTTTAACACACAATTCATCAATGTATATCCTGCAGTAATAACAGATGAAGAGCCTCTGAATGTGCTTACAGCTAAACTTCATCATTAGTAGAACAAGCTCATGGACTAAACAAACCAGTTCCAGTGTTTCTCAGTTATTGTGACAGCTCTACGGGGATTTCTGTGACCTCAGGCGGTAAAAAAGGGCTGAGGTTGACTTCCACTAGATTCCCTGTGCCCCCTACATGTGCTTTCAGAGAAGAACTACACGCACAACATGCTCACAGTCGAACATTAAAGCTGCCTTTATCATGATGGCCTCTGGCTCTGAGTCTTGTGATTTTAACCAGTCATGTACTGTACCATCAACAAGTTAATGCTTCACCACGCCCAAATAAAACCTAAGGTAAACTATTGAACCAGTAGGAAAATGTGCCCTCTGTATTGAACCCATTCTTTATGCCACTGGGACAATACGTGAAGAGTACCAGGGTCACGGCCAGAGGAAACTTTTTGATAAAGGTGTGGGAGGTTTGCCAAGAAAAACAAAACATAAAAAAACGTTCCTGGTTTGATCACAATTCATGCAGGTAGCATCTTTATGTAGCCATAACTAAAAAGCCATCTAGCATCTACTTTATCTGGGAGTTAATTCAGTCAACATCAAGGTGTTATTTATTTTATTTACGTAACACGTCATTTTTAAGTAAGTCTTATTTGATCATAGTTTATCTTTTACTATTATTATTCATTGTTTTATGTTGCACAGTTAAAGCTGAAGAAAAGATTCATAGTTTGTCATGACAATAAAACGTATTCTGATTCTGACTTCACTCTGTGATGGTTAAATCCACTTGTCAATCACTCACATGACAGAAACTAAACAGTAAAAATATTGAGTGGGGAAAAGTCTACGTTTAATCACCAAATCAAAATATGACAAAATCACACACACATATCATAACAGATTTCTATTGCTATTGTGCCATGCCGTATACAAAATCAACTTAAATGAGCTATTAACTTAGTTACTACGGTGTTTCCTCATCATTAGTGTTCTCAAAGTTGTGTTTCAATTGATTTGTGCCTGTTTAAGTAATCAGGTACACATCCCTGTACTTAGCTGATTATTTGAAAATTAATACTCCGAGTAATACATAGTGTTCTAAAAAGTCACTTTTCAAAAATAAAAAAAAACATCTAAATGACAACTCACTGCTAGGGTGAAAATCACGGGGCTTATGAGTTCTGCAGTTTTGAAACAGGAAGTCAATGAACCAGTTTCTATTATGAAGCCATTTTGGATCAGTATTGCAGTTTACAATGAACAAAATCTAAAATGATGATCAATTAAAAGGAGACATGCTGAAAAAAAGCACAAGATGTCTCCTTCATGTTGATGATGAAAAGCGCTTTAAGTGCACTTACAACCAAAATACAACCAAACAAGAAGAACAAGAGCCCACATGGCCCTAGTATCGAGCCCCTGATCAAACTTGTACCAAAGTTAAGTTGTGCACAGAGTAACAGAGCTGATAGTGAGATGGACAGATATCAGAGGAACAGAACTCCTCACCACATCCCCAGAGGAGTTGTGGTCGACTAAACCCGCAGGTGTTGACTCCAGAAGTGTGTCGCCGTGCTATAGTCACAGTGATGACAATGATGAGGCAGCTGAGGTTCATTCAGGCACAGAAAGTAGAGCCAGCCCACTGCACCGTTCATGGCAGCAGCAGCAGCTCCACACAAACACATTTGTGAGTGGCCACGCTGCTCTTGCACGACTCAGAGTAGCTTGGATCTGATTACAGTTTGATCCCACTCAAATATTTGTGAAAGAAAAACAGGAGGAGGGCCCGCACACGCCTCAGAAACAGCTCCCCTCACAAAGGACGCATTCTCTGTCACACTCCTTGCAGTAATATCTTTAATGAGGAGAATAAAACACATACATGAAGAGAGCGCAGTCAGGAGAAAAGAGGACAACCACACAAGTTGGAGGAAAACTAAATGGCTCTAACCTGAGTTAAAATCCCCTATGTTTCCCTTATAAATGCTCAACCTTTCATAAAAACACACTATGGTTGCTTAGTTATGGAAAAAGTAATAACCACAAGTTTTTGACTGTAATTAAAATGCTGATGATATGACATATTACAAATGAAAAAAATATGTATGTTCAAGTTTGAGGATTATCATGTATTAATAATGTTATGCAATAGATGTCTCAAACACAACTGAATGGGAGACACTTCATTTTCAACCTGTGTGCAAAGGAAAACTAGTGTGCTTTGAGATATTGCCAACAGATTGACAAATTGATGTGAATCGATAAATTACTGTGTCCAGAGCAAATTAAAAAGGAAGCAAAACAACTACATACCACATTTAAATAATCAGACTGTGGTGTGGACAATATTACATACTACATACTATATAATATACCACATTATATACAAAATATAAAATGTGTGATAAAAGTAATGTTTTAGTAGGTGTTGAGCTAAGGAATATTTTAGCCAAAAAACATGGGCAGAGACTCAAAAAAATGTTTTTCAATTAATTAAAGGGGCTGTCCCCAACTTTTTAGCGCCAGCACAGACATATTGTAAAAGCATTTTTTTCAGGAGAACATTAGATCACAGTGTGATGTCTGCGTTTTATTCTCCGCGAAGCTGGAATTGCTAGTTGCTGTTAACTCTATTGTGACAACAAAACTCTGCTTAGGCCTCTGAAAGTTGTAGACTCACCGGTGAATAATTAGTTTGCTCAGAAGGCATTAGGTAAGTGAGCAGAACATGTGGAACGTCCTAATGCTGAACATACAGGCCAATGGGTGCATCTCCAAACTCATAAATATTGACTAAAAACGTTCACAACAGACACCATCACATTTAACACTTTCAAAACTAAGCCTTCATAGCACCCACTCCCACTGAACTAATGGGGCTCTGGTCTCCCCTGCCAGGACGAACCCTCTGCATCTCCCCGGGCCTCATCACTGATCAACACAAACAAACGTGAGTCTCTTATTGGGACCAGCTGGAGGACACACCCACCTGAGAATTCCCCCGGTGAGCTGTTGGGCGAACTGGCCGGCTCGCTCTCAGAGTACGACACAGTGGAGTCCGAGCGATCTGTGGACAGAGAAACCAATGTGAGGAGAACTTAGGAACTTACTGGAGATGCTTATAAATAGTCTGAAACACTTAAAACATCGGCCATAACACAATACTAGCATAAGAGCTATAAAATGTGAAGGCTGTAGTTTATGGACACAAAATCCTGCAGAGGAACTTCAGGAGTTGAAACCAAGTGTCTATTCAGAAGGGGGAAAAAAATCACTAGATAGTTTTCTTCGATGTGTGTCTAAAAGTAAATTCTTGGATGTTCTAACCATTCCACTTTTATTTATCATGCAGTTTACTTTCTACGCCATTTCATCAACTATCCACTAAGCAATTTTTTTGAAAGTCAAAATGTTCCAAATAGTAAAAAATTCAGACGTCTAATAATACACTGTAAGGGAAATGAATATTATGAATTCTGGAAAAGAAATATTCCAGCACCAGGAAGAAAATTAAGACTGTAAATAACATGCAGTCTCATTACCAGACAAAACCAGACTACTGTCTGATACCGAAAACTAACTTTTCTTGTACCTTAATAAGAAAACTAACACTAGATCTAATCTTAACAGAACAATCTTTTCTTTTTTAGCAAAGACGTACCACCCAGTAGACACCAATGCAAACCCGAGAAAACATGAAAACTGCTAGCTAAAACCTTTTTAAAATCTTAATAAAATTATTATTTTCTCCATGTTCTCTCACTCTAATCACAAGGAGTTATACAAAATTCAATAACATGCAATCAGCCTAACTTAAAATACATACATACAATTTAACTGGTGGTTAGTGAGACAGAAATATTACCAGTTAAAATGCAAATAATTGAGCCTACAATATAAAATAAATGTTGAAATCACAAGACCAATTAAAGCCGCAAAGCGGCGATGGTGGCCCTCGCCCCGCGCGCGACCGCCTTCCCACACGGCCTCGGCCGGTCCCAAACCGTCCCGGGGCACCGTCCTCCTCCTCTGAGCGTCACTCGGGCACCCGTGCCCCCCCCCCCTTCCCCCCGCTCACACCGGGAGGCGTCCCTATAGAAGTGCATTGGCGGGCACTGCTCTCCAGAAGTGGAAAAACCGCTCAAAACCTGACTTCGATGTCATTGACTTTTTCAATCGAAATGTTCTAAATAATGCGTCTGCCGAGTTTCACTGACTTTGCTTGAAATAATTTTGGCCTCTCCATAGACTTGTGACATGTCTCATAGGAAATTAATGGGGAATATGCGGGTCCCCCCAGGCCAAACGATCCAAAATAGGACATCAGTGTAATTTACTTTTGTGCAGCTTTTGCCGCTTAAAATCAGTTTGCAAGATTTCGTGGAAATCAGGAAATGTTGGTACTTTAACATGACCAGCAGGGGGCGCTATAGTGAAAACTGCTTATGTGCTCCTGAGTCTGTTCCGTTTAATATTTGATTCTGCATCTGTGACTACAGTTTGGGCTCTGTAGGGCAGTACCTGTGACTGGGAGAATTATTCATATAAACAGGAAATTAAGGCGTTTGTTGACAGGAAATCACAATGAAACCGTGCAAGAAACGCTAAAAAAATTGGCAGATTATTAAATTTCAATCTGTCTTGATTAGGCACGTGTATGTTAGACCGATGTCGGTACAAAACCCTAGGACAAGTTCTCAATGGAAAATAAAAAGTTAAAGTGGCGTGTGAAATAAAAATCAATATGGCCGCCATGTCGTTGGTCTGACGACTGAGCACCAATTATGTTTTAGGGTGCTTTTTATGTGTACTATCACTGTGCCAAATTTTATGGGCCTCCTCCAAAGTAAATGTGTCTCCCTCTCCATAGGCCTCACCCAAAAGGTGGCGCTGTAGAGGCTGTTTATTAGTTTCAGGAAAAATACAGTTATGACCCAGTAATGTCCCTTAAAAGGAGTCACTGTATTGAGTTTGGTGGCTGTCCCGCAGGTTTTAGTTGTTTTTATTGCAGCCTTGTGTGAATAGAATCAGACTCCCATAAAGAATGAATAGGAGCTCTGGGGGCTCTAGAGTTAAAATTATGAAGAGAGAATAGGGCATGGGTCCCATTGACTTTTTTGCATCTTTATGAATCATAGAATCATCTCTCCAAATTTGGTGTCAATCGGACAAGCTTGCAGCTTTTAACTGAACTGTAGGGGGCGCTATAGTGATTCGTGGCCCTGTGCTCCCTAGTGTATTTTGTTTAGTATTTAATTCTCCATTATTGGTGGCAATTTGGACTCTGTGGGTCCAGTCCATGTGTCTTTGAGGAGCACGCCAAGAAACAGGAAATAGAGGCGATTTTTCACAGGAAGTCATGACTAAACAGCACGAGAGAGGACAAAAAATTTGGCAGATTATTAAATTCCAATCTGTCTTGATTAGACACGTGTACGTTAGACCAATGTTGGCCAAAAACCCTAGGACAAGTTCTCAATGGAAAATAAAAAGTTTAAGTGGCATTTAAAATTAAAATCAATATGGCCGCCATGTTGTTGGTCTGACGACTGAGCACCAATTATGTTTTAGGGTGCTTTTTATGTGTACTATCACTGTGCCAAATTTTATGGGCCTCCTCCAAAGTAAATGTGTCTCCTTCTCCATAGGCCTCACCCAAAAGGTGGCGCTGTAGAGGCTGTTTATTAGTTTCAGGAAAAATACAGTTATGACCCATTAATGTCCCTTAAAAGGAGTCACTGTATTAAGTTTGGTGGCTGTCCTGCAGGTTTTAGTTATTTATTGTGGCAGCCTTGTGCGAATGGAGTTAGGCTCCCATAGACAATGAATTGGAGCTCTGGGGGTCTCTAGAGGCAAAATTATGAAGAATAGACCATGGGTCTCATTGACTTTTTTTGCATCTTATTAAGTGAAGAATCATATCACCAAATTTGGTGTCAATCGGACAAGCTTGAAGCATGTAACTGAACTGTAGGGGGCGCTATAGTGATTCGTGGTCCTGTGCTCCCTTGTTCATTTTGTGTAGTATTTAATTCTCAATCATTGGTGGCAATTTGGACTCTGTAGGCACAGTCCATGTGCCTTTGAGGAGCACGCAGAGAAACAGGAAATAGAGGCGATTTTTCACAGGAAGTCATGACCAAACCACACGAGATAGGCCAAAAAAAGTGGCAGATTATTAAATTTCAATGTGTCCCGATCGCATAAATGTATGCCAGACCCACGTGTGGCAAAAGCCCTAGTCCATGTTCTCCGTCAAAAAAAAAAAGTCAAACTGGCGTGGCGACTTCGGTCCAATATGGCCGCCGTGCCCTTGGTCCGAGGGCCGCGCTCCAATGTCATGTTTTGCTCGGTTCACTGTTCTCTATCACTGCTCCGAGTTTCGTGCACGTCGGGCAAAATTTCCTCGTCCCATTTCCCATAGGGTCCGATTCGGGCCGGTGCTGCTCGTTCGGTTCGGGTCGGACGCTCTCGAGACGCACGAAATACGAAATTTTTTTCCGGGCCGATCGCGACTATACCCCCATTGAAGACTTTTCGTGCATGTTTACTGGGTCAAAAAGGGCCGCGAAGAGTAAGAAATGTGAAGCGAGTCCGACTCCCATAGACAATGAATGGGAGCTCTGGAGGGCTCTAGAGGCAAAAATGTGAAAAATAGGCTATGGGTCTCATTGGCTTTTCTGATCAGGAGGCCGTCTAGGAATTGTCTGCAAATTTTCACTAATAAAAGTCAAAGTAAGTTTTTTTTTCCCCATTGTAATTTAGTGCGCTCCTACAGGTGGCGCCGTAGGGTTGATTATTATTGTGCGCATATAATTGGATTCAGCAGCTTTACGTTTACGTGTGTTTCAAATTTCATGTCGATCGGAGTATGCATGTGCGTGCAGGAGCTATTTAAATGATTTGGTGAGTACTCTTTGCGCCCCTGGTGGCCAACGGTGATAAATGCACCATATCGCTAATTAATTTTTTTTCATGGCGCCCTGCACTGGACATATTCCCAAGTTTCGGCCCAAATCGGACAAAGTCGATGTTTGACTTAATAGGTAGGGGGCGCTAGCGAGTACTTTTAATTTATTTTTATTAATGCATTACATTCAGATCATAATTACGCACTCGTGACTGAAATTACAGCTCTGTCAGCCGTGACATGCGATCGGAAAAACAGGAAACAAAGGCGTTCTTCGATGGCGAGCCACGGCGAAACCGTTCGAGATATCCGAATAAAAGAGGCAGATTATTAAATTTCAATGTGTCCCGATCGTATAAATGTATGCCAGACCCACGTGTGGCAAAAGCCCTAGTCCATGTTCTCCGTCAAAAAAAAAAAAGTCAAACTGGCGTGGCGAATTCGGTCCAATATGGCCGCCGTGCGCTTGGTCCGAGGGCCGCGCTCCAATGTCATGTTTTGCTCGGGTCACTGTTTTCTATCACTGCTCCGAGTTTCGTGCGCGTCGGGTAAAATTTGCTCGTCCCATTTCCCATAGGGGTCCGATTCGGGCCGGTGCTGCTCGTTCGGTTCGGGTCGGACGCTCTCGAGACGCACGAAATACGAACTTTTTTTCCGGGCCGATCGCGACTATACCCCCATTGAAGACTTTTCGTGCATGTTTACTGGGTCAAAAAGGGCCGCGAAGAGTAAGAAAACGAGAAAAATAAGAATAAGCAATAAACGGACGAAACACAATGTCCCTCGCCAGTTTACTGGCTCGGGCCAATAACTTACCCAGTGGTTTGTGGTCTTCTTTAAGGGCAAGTCTTGAATAAGGAGGTGGAGGTGATTCTGCAAAACAACATTTGAGTGTTAGTAAAATAGGTGCATAGGGGCATTTTTGTATATGTATCCTGAAAACTAAACATGAGATCTCAGCTCTTTTTAAACACAAACTCTTTCCTTCTGCACACTGGCAGAAAGGCAAAAGTCCCCAAAGGAAGTGGGGCCCAGAGGCGCGCTGTGACCTCAGCCAGGGAAAGGAGACGAGAGAGAGAGCAGAGAGCTGCGTGGCTCCTTTAAGAGTGACCACAGTAATTGCCAGGATCTGAACTCAGTCACTCAGATCCACAGAGTCAGCCTGGCGCCAGCGCTATGCAAACGTATATTATCACCACTCCTTCACCTAAATAGCACGGGAACCTCCTCAGGACAAAGGGCTTTTGGAGCACAATGCAAAACTGATCTCATTTCTTAAGTTGTACTGCTGACTAAATAAAGAAAGACACATTTTTGTCAACTTCTACCAAAAGAGTTTGTAAATTTAACGATACAAAACAGTTTGGCTTCATGATGCAGACTTAACTCACTCTGTTCATGTTTTGGACAAAGGCTGCAACTAACAATTACTTTTCTAATCAATTTATCTACTGACTTTTTGGAAAAGGCCTGTGAGTATGAGATTTTTACAAAATATTTACTAAATTTCAACCCAGATACAGATAAAGTGAAGTTGCTCGAGGCCTTCCTGGTAGAGTACAATTACAAACAAAACAGGTTTTTCATAAATAGTACATTTACACATTTGTTTGTGACTTTTTGTTTAATGTTTGAGTCATAAACCCTCTTCTCTCAGCACATGGCATGTTTTGAAGTCTATTTATAGTCCAGATAATGATTATTCAATTATTAAATGAGAAGACAATTATTTTGTTTAGTTGTGATTAATCAATTAGCTTGTTCCAGCCATATTCTGGCCTAAAATCAGTGTTTCAGCTGAAGATTGCGGTCTTCCTTTTGAATAATCCCATGCATGAGCGAATGGCAGCTATGTGTAAAGGCCGCACTCTTTTTCACATCTACTGAGCCAACTAAAGTCAACCACACACTCCACTCCACACTGATAACATTACAATCCTAAAAAGAAAGTATTGAATAGCAGTGAGCCTGATCAGCTGATGAGTGGAGTCCTCCTTTTCCTGAGATGTTCACTGATATAGTTGGACTTCTGACTCTGAAGTGCTGCTCGCTGCCAGCTGGCTCTAGTAAATATGGATGTTATGGAAATTCCAGCTCCAGTGCCAGTGAGGAGACAGAAATACTGACACACACATCTCTACACATGATCCCAGGCTGACAGCGGGTCACCGGGGTCAAGTGACCCGTGTGCTGGGGTGTGCCAAATCACTGCCCCCCCTCGACCCACTGCCCAGCCAAACCAACCATCATCCTACTGCCCACTGTTAGCGGGGCAGATTTAGAAGGACAGAGCTGTAGACCTACTTCTGATTTCTTTAGTTCAACAAATACGAGGCACTTCTTGTGTGACCCATGTCAACTAACATAGCAGTGTGATTGTGGTAACACTGCTGACTCCAGGATCTTGGGTTACAGAAAAGATTTTAACAGGAGCTCAGCTGCAGCCAACTAAAATACAACTCTAGGCCTACATCAGGAGAGGACCCTCATGCCCCAAGAAATGCTTAGGTTTAGATTTTTATAGTGCCTAATACGGCCCCAAGCAAATGCATCAGCTATATTCTGCATGTGTATTGTGCATGTGCACTAACGTAAATGTAAAATCACATTAAACATAAGCCCCGTGGCTCTTACCTGGGCCACACAGGCGGCTGTAGTGATAGGGGTTGCAGCACACGGTGGGACTGTCCTGGACACCGAAGCTCGTGCATTCACACAGTGGTTTGAGCTGGGCCTGGTGCTGGAGGTCTGCCCAGCGATACAGTTTACACACAAGCAGCGGCGGTGACGCGGCGTGTCCGGCCAGCCGCAGCTCTGTGCGGGACACCAGCACACAGTCGCTCGGTAAGCTTCCCCGAGACTCCACCGCCTCCAGCAGCGTGTCCAGCGCCCGCTCCTTCAGCCGCTTCAGGAGACAGTGCGTGGCGGTTTTGAGCTCCTGCTCCAGCAAAGCGCGTGGCATCGCCGGCTGGGCTTCGTGCGGGCTCCCCCGGGTGAGGTGACACGAGCCTGGGTCCCCGGAGAGCTCCGAGTGGTCCCTGTCTTTGAACAAGCAGCACGTGACGGTCCTGCTCTCGCTGTCCTGGCCCTGGGAGCCGAGCGCGCCCCCGCCTTGGTCCGCCGTCACCCCCGGGGCGCCCCTGTCCCCTGCGGGCCACACAGGGGAGCCGCTGGGGGTCATCGCTCTGAACTCCGTTTTGGGAATCTTCTCCGGGTTGGTACCGCAAAGCTCGTCACTGTCACCTTTCCCATTGTCCTCCTCTCGGTCTGGGATCAAACGGCTTCTCCAGAGTCGCCGGACAAGACCTGAGCGTTTCGTCCTGAACATACGACAACTTCAAACCTAGAAAGGGCGTTTATTCTCGTGTAATAAGCCTCTCCTAAAACAACTGATGTGGAGACAGTCGGTGCCAAACATGAATGAGAGTGGAATGCCGTGCAGCGCGTGCACAGCCAACGCGCGAGCAGCGGAGACTCCACATTAAGTGGAGTTAAAACAAAACGGTTGAAAAGGCAGGCTGTAGCATTGCGATTCACGCACATTCACGCATAAAGAAACGCTTTAAAGCGATAAAACATGCCCGTAAAGCACAGTCAATACAAAAACGACCGTGAGTTGCAAAGAAAAATAGAACCAAATCCAAACCAAGTGGCCCAGGGCGCAACACGGTACGAGATTTAAAGCCAGCTCCAAACTACTTTGTTCGGCACGTAGAGCGGAACGAGGTAGGACTTCGGAGGGTTTAATCCTTAAAAAGAGCAATAAAGCAGACTCGGGGGGATCAGCAGTCCCCGGGAAAATATCTGCGTCTCAGTCCTGAAACGTCCAGTTTAGTTCTCAACCAAACTACAGCGCACAGCCTCTTCTTTCAGCGTTTTCTCTCTTTTCCTTTTGCCCCTCTTCCTCACACTCACGCGCGCGCGCACACACACACGCGCGCGGGGCCCCCAAGGAGAGCGGTGGAGCCATTGGCTGACTACCATCATGTGCTAGTCTAGACACTTTGGCGGCTGGGAGCTGCACTGACTGTTGCGCAAACAAGGTTTCGAGTTTCTTAACTCTTAAAGGCGAAAACACAAAACTCGAGCCCAACTTTCTACAAAGCCACCAGAACATGTACGAGTGGAGGAATCCCGCAAATATAAGTGCGATAGACCAATAAGCTATAGCCCATTCTGTTATAACCCTAATCATGAGGAAAGTTACGTTTGATCTCAAAATGAAACACCAACTTGAACAAGAGTTTACCCACTCCTTTGTTAAAAAAAAAAAACAACAACAACAAAAACTATGGGAATATAATGTTCATGATTGCACAAACAAAAGAAGCCTATGGACTGGCCATTCTATTGCGCAGAAATTGTAAGGCTATGAAATTAATCAATATGGCCAAATATAGACATTCGACATGGCCAACCATATAGCCTGATAACAACACTGCTATTTTAGCAAACACATTTGCAAAAGACAAATATGAGTGAGCTAAGGTGTTAGGGTGTATGTTTTACAGACTAAAAATGTGAATGCTTTGGACAGTCTCTCAGCATGGACTACTTGTTGCAGTCAGTAATAATGAATGATAAGGAAGAGTTAAACTGTAACTCCGTAACTCCGAGGCACGCCTACACAGAAGAACTTGATCCACTCAAGCAAAGGTCCAGTAGTTACCAGCTCTGATTGGCTGAAAGCATTGAGGACCCGCCCCCTGATGACAAAGTCACACCCTACACCGAAACGGTTATGAATGAAACACAGTTATGAAGAGGCTGGGCCAACAATATTTAACCAAAGACGACTGATGGCAAAAATAAAGTTAAGTGAAGTGAATGGAACCAGAGTTAAAGAGGAATCCAGTATATGGAATCTATAAAGTATGACTCCAGTCCAGATATGGTCCAGAACAAAATGTTGACCTTTGCTCAAATGGATGAAAACACACTAGAATGGGGACAGTTAAAATACAGTTTGATAATTAAATAAACCAACATATGAACACTGGAGAGAAAAAATATTAAGTGTCAAAGGGCAATTTCAATGGGCAAGGTTCAATGGTCAGTCATATAGTTAGAGGCGTTCTTACTTTTCCCTGCGCTCTTTCAGATCGAGCTCAGTTAGTTGAGTGTTCGTCCACTGATCTGAAGGTCAGCGGTTCAATACCCAACATAAGCACAGGCGGTCAGCCCAGTTTGGCGGTTCAGTCCCAGCTCCCTCATTGTTGGCAAGACACTTAACCCATCTCATATGAATGTGTGGTTCCATCATGTGAAGACGTTTGAGTGTGAGAGGTAGAAACACACAATATAATTGTGACAATTTTTCTGACAGAAAATGTGTCAATTTGTTTGTAAACAAACTGTCTATAGAGATGCCAACCAACATAATAATACACTAAGTATAGCCTATAAGCAAGCAAATGAGCCATGAAACATCAGCTGTAGTGTCAGAATAGTTTTGAGTGTAGCTCACTCAGGTTTAAACTTCCATATGTTAACTCAGAATTTGTTGTGGTGTGACAGCACAATCCTGATCTCTGGTAGGTCTTCTTCATGTCATTATTGACACGGCTAATTTTTGGGAACAGTTTGCTGTTGATGACGAACCGTCCCATTGGACTCCATGGTGATGTCAAACCCTTATCTTTCAACAGCTCTGGTTGTTATTACTCGCAGGGAGCCCCTCACTTCCCTGTTCAAGGATGCTCATTATGAGACCTAATCTAAAGTCAGGGCCCTGATAACTGCTCTGGCGTCACTTGTGTAAACTGCCCTGACTCCTGGTTAAAAGCCGTGGTTGATAGCAGTATCAGCAGACAGACGCTTTGGGGAGACAAAGTATCCGGCTCCAAGTGACCTCCCAAAATAGATGAGTGCCTCAAGACTGGGGGCCACAAGAAGCTCAGCCACAGACCTCAGAAGGGCGAGGGCCGGTGCAGGAAGAGCATGTCATCAGAGCACTGCTGCTAATGCCACACAGATATACACCACAACAACCCATGTCCAGAGAGGTCAGACATGCAGCCGCCTCAGAGGGAGCCATTCACTGCAGCTGATTATGGACATGGCTGCCTCCAAGGCAGGCTGCTTTTGTGGGCAAAGACCTTCACCACGTTCATTCAAGACACTGCTCAAACCCAACAATCTTCTAGCTGAGACACAGGATCAGTCATTCTCAAACTGGAAGTGCACATTTGCAGGGAATCAATTTTCTTCATAAGAAGTTGAGTTCTGTTGAAAAGGATGAGAACTACTGATGATTGAAGTCATTTATTGTTTCATTACTCATATGAAAACACTCAATACAGTCTGGATGTTTGACAAAAATAAATAATCTGATGTTCATGTCCAAACAATGTAGGGCAACAATTAGTCCACATCCCAGGGAAATTACTCATAAAAAAAGACATTTGTCACAGAGTTCAGAATGAAATAATTTTTGCTGCAAGAGAGAATTAAGATAGACCTCAGTAAAATATGTCCAATTTCACAAGACTTATGCTCTGAGAATGGGAGTGGTGTAACCAGAACTAGACCTGAATGAACCGATTTGCTATCTCTGAGGAAACTGTGCATCGCCATCCAGTCTGGCGCTCGGAGCCTGCTCTGAGCTCACGTCCAGCAGCCAGAGCCCAGGTCCCGCTCTAGCCTGGCTCTGCTGACATAGAGGCGTGATATCCACCGGCAGAACTCGGCCGGAAGTAGTTCAGCATCTTGGTCCCTTAAACTTTAAAGGTGCACTATGCAACTTTTTGGGTGCAGGTTCTGCCTTGTCTCTATCGAGATGTTATTGTTTTGTGTAGAATATTGTTGCATTAAACGTATCTATATAAAGCATTTGATGTCACCAGACCAATTTGCTGGTCAGATCTGATGAGAGGCGATAGGTATATTTTTAGAATAAATATATATATATAAATTCTATAGAGCTAAAACATCTCCATAGAGACATACATAGGTGCATCTTTACCTGAACAGAACCAGGTTAAAGGGCTGGTGGGTAAGGCCTGTCACAATAATTAATATTCTTTTTCTTTCGAGAAGAAAATTATTATTATTATTATTATTATTGATATTTGTACTACAAAGAGCTGAAGAGTTGAATGGGAGGAGTAAACTAAAGAGGTTACTAAAGTTATCTGCCTCTTCTGAGAGTTCACATTTCACTGTGATTGGCAAAATCCACCTGTCATTCACTCTAAGTATGCCAGAAGTTGACCAATAGGAGGAGTGGGGGGGCAAGGTGTCTCAGCTCTACGATCTGAAGATATTGTAAGGATATAGCAGAATGACACAAGGTCAGAACACATCTGGATTATTATTGTCCTGTTGCACGTATAGGGCTTAGGGTCAGAGTAGGCTGTAGTAACATTGACATATGAGCACTTTAGTGACTGCATTATTCAATGTAGAATACAATCCAATACCAACATTAGCTCCCACTTCACTAACCGCTTATCCTTGATTGCTTGGTAAAGTGGTAGCACCTCGGGCAGGCTATAGCGTCGCTGAGTCTTCCTTCATCTGTTTACTTTCTAAATAGCCCTATGCTTGGACTTACATCAGTGGAGACAGAATATCTAAGAAAACGAGGAAGGAAATCTGCAGAAAACAAAGGAAAGGGAAAGAAAGTCTTTCTGATAGAGACTGCCCCTCACTGTTCCTGATTACGGCAGAGCTGCGGAGAGCATGGCGCCATCAGAATGAGCAGCCCAGCAGCCACAGGCCAGACAGAGGAAGACTGCAGTGACGCGAAAACAGCTCAGACCAGGGCTTTTTCACTGTTTATGTATTTTAGATGGCTGTTTTTGATTTTGTTAGGCAGGGGAAGAAAGACAAATACCCCTTGTATTTTGTACTGGATTTATGCAACATACTACTAAGACTAAAAAAAAATGTTGCTGCAATGTTCCCATGATGTAGTCAGAAGCAGAAACGGTGGTATGTGTTTTGATAAGTTACAATAAATGAGCAATTAAATCTTCTTTAAAACAACTAGTTCTGATTCAACTGAACACAACTCTTAATGTTACAAAAACAACAATGTTTTATTTAGACTTAAGTCCCATTCTTTGTTAAGTTGAGCTGCTGTTCTGGCCATGGTAACTCTAATCTAATCTTCACTGAAAAGACATGTAAAAACAGACTGGCTGGGTAGGAGAGACCAGAAAATGAGGAGTGAAGTTTTGAGACAGGAAGAGAATGGCGTCAGTAAAGCAGCAGATAAGAACCAGGGCAGCACACACAAACAGCAGCACCCTGCAGCATTTGGCCCCTCACTGTGGGCCTTCACTTTGGGCCCTTCACTCTGTGCCCTCACTCTTGGCTCTCCCCTTGGGACCCTTTCTCCATAAGCAAGTGAAAATCCCTGTTTAAAAAGACATGCCTCTGGTTTCATGACCCAGTGGTCTCCAATTGAACCAAATTAAAGAGAGAGAAGAGAGTGGTCAGTAGAGCAGTGGGTTAGTTAAAAGTGTCGCTCCCAGAAGCTAACAGACTGGACAGAGCAGGTCACCTACCCCTGACATCTCTCTTGCAGTGTCTGTTTATAGAACAAGATTTGTTTAATACTAAGTCTGTTGTCCCAAGCTGACTTGTCTCTAGCTCAATTAGCTCTTTCAAATGTGCTGTCTTTTATCAAATGGTGGGCCAGGAAGTCTGCAGCATATTTTGCTCCTGAGGGCAGATTGGGTGATTTCCTTGTGCACGGACAGGACCCAGTTTGATAGCAATATCTACAGCGGCTAGAAACAAGCTCCGGCTCACAGATAAGAGTCTGAGAGTAACATAGGGTCACTTCTACAAATGCATATTTCCCAAGTCATGGACATACAAAAATATTGACAGATATAGACACTATAGACTTTGAATCAGGGAGTGAGTAAAAGCTTTGACAACAGGAGACACTCTGGCGTGGTCGTGAGACTGGCTGTTGTTCTGCTCCTCTGAGCTAATGTTCACCGCAGGCTGCTGACCTTTCCTCTGGACAGACAGCAGATCTGTGGAGTGGTGCCACCACCAGTGGCTGGGATGTGCAGTGAATACAGTCTGCAAAGATAAACAAGGCCTTGTTTAGCTAGTTCTTTGTGGCTGCTGAGCCAGCTGATAACTGTGAGGGGGCTGGCGGCACTAGGCCTGGAGAGGCAGACAGTGTGGCTGCACAGTATTCTCTCTCTCAGAGCACCTCTACCACAGCTCTGTAAACCTTCACCAAAGAGCATCCCACCATCAGGTGTGCCTAAAAAGATAGATGATGCCATTATGGAGGTGCTAATGGAGTAACATGCCTTCACAGTTTTCCCTGATGCCAATAAACAAAAATGTTTTGGAAAGCCTATTGTGGTGATTAAAAGCATGATTTATGATAGTTGAGGGATAATAGAACAAATATCTCATTTTGAGATTTTCTTTGTGGATGAAGCCTCTGCTCACTGGGGTGTGCTTACTTGTGGTCCTTTTGCCTCTCTCCTTGTGCAGACTTGTGCAGACCGTCTACTGGTCTCGGCTCCACCCTTCTGTCCACGCTCTGCTGCTCCCCGCTGCTATCACTCCATCAGGCGCTGTGATAGTGAGGAGCCTGGCGTCTCCACTTGCCCACAGCCTGCTGAAGCAGACATGGAACAATTACAAACCCACTTTCTCTTTGCTTCTCTTCAAAGTACTTATTGAATTATCTTTGCATGTTCAAAATTGAGACATTACAAACATCCTCAAACATCTAAAACTCTTTCTAATTAAAGAGGATTAATTTAATTTAAGTGCCTCACATCATGTTGTCTAGATCTGAAAATGGATTTCAGCCTGTGCACACTGTGGCTGATGCTACACAATCAATTTAATAGTTAATTCAACAGAAGGAGAACAAGTTATACGGTTAAACACAACTTAATTCATATTATATTTAGGTTTTATTTTAGCTGTTCCATCTCTAAATGACAATGGTGAAAAGGAAGGACATTTAGTAAACATATCAAGCTTTTAACCACATTTCTATTCCATACTCAACTACATATGAACCAAAAAAGCTGTACCCGTGCTCTGAGTGGCTCACTGGTTAGAACGGCAGAACTTGTGCAGCACAATTCACCTGCTTCAGTTTGAGTCCTAGTGTTGGACTCCTCATCTTGATACAGTAATTCCCAAACTTTTCACATAAGTACCACACAAACACTATCTGAGAATCACCAAATCTAAAGGACAAAGGTGGGACAAAGGTGGGAAAAATGTAAAAGTACCACCAGAAAAGGTAGCAAGTTTGTGAACCACTTTTTTGTTAATTGTGTTATCTGTTACCCATTTCTTTGCCAGTTTTGTTTTAGTTCTTGTAGTCAGCGTTTGAGAACTTTCCACTTTGTATTTTTTTTTATATATTTCCCAGTAAAAATGGCATTCCTCAGCACCTCAGCAGCAGTCGTGTGGAGAGGGGATGAGTCTGTGGAGATAGGGGCAGCGCACTCAGCCTGGGCCCAGCCACATTCCCACACTATCTGTTCACCAAACTGCATCTGAGCCTCTTATCGCTGGCCCGGCAGGAATTCTCTTAGAGGCACCTTTCCGTCTGCTTCCCTCTCTCACCCCTCACGCTCCCCACTGACTACTCTTTTTTCTTCCTGTAGGTTTCTTAAAGTCATAGGGCAGACAACTCCTCTGATGTCTATTTTGATACAATCTGCTTCTAGCACAATAAAGGAGAGAGACGTCTCTCAAATTTCTTACATATTTTCTTGCTTTTACTGCGTTGAAAAGTTGTCTTGGTGGCATTACTATTGAACTAAGCCAACACCCATCTTTTATCCCTGCAACAATGCAATTTTTATTTTAGATTATTATTTTAAGAGAATGAAGACTGCTTTTCCTACCCTCCCCCCCTGCCTGTCACCTAAATTCAGATATTCAAAACAAAATCTGCTACAACATCTAACTGACTGAAAATGACTATAATTCTCAATACATGCTGTTCAGATCTAAATGTGATTTTTGTCTGAGCACATCGCACCTGGTTCTACAATAATTCTTTGTCGATTATAACAGAAAAAGAGGAATGGTATTTGAAAAAGTTATACTGTTAAAAGGTCCCTCAAAGCACGTTTCTACCTCCAATGGGCAACTCAAAATGCTTTATATCAGGGAACCATTCCCACATTCACACACACATTCATACATACACCAGTGTACACAGACACAGGTTAAGTGTCTTGCCTAAGGACACAATGACTGTATTCATCTGTAGGAGCTGGGACCGAATCGCCAACCTGTGAGTCAGTGGATCTGACTTTGCTAATGCCAGGAACGGGAATCAAAATAAAAAATCCAAATTATTTTAGTAGTCGACTTATCAGCAATGATTTTTTAAACAATATTCAAACAATTATTTCTGTTGAATATTGACTTTTTCTTAAAATTCATTTTTAACCAACTAAAGGTTGAAACATGACTTCTATATAGAGAATACTTAAGAATAAATTGATTATAATTTGAAAAAGTTTATTCTTTTTTTTACATCACGATAAATCATTACAGCCTAACTATGGACATTGTTCTAAACATATTGTATTGTCTGCCAATCACACTTAGCTCCCAACCAATAATCTCTTAAACCATTTATATAAATGCTTTCTCTCGCTCTTCTGCCCCATCTCCACCGTAGCAGCAGAACCCATCCTTTTCAGCCTCTCCTCCTCTCCAACAAAATCTTCTCTCATTATCTCCCTTCAATGTGCTAATACATTTTTTTTTTTTGCAAGATTCAGACTCCACTGTAATAATCAACCATCAGACTCTCCATAGTGAAGTATCACTGACTTGGTGTTTTTGGAGCGTGAGAGAATAGACTCCTAAATAGACTTTTGAGCCGTTGAACTCTCCAAACATGATCAGACTGCACTGATGTGCGCTTCATTCAACACAGCAAATCCTGACCACCCAGGGGCAGTGTTGTTCTGGGAGACAGTGCAACAAAACTTCTGAAAATCAAAATCTCTGAAACACGCAGCCGCTTTCAGGGATAGATAAATAAAAGGCCAGATTTTTATACTAAGAAGGTATTTTTTTTCCCAAGTGCATTAATGAATAACAACGTAAACAGAACTGGATGAATAACCAAATCTCTCCCACTTAGACCAGACAGATAATGCAGCAATAGGTCCAGGATAGTTGTTTGTTTGGATAGAAGATTTTTACAATAAGAGTTTTAACAGCAACAGAACAACAAAACCAAAGAGGGGACACAGCGTCAGGTCTTGATTAGGTATAAATTATTTGCATACAGCCAGCCAAGAATATACACATCTACAATACTTTATGAAGATAAAATATGATATAATAATAAAAGATAAGCAGTCTGAATACCAGGCAAATTAATGCTTAATTGCTGTAATGTCTATATACAGCATTCTGAGATGCCACTACCACCCAGGAAAACGTTTTATTTACAGCTCCTGTGGTGACCAACAGCCCCCTCTGCTGTTGAGCCAAAAGAGTATTTTCAAAGGGTCAACTTCTTTTTCCCATGACAATAAAACGTCACAGCCTGGTGGTGGCAAATCCAGCACAGCTTTGCAACAAAACCTCGAGTTGAAACACAGAGCCTTTGATTGTGCTTTTTGTGATACATTTTCATGCTTTTCCTCTCAGAGTGAGACACATTTTGGGGGCACAAAAACAGCAACCACATTACTTACTCCAACAGAGGACGTAATGAGAAATAAATATAAGGATTTAAAGCACTCCCAAGTGACAAGTGTCAAGTCTATCGAAACACAATTATTAGCCCAGTGCTATTCTCCTTTATTGGTCCACTCTGAACCTCCCCTTACTCTCTTCACCTCACATGCTGAAACTGAACTGTTTCCCGGTTCTGTACAGTGTGAAAGATTGAGTCATATCTTCCTGACAGAAGAGGTCAAAGGTCAGCCCCCTCCTCTCTCCCCTGTGTGTTCACTGCCCCCCGCTGTCCTGCCCTTTTGGTGGGCCCCTTTCTCCACATATCTAGCCCTGCATTCCACAGACACCGGAGGAACCTTCAAATGCCGCACAGGCAGAGCCACAGAGACAGACAGCTCATAGAGGCCCAGCTGCCTAAAGTCTTCACTCAGGGACCCGGGTCGACTGGAAGGTTCTGCATCTCAGAAATGTAGTGTGAAAGCACAACATCATCCTGATGACAGGGAAAAGGTTTAGGAGGTGCAGCTCCAAATCAAAGATCTGTATCTGATGGCCTTTTGCATCTGAGGGTAGCTGCAACAGTGCAGCGGGCCTCACCTGGACTTTCTTGCATTCTCATGCAAAAATATTAAGTACTGTTTTAATACATTTGAAAATACATACTTTATATTTTAGTTATATTGTCATTTTTGGATCAGTTCAAGTTGGGGGGAGCAAAAATAATCCATAATCACACAATCTGCCATGGCAAGCATTTTTTTTTTTCTTCATAGAGCAGATGAGGATTGTTGGAAACTGACCTCAGTAAAAGACATTTTGCTGAAGTCACCACTGCATGTCTTCTGATGACTCTGGACGGCTGCACTGATGCTGAGGGCTCCATTCTCCTGAAATAAAACAGATTAGCCCATAGGAGGGTGACGGATGTGTGCTGCTTTTAGTACAATGCACCGCATCAGTTGTAGTATATTGATTTCCCTATATAAATCAGTATAATGGAAGTTTAATGCATCAAACACAGGTTACACAGCTACAAGAATGTATTTGTGTCTTTTGACAATATTTCACTAACTCTCCCCATATCCAACAGATATTGGGAACTTGTTCTGACCAGAATAAAACATGAAATGTAAAATAATGCTGTAAAGTACATGCTATGTGTGCTACAACGTCTGAAATATGCTCTGTGAACGAAAGCGACATCTCTATTCACATCTGGATGGACTTAACTCAAGACTCCAAAAGACCAACATTGGCAGGCTGCAACTTAATTATTTGGAGGAGTCAATTAAAAGCCACAATACCAGGTGTTATTTTGGAGGAGTCAACATATATTCTTTAAAAGTTTGTAAACACAAATTCTGGAATGGTCAAAATATGATCAATTAGCAATTGGGTTTGGCAAATGAAAACCACTCAAATAAATACGTAAATATATAATAAGAGAGTGAAATCAGAGCCCAATTCAAAGACATTTACAACTATATTTTACATTCATTCATTTTCTACCGCTTATTCCCGTTAGGGGTCGCGGGTGACTGGAGCCTATCCCAGTGACTTTGGGCCTTAGGCGGGGTACACCCTGGACAGTGGCCAACTCGTCGCAGGGCTTACACAGAGAGACAGAGACAAGGACAGACAACCATTCACTCTCACATTCATACACTAGGGACAATTTAGAGTTCTCAATTAACCTGTACAGTCATGTCTTTGGACGGTGGGAGGAAGCCGGAGAACCCGGAGAGAACCCACGGTAACACGGGGAGGACATGCAGACTCCACCCAGAGAGATCGTGTGATGTTAGGGTGGTTCGGAATTCGAAACCACGATGTTGGGGTGGTCTGGGATTCGAACCCACAATCTCCTTATTGAGAGGCAGAAGCTCTAGCCGCTCTGCCACCGTGCACCCTTTTTTTTTAACCAGTCACCCATCCACTCACACATTCATACAACAGTGTACGCAGACACTGGGGCGAGGTGGGTTAAGTGTCCTGCCCAAGGACACAACGGCATTATTCATCTGAAGGAGCTGAAATCGCACCACCAACCTGCGGGTCAGAGGATCTGACCACTACTCCATGTCTGGAGTGGGATTCGAACCGCCGACCTTCGGTTCAGAAGGCGCCCCACTCTACCTACTGCGCTACTGCCGCCCCTATATTTTACATTATTTGTTAATTTTACAGAAGATTAAAAAATACATATAAGTAATATATAGATGTGATGTCAGTTAATATTCAAAAAAATTGTTTGCCTCTAGTCGCCTACATTCCGGATTTTTATTTTTTAACATTTTGATGGCTATAACTATTTTAAAGGGTCTGTAAAATAGCAACATTACAGTTTACTACGTGCGTACATAATAATGAGTACTTACAGAGCCATGCACCTGTTGAATCACACATAATATTGGAGCTCCGAATTTTACTGTTGCAAGACAATACATTCTAATTTCTTTGTATGAGTTTGTTTTGAAGGGGAAGCGGCAGCTGACCGGATGTGACGGCTTTAATACGGAAGTAAACAATCCCTGCGCGCACGCCACAAAGTGCTGTGCATGTTCTCCTTTGTGTTCTCTTTAAACGAGCCACTGAACAAACATAATAACCACACAGTTGTAAATATGGGTAATATTCACACCAAAGTGTCGTTTGCATCGGCTGTGTTTGTCATTTAAAAATACACGTAGCTTGCTTTGCTAAAGCAGATTTTGCGTAGCTCAGACCTCCGTTCCTTTCCGCTTGAGGAACAGTTCCTTCTGCGGGTGTGAAGATGCACAGCCGTCTGCAGGAGCTCAAGAAAGAAGCAGAGACTCTCCTCAAGCTAAAAGTGAGTCTGCAGGACCAGCTCAACAGGCTCAAGGTAACTCAGTGCCACAGTGATTTAGTGCGATAGAACAAGGGTCTCATGTAGCTAAACATTTACTGCACTGCTGTGTCCACAGTTTGAGGAGGGCGCGTTAAAATCTATGATCAACGCGATGTCTGAAGAAGGAGGAGAGTCAGAGGAGCCTACACAAGAAACACAGGTTAAGGAAGTAATCACTTCTTTTGTGGTGTGGTTTTACTAGTGGCTAGAGCAGTAGTTCTCAAACTTTTCACTCCTGTGGGTCGGGACCCAAAGAATCAAAACTATTAAACATTAAAGTCTATATGACAGGTTCTTATATTATTCTAATTATGACCTAGTTTGGTGGGAGGGCACCTGTGGTAAATATTTTGGCATAGTTGTGAAGTTGCAGTTTGTGAAGATATTTTGAAAAATTCTAAACATTCAAACTATTTTCTTTTTAAAAAAGCACTGCTGACTTCTAAAATGGATTCCCTCAACCCTTGTCATCAAAAAGTGCCATGCCATGCCAAAATACAATTTACAGACAACTGACACAATTTAAACAGTCATTCAACAAAAAAATGTATTTTCAGGCATTATTATTTTAATTTAATTAAAATTAATTTTAATAATGTAATTTGTGTGGATTGTGGTCCTTGTTTTCAAAATGCTTGCTAGGTAACAGTTGTGGAATCACCTGTAACTATGTCATATTTGTTCAGCCAGGAAGTGACATTATACATTTTATAAACTGGGGACAAATTGCCAAAATGTTTAGTAAAATCTTAAATCACCATTGTCATCATTAAATCATGTTCAGTTAATTTTAGTGAAATGTGTCATCTAACCTGTCATATAGACTTACAAGACTAAATAATTATATTCTTCCATATTAGATGACTACTTCACAGGATGTTTGGGTCGCCAACATATTCTTAGGTAAGATAAGGATTGTTCAGAGAAAAAGGTTGGGAGCCAATGATCTAAGTCACTGCCAACCCAGGGGTTAGGTCCCCAAAGATTATATTTAAGCCAACCCACTTGGTCCCAATTTGGGTCCTGAAAGATTCTAACAGGGTCCCCAGGGATTTCTTAAAAAAAAAAAAAACGCCCAGAGTAGACTTCTTGAATAATAATGACTCTACAATTAAGTATTTTAAGATGATTACTCTTCTAAAACATCTTTATTAACCATTAAACACTTGTAATTTTCAGTGTAAGACTGTAGTTTTTCAGGTAGGAGAAGGATGAAGAAAGGTCACTGGGTCTTCCGAGTACCACCTGATCCTAACCTTGATCAGATTACAGTGGCTAAATTTGGTTGGAAATGAGACTAAACCATGGATAGTACTGGATTAATACTGTTTTTTGAGACTGTTACATACATCATATTCTAATTTCTTGAAATATAATGTTTCTATTTCAGTCGTGCATAAATCCGGATGATGAGAGGGAAATAAACCAGACCAAGCTGCTGCTGAATGCTGCTGAGGACAATGGCATGGAGGACGATGAGGAGGAGGAGGAGGAAGATGAAGACGAGGACAGTGAACTAGTGCCAGGGGAAGAGGAGGAGGAGGACGATGATTATTGAGATTCATATGAAGGACTTCAAACTCGGAAGCCTGTTTTGATGTTCAGATACTAAACGATGCTCAGTGTTTAATTTATTTCAAGTAACTTAACATGTAAAATGTGTGGAGGTACAACACAAAGCAATGTTTGTTTATGACACAAACAAGGTTAGACCAAAATATGTTTAGGTAAAAAATGCATAAGTTAGTGCTGGCACAGAAAAGACATCAGGGTGTAAATGTCAGTTGTATATATTATACATGAACAAAATAAACGTTGTTTTTTGTATTTTTATGACCTAAATGTTGACAAAACCTGAGGGGTAAATGAGTAATGCCAAGCAATCAATTTCCGTCTGTGAACTATTCAGCATTTTCAGAGCTGAGTAACAATGCTGTGGGCCTCACAAAAAGAGCAGCTTTCACACTGGCAGCAGACTACAACAGGTGACATACAATGGACATATTCATCTTTCTACTGTGTCCACGGCTCATTCACTTCGGCCTGGGCTCAGTCAGAACACACTTCTGTACATGCTCTTCTCTCCCTGCACAGGTAAGTGAGACTAAGATAAATCCAAGGCATAATTAGTAATATGCTCCCTAGTACTGTAAATGCAGTTTATTATGTTTTTGTTTAACATTTTCATATCTGGGGTGGCTGCAGCTCAGATCCCAACTATTGGTAAAAGGACTGCTGTGTCCTTAGGCCAGACACTTCCCCGGCCTTGTGTCCTGAGAGTGTACAATGTGTATAAACATTCTAGTGCATTTAACATGCTTTCAGTGCCCAGTAGACTTGGACATAACTAGCTTTCAATATAAACTGTATAATATTTCAGAAACTATAGTGTGCTGCTGCAAACCTTCTGTACAGATTCACAATCAAATAATTTATCCAATTGCAAGATGAGGTCAAGTAGTGAAGTGATGAAGTGTGAACATGGTTAACCTGCATTTTAAAGCCCTTGTCTGAGTGAAATGGTTATGGAGTGGTGGAAGAAATAATATATTTCTTTTACTAAATTACTATAAAGGTTTTGAAGTAGCTATTAAAAAAGCCACTTTTAGAGTAAGCAAGTAAAACTATTTTAAGATAAAACTGCTGAGGATCTAAGTGTAAAATATGTCAATCTTGATTAAGCTCATTTTTGGTCAACAAAAGCAACTGAATTGATCATTTATCTATTTATGCAGTTTTGCACAACACCTTGTTCATTTCAAGTGGCCTTAAAACCTAAAGAAAAGTACTAGACTAGACTAGAAATTGCAGTTATCGATCTCAAATGGAGTAAAGTAAGTAGAAAGTATCAATTGAAAAATGTATCCAAGTACAGCTACCTAAACACTTTTACTTTTGTACTTCATTACTTTCATCGGCTGTTTCTATGGATGTGTTGATGGAAGCAAAATGAGTGCACACCTCACTGATTTTCAAAAGATCCCCCTCCCCGCCCTCTTTCACAGCCGTCCCAGTGTTTTTGATGCATGTATGTATGTAGCACTTGTGTGCACAATGTCATGAAGGTGCTCAAACATGATTGACAGTACATAACCTGTGAACCTGAGTACTTGAACCTGGTACGAACGCAAAGGATGCTCTGGTAATGTTTTGTTATTCATATTTCAATGTTTTGGAAGAAGAGCAAGTGAATAATTCTAACACCAGATTTTGAACTTCAAATTGAATAAATTGCACAACCCTGTTTTTATTACAACCAGCCTGCATGTGTTTCCAGATCAAACAGTGTGTGTTCACTGAGCCTCCGGAGGAACATGTCCACCTCTGTGCTCACTCTGGGCCATGTGTTTGTGCTGGTGCTGTGTCTGTCTGCGGCTGAGGACTTCGACTGGACAAACAACCAGCATGGCTCCTTCTATTATGGCACTTTTCCAACTGGTACTGGCTCAATTTATCCTACTTTGGATGTAATATGTATAAACAATGCCATCTTCATTTGGCTACAACTTCACATTCCATTCTCCACATTCATAAACGTGAGCTTAGTTTTACCCTAGGCCTCCTCCTGTCTATTGGTTTCAGTCACGTGGCTCTATATTGTTATAGACAGAGTGCAAGAATATAATTAATAGTGTTGAAGCGTTTAATGCTATGGCAACTGGCCTAATTTTTCATCACTCTGAAACCCAAGGATAGCTGTGTCTTTACATTCCATTCTGTATTGTCTTTTCTGAGGTTGCTGAGTGTCAGATGGGGTAACAGGAGCCTGCAGTGGTGAAAGAATACTGAATGTCGTACTGCAAAATTGTATTTAAGTAAAAATATAAAGTGAAATGAAAATACTACTCAAAGTACTCACTAGTACAAATGTTTAAAATCAATCATCACTCAAAAATCTGCTCAATATTGGCTCCAAGGGGTTGTTACTTTCAATCCCTTGGAGCCAATATTATTTATTTCAATATCAATGATGTCATGTTGTGTGTGTTCATAAGACATGTTCAAAAGATACATTTGGAAATGTTAAACCTGCTCAATTTTTGTCAATGAGAAGGTCCATAATTATTCATTAATTCAAACCACATCTAAAAGCGTATTAGGAATAAAGATTATTCTCTCATCATATAAATGTGTATGCACAGCTATATCATGCTGGATTTGAGCCCAGAAATGTATTAATTGAGGACATTGTTTTATTGATAAATTGGAGCTTAGTTTCTTTTTTTAATTTCCATAAGGATTTTCGTGGGGAGCCGGCAGTTCTGCCTATCAAACCGAAGGAGCCTGGGACAAAGATGGAAAAGGACTCAGCATCTGGGACGTGTTCGCCCACAAGAAAGGCAAAATCCAACAGAACGAGACTGGGGATACGTCTTGTGAAGGCTACTACAAAGTCAAGGTAGTTCAGTAGACACTTTTTTTATCACATGAATGTCTTTGGTTGTGTGTTATTCTATACGTTTTACTGTCCGCTGATCTCCCTGTACAGGATGATGTCAATTTAATGAACGAGCTGAAGCTTAATCACTACAGATTCTCTATCTCCTGGCCCCGCCTCATCCCCACAGGCATCAAGTGTAAGTTTAGATTTTAAAGCTGTATGATTTTGTTTGTTTTTATTGGCAGGGTGTCGTCACAGCAAGAAAGTCCTTGATTTGATCCTCTCAATGTCTGTGGCTGTTCTATGTGAAGCTTAGGGTTGTCAAAATATTTGTACCCAAATACTAATCAATTCTGAAACTAATATGTTGATACTCATATGAGCAGGCATTGGCCGCAAAAGACATTGTAAAACATTTTAAATAGGAAAAAGGTCGGACCTTTCCTTTCCTCACTGATTGGTTTGAGTATGGTCTTGATCTTTATCAAAACTACTTTAAGATGACATGATAATATTACCGTAAAGACTATACATCTTTGATGGTAATTACATTCTATTGTCTTAAAAAAAGGGTTTTTATCATAAATGTATCGAAATTGAAATCAAAATACACATTTTGTTTGTTCTTTCTGTGTCCATTTTGGTTTCCTTCATGTTTTTCCCCTCTGCTAAAAACACACGTAACCTAGATCAAAGTTCCTGCTCCTGACCCTTTCCCCGAAAAGCTTTGAAAGATGGGTTGATTTTTCCTAAAATGCTTAACTAAAATGACCCCCAATTCAACTGAAGCTGTTTCTGTAGCCTTTGGAGTACAAACACATGGCTGGGCTCTTTGTTGAGCTGATAACCTGTCTTTTGGTCTTTGATGTCTGATTTACTCTAATTATATTACAGAATGCTACTTTTTCCCACAGTGGACAAAGGGAGAAGAGGACTTTGAAAATGACGTAAATCTTGATCTTGATCTTACTTTCACCTTATTATTCACAGCTGATCATGTCAACGAGAGAGGAATACAGTATTATGACAATCTATTAGACACACTGCTGGAGAATAACATCACTCCCATTGTCACTTTGTATCACTGGGATCTTCCACAGGTCAGTGCTTTTTGTCAAGTGCCCTCCTGTCCTCTAAAACATCCAACTATAATAACTGTCTTTTAGGTCTTGCAAGAGAAATATGGCGGGTGGCAAAACATCAGCATAATCAACCATTTTAACGATTTTGCAAATTTGTGTTTTGAAAAATTTGGAAATCGAGTGAAATATTGGATCACCTTCAACAATCCCTGGGTAAGCTTAAATCTCTGTTCTACACTTATTCTCTAATACTGTTCACGTACTTGTGTTTTGCTTCAGTCTGTAGCAGTTGAAGGCTATGAGACCGGTGAACATGCCCCTGGGCTAAAGCTGAAAGGCACAGGAGCTTACAGAGCTGCACATCACATTGTAAAGGTAACACCAAAAAAAAAACAACTTCAAATCGTAGTTTCAACCACCCCGTAACTAATACATTTGTTTGAAAAATGTAAATGTTCTTTAGGCACATGCTAAGGTCTGGCACACTTACGACACACAGTGGAGAGGAAAACAAAAAGGTTGGTAAATTAATACCTAAACAACTAAGAAATATGAGTAATGTTATGTGTATAGATGCCAGTGAAAAGGAAACTTTTTTTGTGGACAGGTCTGGTTGGTATCTCTCTGTCCGGAGACTGGGGAGAGCCTGTGGACATCTCTAACCAGAAGGACATTGAAGCGGCAGAGAGATATGTGCAGTTCTATTTAGGATGGTTTGCCACACCGATCTTTCACGGAGACTACCCTCAAGTCATGAAGGACTTTATTGGTAAATGACAATCTGTAGTTTATGTGCAAAATGCTGCACAAATTATCTTTCTTTTCATTTAGGCAGAAAAAGTGTCCAGCAAGGTCTAGGAACATCTCGCCTCCCGACCTTTTCTCCTCAAGAGAAAAGCTACATAAAGGGCACCTGTGATTTTTTGGGCATCGGCCACTTCACCACACGATACATCACCCAGAAGAACAACCTCCCGGTTCGTGGCAGCAGCAGTTACTTCCTAGATCGTGACCTGGCTGAGCTGGTAGACCCGCGCTGGCCCGACCCTGGCTCTGAGTGGCTGTATGCTGTGCCCTGGGGTTTCAGGCGCCTGCTAAACTTTGTCAAGGTCAATATTAATATTTCTGTATTATGGGACTGTAGCACAGAGCAAACCAAAATAACTGGTATGTGCCTGTCCATGTTTAGAGTCAGTATGGCAACCCCATGATCTTTGTGACGGAGAATGGTGTCTCAGAGAAGATGCAGTGCACAGAGCTGTGTGATGAATGGAGGATACAGTACTTCAAAGACTACATCAATGAGATGCTCAAAGGTAAACACTGCCATTATTTAAATGTGCTTTAGATTAAAAAGAAAGTATACCATAAGACTTTTAAAAATATTGGTCACAGCTATCAAAGATGGCGTGAATGTAAAGGGATACACCGCCTGGTCTCTGCTGGATAAGTTTGAATGGGACGAAGGTTTCACTGAAAGGTTTGGTCTCTACTATGTCGACTTCCGAAACAAAAACAAGGCCCGCTATCCTAAAGCCTCTGTCCAGTTTTACAAACGCATCATCAGCTCCAACGGCTTCCCCAACCAGAGAGAGGTGAGACAAGCCACTCATTCAATCTGCACTAAAACTCTGTAGTATGGGAGTAGTAGTGTGACTCAATATAATGTGTGATACAGGTAGAGAATTGGAAGCGGAAGGCTGTGGAAACATGTTCTTCAAGCAACCAGCTCTTAGCTGCAGGTAATTGATTTTATTCCTATTGTGAAATCTGGTAAAACCAGCCGGGGTAAACAAACAAAGATTCTGAGTTAGTAGAAATACATTTTAGTAAATCTAATCAGACTGGATCTGAATATGTGCTGTTACAGCACTTCAGTAATCAAAACATTTTAGCATTACAATCTTGTATCTGAGACATCTTTTTTGTTTGCCCCTGCAGCTGCAAGAAAGAACATGGAACATACAGAATTGCCAAAGGTTTGGCCTGTGCATGACGAAGTGTAGACTAATGGTACATGTTTTAAAATAATTTAACTTCATCCTTTATTTAACCAGGTAAACCATTGCTAATTCTCAACTGGTGACCTGGCCATCTCAAACACACAGATTTATACAGAGCTATACAGTACACTTACACAAGAACCACACAGAGGACACTTACTATAAACGACCAAGTGATGCTTCTTTTGCTCTGTGCTGCATTGTCCAGTTCTCAAAGGGTTAAACTGCACATTTTCTTCTTTCATTAGAGGAACAGCGGAGTACTGCTGCCAATATTCTAAGACTTATACATGGTAAGGAATTCAAGTTTGAAATTTAAAAAATGTTAACCCTTTGAGTGCTGTGCTCACTGCTTGCTTGCAAGCCTCTACTCATACACTTACATGTACATGCTATAATGTGATAAAGTTACCTTTTGTGTTTGCAGATCCATTAACAAGCCACATGGAGATGGTGACTGAAATAGTGGTTCCCACTGTCTGTACCTTATCCATTCTGATCAGTGCTGTTTTTCTCATGTTTCTGTTAAGGAGGCGGAGCTAGGGACAACTGTGTTGTCTTCAAAATATTAAGCTAAATTGTCCACATTTGAAGTGATTTAAAGGCTTGCTAACAAACTAGCATCAGACATGAATCTTGAGTGCCTTGTAAAATGTTTATTAAAAATGCTGTGACCAAAAAAAATTATTATATTTGTCCTATTGCAATTTTTATCCATTGATTTACAAACAGTATAGTATAGAATAGTAATTTATGCAAAACTGACCAGACTACAAGACACTAGTGTAGAAAAATAGGCAGGGTCCTCAGATTCTCCATTTACCGTTTCATTTTCATAATCTGAGCGAAAAAACAAAACAAAAACATTTAATTTACATATCTTTACCATGTTATGAATGAAACAGAAAATAATAACCTGTTTCAAAGATGACGTGATCCACCAGAGGACTGTCGCTGAGCTGCAATAATGTTCTGACCTCACGAGGGCCATCGCCACTGGAAACTTCAACCCCCCACATTACAGGATGCTCTCTGAGAAAAGAAACATCACAACCATTGATATAAATTTAAATATACAATGTGGTATAAAACAACTCACTTCTGGTAGAAATGACTGATCAGAGCTGGTGTGACAGGCAGTTTGAAGATGTGGCTTTCATCATATGGATTTGTTTTGTAATGCTGCAAACATGATCTTTGTAAAAGAGAGTACACAAAGGTTTAAGTCTAATTTAGGAAAATAATGTTCATTTACATTTGGGTCTGGAGCTGTATATCTGATCTTACTGTGTCAGGAGGAAGAGGCGATGATATGGCAGACCCAGGAAAGTGGTGCAGGTCACCAATATCTCCAGGAGGTGGTGCAATTTCCTCAGTCGGACGACCTGTTCCTGAACATCCACGTCTGTGCTCAGGTAATAATGCTGTAAACACAAAATATTATCTTAAAATGTTTTCTATGGTATGTTTTTAATATTGTGTGATATTAAAGTTTAACGAGTTAAATATACATACCAAATGATTTAAGGTTGTCAACTCTTCACCTGAAAAACAATGAATGACATTAACACAAATTTCTCTTGAATGCTGAATAATGGGGTACAGTACAAAAACTATAGTAGTTACTCACTTTCTAACTAGGACTAAATAGGACTTTGTGGGATCTATTCTGTTGGGCATTTGCATGTTCTCCCTGTGTGTTTGGAGGGTTAATTGGGTGTCAGTTTATAACATGGACAGTTATCGCACTTGTTATCGCGATATGCATATCGCAAAGACTGGTGATAATTTCTAATGGTTAAATGCATTAATCTTGCGTTTCTTGTACGCCCGAGCGTATTTTTAGTTTACTTTTTACAGTTCTTTGCTGTTTTTACCAATCAGACTCAAATGCACAGTTTTGCTAAGTACAGAAGTGAATGTTTAAGTGTTTTTAGTTAAAGCTCTTGCATCAAAATGCTCATTACTTTTTCCACTATTTCATACAAACATAAATGAAGGTGGATAAAATGTCTGAAATGTTTAAAATGCCTCAGTGATGTATTTTTACGGTTTCAGAGTAATGGACAAAACAACTCCAGGTTTTAACAATCCAAAGGTCTCCAATGTGTGTATATTTGTACCTAAGATAATATCTTTTGAAGTAAGAGTTGAGTAGTTAATTGTTATCCTTTATACCTGGAAAAGATAGATATATGGGATAATATAGTTGACACCCATATCGCACTAATTTCCCATATTGTGCAGCCCTAATGGACAGTGAGCTAAACCTATGTACTGAAAAGTACAGTTACATGGTTAAAAATGTACTCAATTACAAGTACATGTACTGCTTCAAAATTCAAAAGTATAAAAGACTAATGAAAAAAACACTACTCATTTTTTTTTGTTCTTTTTTTAAAAACACAATTTTAGTGATCTTTGTAAATTAAACTTGGTTAATTTAACTGTTTAAAGCTGAATTAAGTTGCTTTATACCATAATAAACATATTCACTGAGCTCTGGTTAATCAGAGCAGGCAATGCTGTGCTAGTATGCGAGTTTGTGGGTGCAGAGGCGCAGAGACAGCAATCAGGCAGTCGGGATGATTAGAACTTATGCTGGACTCAGTAAATACTATATTTTAAATCTAGCTAATTACAATAACATACACAGGTTTAAATCTACTCAAAAAAGGACTCTCACACAAAAAAATCTAGTAACTTCACATTTTTGCTCCTTATCATTTCTAAAACTAAAATCTAACTTAACTCTAGTAGTTTGTGGTATTACCAATGAGATAGTTGATGTAGTCCTTTCTCATTTTGTCCAAGCCCATCTCCAGCAGCATTTGGACCGGTGTGAGCCCGGACAGATGAACATGATCAATCTTCTGGTGGTACGACTGCAGGATGAGTTTACTGAGGCTGCTGTCACTGTCTCTGTGGATCTGAACACACATCACACACATCACCCAACAATATGAAAGCCACTCTAGGCACATCACTCTCAGTATAAGTGGAATGAACACTTTCTCCTCACGATTCTCAGCATTTTTCAAGTGTGTGCAACTTTATTTAGCTACAAATCTATTTAAAGAGACATTTTGCAGAACTGTTTATTTACCCATGGTTTGACGTCTCCGTATCTTAAAGCTTCAATTACAAGCTTCAAACAGTCACCGATGTCCTGATATGAAGTCACACCTGGGAAAAAAAGGAACATTTGTCAAATATGTACATTTGAAGTTGCATATATTAATTATTTTATGGAGTTTTCATTTTTCCAATCTTACATCATAGCTATCCTTGAGGGGTAAATTAAGTGTTAATAGAATTTAGGTTTAGAAAGTGCTTTCCGTTGTTAAATGTAGACAATGTTTGATATAAAGGTCTTGAATTGCAAAAGAACAAGCTGAACTTACTCTTTCTCAGCTTGACCCACAGCTGCTCAATAAAATCAAGATCTCCTCTCTCCAGCCATGACGTGAATGTGGGTGTCTCTTCATCAGACTTCAGATTAGAGGTCTGAAAAAGATTCAACCTTCTCATTCCACTCAGATCCGTAAAAGACTGTACATTCCATTCAAGAAATGAGAATTATTTGGTGACAGTGTGGTAAATGCACAAACTATTCAGTAAATGCATGATTTCACTGTATAACATTATCAGTGGTGAAATGAAGTAACATTTTTATGTATTTAAATTGCGTACCTCGGCTGGTTTTACGGTCTGTTCTTGACTTTTTGCTGCATTATGATTCTGCAGTTCTAAATGAAACACAAAATGTACATTGTTAACACCTGTTTCCAATTATAAAATTAATGATACACCGTCTAAGAATAGTCACCCTCCAGGTAGGCCTTGGTCAGAGCGACTGCCGAAGTCGTTTCCACTGGCTCCAACCATTCAATCTCTCCAGTTCTTAAACCATCTGCAAGACTCTTGAAAATATTGATTCAAATTGAAAGGTTTACAAATTGTAACCCAGCTCAACCCATGAACCAAAAAAGAAAAATAAATAAGCAAGCAAAGTATTAAAAAAACACATATTGACAGAGATGACGTGTGAGCTTGTACGTTTTGTATATTTAGAATTGTGCAATAGCAATATGAATATGTGTTTTGCAACAAAATAAATATTTTAAAACCAACCTGAAGAAACTCCAGCTCCCTGAACATTTCAAACATGGGACTTCTCATGTCTCCACTGGCAACTTTGATGTTCTGCATAAAAGAAATTACACAATAATTTTCAAACAATCATTTCAAATCTATCTGCAAATCAAAAGGTAATGTGTTCATATAATATGTAACATTCATTTGGAAAATGATTAGTGTGTAGTAGATAATATGATGGTACTGTTATATCTTTATCTTCTCCTTGAAATGTATTGCTTTTTTACTTCTTTATTGAACATATTATAAGATATTATTTGCCGTATACTTAAATGTTATGGAATGTAATTTTACCTATAAGTTATTGGTTATGTTGTGAACATCTATTAAAACTGAATCAAGCAAAGATCACAGATTTGTCACGTACCAGTGTAGCTGTTGAGGACATGGGCGGCGGAGTTTCCAAAATGTTCCCCACATCGTTCCATTTGAAATCCACTGTTACACTACTCTGGGACTCGATAGTTGTGTTTTCAACAACAGTGGCTCCGAACAAGTTATATCTGGCAGTACCTTTTAGCACCATCTGAAATGAATCACCTACATATTTTAACAAACATTTCCTAATCATATCAATACAAAAATATGAAATTTGCCCTCACTGAAGACAAGTGGTGCTTTTTCCTGTGCTCCTGTTTGACCTCCTCCAATGTCATAACAGAGTTCTTGTCCATTGTGGCACCTGTAACAAAACACAAAACATAATTTAGCAAAAACCAGAGAAACGTCAGTGAACAAAATTCACAACCTAGGAATTTGCTTTGTGCAGCATAAATAAATGAGTAACAGTAAAACATGAACCATGATAAAAATAAAAGGTATGCATAAATAAGGTGCTAGAATAAAAATAGACTTTTACAGAATATAAAAAATAAGTGCTGAATATTAGATCTGCAGCGATTTATGAAGTAATTGTATCTGTAAATATATATATATATATATATATAGTGCATATTGTACAGTATGTTGACATTTTGTATTTTTGTATAGTATTTTTATATATATTTTATATGGACTATGCAGACTCTGAAACACATGCCAAAATACCTTTTCAACAAAGACAGCGGCATTATTAAATGAAAATGTTAAAAAAGAATTTTCAGATTTTAATCAACAATACACACTATTTATTTGTAGTTTATCTGGAAGTAATATTTCAACCTTTATTTGATTGATAATGTATTTCAAAAATCTCAATGTATAGTAGAAATTATTGTTTGACTAGTTGACCAATCGAAAATATTATAGTTGACAAGTTGGCTAAAATAATTGTAAGTTGTATTTATTAATTAAATGATTGGACATACAGTGCAAGAGTAAAAACATGTAATTTAGTATGTACCTTTGCATGTAACAGAGTATAATTTGGTTCCTGTGACTTTGCTTCCTGTGCAAACCATCTCAGCTCCAAGCCAAGTGGTTCCTGCTGGGTCAGACATGTCACAGCGCACCCACAGCGGCCCCAAGGCTCGGTCATCCACAAGAGCTATACATGGGTTCTGAGCTAGGATGTAGAAAGAAAGCAGCTGTCTACAAATAATCCACACATTAGTCATGGAAAACAGTATTAAATTGTGAATGTTTATGAAGGGTTAGTCACCTTGCTTGGTTAACACTGAGGGGCTGTGGCCCTGGTTCAGTTTTAACAAGACTGGCATCATTGTGTTCGACTTCAGCTTCTCCATCGTCACCGTTCTCACAGCAGTTTGAGGTTTCTGTCGTTTGCTGCAGCTCTGAGTCACAATCAATTTTGGGAACCTAAATGAGTGTATTAATTAAAACAGTGAATTAGATCAATAATTAGATCAGCAAAGACTAGTCGACTAATAAAATAATCAGTTATTCAGTTAGTATTTTGATCATCATAGTCGTTATCTTGACAATATAGACTCTAAAAACACATGCAAAAGACGTTTTATCACAAAGACATTTGTGGTATAAAATCAAATTGGCAAAATAGAATAAACAATTTCTGATTTTCACTTTGGTCACCATATTTCAATCTCAATTTGGTAAAAAAAAAATGTATGTAAAACATCATACTGCACTATAGAAATAATCGTTTGACTAGTCGAATAATTGGTTAATGAATATTCTAAATAATTTAAAGTACTTGAAGAAGTTAGAGAGAGCGTAAAAGAATAATTTTGAGCTGATCCCTAAAATCATCTTACCGTTTTCTCACAAATAAAGATGGCTTGGTTACTTGACAGCATGTTTATTAGAGCGATTTCTTCTCCGTGCACTTTCAAAATTTGAATGTCCTCCTAAAACAGAATAGCATTGACAGAAATTATGCAGAAACGTATAAAACAAACTGCAAATATAGTACAAAAGGGTCTACCTCAAACTGGCAGTGAGTGCTGTTTTTCTGGTTATGAATGGACCTACACCCAAATGTCTAACGTAAGTAAATCAATTATGCAGTTTATGACAATCAAGCGAACGTAAAACTCACCAAAGAACGTCAATAAACGTCTTTGCACAGTTAAGTGTCCTGGATCCCATCGTAAAGCCACGGAAATGTAACATAAACAAACTTTACGCAGATTCAAAGTGATGTTTCAGATGCGCGCGCTCCATCCAGACTCCTCCTTCGTCATTTGGGTCACGTGATCGGGTCAAATGTCAAAATGTCAAAATCACAATTGTTAAATAAAGGAAAAATAAATATTACGGTGTATAAGACATATAGTGGAAATAAATTAGTACTTTCTAGAAATAAATTGAAAAAAATAAATACAAAAAAATAGGCTGGGCTCGTGCTTTTTCCTCCGCGAGTGAAATGAAAATAGTTCCAATTTCTGACTTCATAAGAAGTCCTATAAATCTGTATGGAGTTCTATTCTTATACACCAATCATTTTTATTCGTTGTACACACGCATATATATTAGTTTTTGTTGTGACTTGTAATGAATTTAGTAAAAGACGACATGCTTATTTAGGCGGAAGTGGTATAGTTTAGAGCGGATGGATAAAGCTTTTATGACGCGTTGCATACTTCCTTTTTTCTGTGGCCGCCATAGCAAGAGGATCGTGGTCCCGGCGAGCCGAAAGCCTACAACCTCAAAATGGTGAGATATTTTCATTAAAAGTGAATCAGTGTACCGTGTAGTTATAGTACAACGTGTTAGTTAACCGGGAATTTGCAATATTATAAAGTCTAAGGCGTTTCAACAGTTATCTGAGCTGAAAAAGCCTCCATAGCAGGCGAACACGCGGAGCCATTTTGAAAGCCCTGCCTGAGTGAACTCCATACACGTGTTATTCTAGAGGTCTTTACTCTTTACTTTACTGTGAACAGGGACTCGCATGAAGGAATCACTGCATCTAAATGTTATATAAATTGCGTATTTTCTCCGTCTTTGATCGTTAATTTAGCTGTAAAGCTTTGCATTCTGTTAAGTAGATTTAATGTGTACGCCATGACTAACATTAAACTATACACGGTTTCATAAAACTAGTAATGAACAACATGTACCCTGCTATTTTATATTTTTTTTATTTGGCTTAATCACCTGAGGTCTTGTTGCTGATGACTGCTTTCTCTTCCAGGCCTGTGCCCGACCCCTGATCTCGGTTTATTCCGAGAAAGGAGAATCTTCTGGCAAGAATGTTGTGATGCCTGCGGTGTTCAAGGCTCCAATCCGCCCTGATGTGGTGAATTTTGTGCATACCAACATGCGCAAAAATAGTCGCCAGCCATATGCTGTCAGTGAGCTTGCAGGTATGTCGTGCAGACAATTTAACGGTGAAATGTATTCTTTACCAAACTGATACTGACTCCGTATGTTTCAGGTCACCAGACCAGTGCAGAGTCCTGGGGAACTGGAAGAGCTGTGGCCCGTATCCCCCGTGTTAGAGGAGGTGGTACTCACCGTTCTGGTCAGGGAGCCTTCGGAAACGTATCCTTTCTCACATTAGTGCGCCATCACTACTGTAAATGTTATCAATGACACGCTGTGATGGTGTAATTTGCGTCTTACTCTGTGTTGGTGACAGAATGCCTGCTGTCAAATGCTAGCACAGACGGCTGACGAACATATACTCTGAGCTTGTCTTAAGACCATAACAAAACAGTCCTTAACTCTGGTCTAGATGTGTCGTGGAGGACGCATGTTTGCTCCCACCAAAACCTGGCGCCGCTGGCACCGCAGAATCAACACCACCCAGAAGCGTTACGCTATCTGCTCTGCTCTGGCTGCATCTGCCATCCCAGCACTTGTCATGTCCAAAGGTGAGCTTTCATCAGTGTTGCATTTAGCATCATTCCTTATTCATGTAGATTTCTGACAACTTTGCCATGATGGTGTAATTTGCGTCTGAGGCTGTGAACAGTGACAGTTGCCTGCTGTCATTTTGCTGTCACAAGTTTTTGATGAACAACAATTCTGAGCAAACATTGACCACTGCTGTGTAATTTCTGAAAAAGGAAAATTTTTTAAATCCATTACTGTTTTCAGGACATCGTATTGAGGAAATTCCAGAAGTTCCTCTGGTGGTTGATGACAAAGTTGAGAGCTATAAGAAGACCAAGGAAGCTGTGTTGCTCCTTAAAAAACTTAAAGCGTGGAACGACATCAAAAAGGTTAACTTTTAATTATTGTAAAAGTGTTGATTGGCCTAATGGAGATCTGCCATTGCTTAAAGTTTTAGTTCATCCCTAAGGTATAATTTTGATCTGGAATTTCAGGTGTACGCCTCCCAGCGCATGCGTGCCGGTAAGGGTAAAATGAGGAATCGCAGACGTATCCAGCGCAGAGGGCCATGCATAATCTACAACCAGGATGCAGGAGTCACAAAAGCTTTCAGAAATATCCCAGGTACTTGCACTGGTTCTATTTGAGTAGATGAGGCTTCATGAATATGGATTGACATAAATGCTGGTCATCCAGGCATCACTCTGCAGAACGTGAACAAGCTGAATCTCCTGAGACTCGCTCCTGGAGGTCACGTGGGCCGCTTCTGCATCTGGACAGAGAGCGCCTTCCGCAAACTGGATGAGCTCTACGGCACATGGCGCAAGCCCTCATCACTCAAGGTCGACTACAAGTGAGTAGCACAGTCCTGCGGAGGTGTTTAAAAAAAGTCTACTCTGAAGTCTGAGTTTAGTTCCTTGATTATGATTTTAAATTTGCTCTGAAGTGAGTTTTATCCTTTTATTCAATCAATTATCCATAAGTACAGCTTTATGAATTCCCTCAACATGCAATGATGAGCTTCCACTTCGGTCCGTGTTTTTGACATAGTGTGATATTATCTGAAGTTCTGAGTCATGTTTTTGTAAATCTACAATGGCATGCGTTTATGTAAAGAAATGCTTATGACTAAAGTCATACTTTGTCTTTCAGCCTGCCAATGCACAAGATGACCAATACAGACTTGAGCAGGATTCTTAAGAGTGAGGAGATCCAGAAAGCACTTCGCGCACCAAAGTAAGCTCTTGCCCTTTTTCACAATGACAAATATCAGTCTATGATGAGTTTCCACTTCAGGTCCGTGTTTCTGAACCCTGATTATCCGGAAGTCCTGAGCCAAGCACAGAATTGAGACTATAAAATGCCATCTGTGTTTCTTATTTACTGACATGTACCATTTTTCTTTGTAGCAAGAAGATCAGTCGCAGAGTTTTGAAGAAGAATCCTCTGAAGAATCTGAGGATAATGCTCAAACTGAACCCATACGCCAAGACAGCCAGACGTCATGCCATTCTCAAGCACGACCCTGCGGTAAGACCCCTGACCATAGAAGTGTTCATGTGTCTGTAAACACTGGGTTAATGGTTTCTCTTTGTAGATCAAGGCAAAGATGCTGAAGCCCAAGAAGAAGAGGGTGATAAAGAAGACTCCAGCCAAACCCAAGGCGTAAATCTAGAATGGTTCAGAGACTCATAATAAAAGTGGCTTCAAATTTATCCACAAGACTCTTTATTTTACAATAGCAAACTTTGTCAATGAGAAAATATCAAGCACACAGGTTAAGCAGCATCTGTCATTTTAAAATATGAATCTTGAAAAAACATGGCTTAGAGCAGGCCTAACTTGAAGCCCAGAGGAATTTCACTTGGCTTGTTTACAATACATCTGATTGCACCTTGAAACAAATGACATAACACATTTTTGGACTTGAGTTTATGGGCCTGGTCCATGAGTTGGTGTGGAAGGCTGGTTCAGTCCGATTGTGCTGCACAACCAACCTGCGAAGTCGACCTGCTCTGCCTCAGACTTTCTGATGAATTGATGCACCTGAAAGAAAAGTAGATTAATTATGGGTATGAGTTCAATGTGTATCTTGGATAATTTTCGATAGTTGTCATGGTCAAAAATAACTGCCAAGATGGGAAGCGCTATCACTAGAAATGTACATTTTCTGCCATGTAAAATCAAATTAATGGCACATGGTCTGATTATTATCAAACCTTGACTATTGCCCAACTGTATGGTCCAATACAACAGCTGAAAATATAAAATTACAAACGGCGCAAAATAGGGCAGCACGGCTGGTTTTGCGCTGTGACTTTTACACCAGCTCTAAATTCATACATCAGAACTTAGACTGGTTATTGGTACATGACAGGATTTATATTCACTAATTGCATTATACAGGAGTGTCTCTTACAAGATTCTTTACAATAATTTAATGTTTAGTACAGAAATCCATACACCAACTGCAAGTCATGTTTCTGCCAATAAATTTGTTGCCTAAAGTAACTGCTAATTATAATAAAAAGAATATTCCATTACAGAGGAATGTGAATGAAATCTGCTTCCCAAACATTTAACAGAAGGAAATCATTTTAAATTCAAAAGGTTATTAGAAGACTTTATAATACCATAATACAAATTGGCTCTTGATACTATACCATCGACTGTTAATAAGATTTAAACTAAATTTTATGCAAGTGATTATTGTCAACTCTTGCATGTTGTACTGTACAGTGTTTTCTCTTTTAAGATAGTTTGAATTAGTCTGATTCAGTAATGTAATTGCTTTTTATGGACCCCAGGAAGACCGGTGCTAGCGGGGATTAAGTTAAGTGATATTTATCGATTCCAAAGGAATTTCAATGTTAAAAAAAAAACTACTCACCATCAGCTGTTTAAGGTCTGCCCTCTCTGCAGGGTTCTTGATTAAGCTGTAATAAGAAAAGCTGATAATTAAACTCATGCAACTCTAGGTGGCGGTATTGGCATACGAGTGTTCTCATACATACCATTTATTCACAAACTCTTGAAAGTCGGCGCTGAAAATTCCTGGAAGCTTTGGTGGGGGCTATGAAGGGAGCAAAAGGATAAAGTTGAGCATTAAAGATCACCAAGCGTGTATTTTTTGGGGGGAGTGAAATTACGCCTCACCTCATTAACTATATAATCCAGAAGCTCAAATATTGCCATTGGAGGTCTATTGTCATGGCCATATGCTGTAAAAGAGGAATTTTATGCAAAGTTCATGAATGTTGAGGGTAAAAAGTAAACCAAAAGCCTAACACTGAAGATGTCTTTTTAAAATACAGCATTTTCCTGATTGTATATCAAGCACTCTAATAGACCCACCAGTGCCTTTACCATACACAAAACGCGTGACGGCTGTTCCCCTCCAGAGGTCGCCAGAGTATCCCTCACTATTAACTGTCTGCTAACAATATGGTGCACATCTCTATCCAACCCATGCCATAATGATCCTCCTTCTTTCCAGCTGTTCCACATATTACTGTATTCCTAAATATCCATAAATATATAAAAAAAATAAAACTCAACAAAACAAACCTTAACTTGATTTTTATCACCTACCGCGCTGAAAGTGACTGGCTCTATTACTCAGGGGTGGTAAAGTAACTTATTACAAATACTCACAATACTGTAATTGAGCATATTTTTGCGGTAATTGTACTTTGTTGGGTAGATTTTTTAACTTGTATTTGCTGAGTACAGTATAAGTCTCAGTGCACGACTGTGTCACCGTTTTACCTACTACTTTCTATATCCACAAACGCACAACAGCACTGTATTGACTGCTCTGATTGACTAAAGCACTTTACACAACTTAATTCAACTTTAAACTGTTTAATTAATTCCATCATTGATATTACCCACTTCATTTGACAGCTCCAGGCAATAGCAACTTTTTTTTTCATTTAAAGGTTTATTAGAAATACACTGCAATTATTTTACCTTAAACCTCAGAAGCCGTACTTACAGCCTGGTCTGCCTGGAGGTCGTGGTCTCGGGGAGGACTCGCTGGACGTAGCCTCGCCCTCCATGGAGACCCCAAAGATCTGCTCCAGCTCGTTGGTGTCTGGAGGAGGGATAGGGAACCGACCAATGGCCATTTCCACCAACGACAGCCCCATGCTCCATATGTCTGACTGTACGGAGTAATGAGTGCCCTGCAAACGCTCCGGCTGCAAAAAGATTCACAAAAACACTGATAATATCTTAATCTCATATCTCTTTTGTTTTTCTTGCAGATAAGATATTGAGTCTGACTTGACACATTTAAAAAAAATAATACACAGAAATAGGAATCATGAAGCATAAATAAAGCTGTAAATAATTAATTTTAAGTAGTCAGCATAATAATCAATATGAGAAAAGTGCTTTTATTAGATTAATATAAATATAATAGAGACTTTGAAATTAGAGGTGGGAAATGTATCAAAATATAGATAATATTGTGACTGTTGTTATGGAAATATGCAAAATCTGAACATTGAGTATATTGATAATAATAATAATAAAAAAGAGCTGATTAAAAATAAACAATGAAAAAAGTAACTTTCAAATAAGGTGATAATTCTGTTTATCAGACATTTCATATTTGTCTGATAATTAAATCTCAATTTATACGCTGTCATTCCAACAGAAATGTTTTAACACATTTCTGTTGGACTGACAAAATATTGTCTGACAATAACTATCAGGATTCTATATATTCAGGGATATAATTTTTTGTCAAAGTTGCTGACCCCTATTTAAAATATGCATAAATATAACCTGCAAAAAAAATGTAAAAGAAAAGATGAGAAAGGCTATTTGTAATGAACATCCCTCTAATTTGGACACAGAAATGTAATTGAACCTAAAGCACCTTAAACAATTGAATGGTGATTAATACACTCACAGACATATAAGAGCGTGTGCCAACGAAAGAGTTTGCCATGGAGTCGATGAGCTGCCCGCTGACCCCGAAGTCGCACAGTTTGATCTCCCCACGAGAGTTCACCAGGATGTTAGAAGGCTTCACGTCTGGGTGAGGGAGGACAGGAAAGGTCATACTCCATAAAACTAAACCTCTTTTATATAATACTTATGTCAGGACTTACCTCTGTGCATGATCTTGTGTTTCTCTCTTAGATATGACAGACCTTTAATGACCTGGAGAGATTAAACTAGTTAAAATCTGTCCGATGAAGACTGCAGCTAATATGTTGTTTATAGTTTTGTCATCCAGTGCTTTACGAACACTGATCATGATTTATATATATTAACCTTTCCATGTACCACTAGCACAAACCCAAGAGTAATTCCTGATGAATCCAGTGTGACTACAATGTCCAAAACCCGGGACCTAATTGTGTCTTGTACATGTTGTAAACGTCTAATACCCACTGCTATAGACATTGCCAAAAAGTCATGTCAATTCCTTTTTCACTCACTGCAATGCTGACTTTGCCCAGGATTTGCTCTGGGATTTTGCCTGCCTTCTTCAGAGACTGGTCCAGGGATCCTCCGTCCTGTGATTCAAGAGGAAAAGGCAACAATGACCCTCTCACTCTCTGGTGCATAGATGATGAGGTAACAGAGTTTTAGTGTACCATGTGCTCCATGCAGATGCTGATCTCTCCATCGCTGTAGAAGGCTCCGTAGAAGCCCACAATGTACGGTGAGTTACACTCGTGCAGCACCTGCAGTTCTCGGATGATCTGGTTCCTGATGGCAGGTTTGATCTCCAGGTGGATCAGCTGAAACAATTACATTTCAAATTTAGTTACGATAGTGGTAATCACTTTACTTTGGCTTCATAAGGTAAAAAAACGATTTAATTCATATTGCATATTTTTACGTCATATTTCAAAAGATGGCAGCAAAAAGGTGTTAAATAACAGTAATTTATTGTTATATTGTATGTAGCTCTGCCTGGAACTCAAGACTCTGGAGCTTGATATTTTAATATCCTATACTCCAGACGTGAGATAATGTGATATGAGACAAATGACTAAATGGAACTGGATATCACTCATTAACCGGAATTGGTAAAGGCGAGGTACATTCAAATCTGAAGGTGTCCAAATGTATGTAGTTTTGTGTTTTGTTTATTTCACACGTGATCTTAAACCACTCTCCTCACTCTGATGTGACAAGGAGGCATCCTCTGTGCTACACCTGTCTTTACGCCTTCATCTGATGTTGTTGCTCAAATTGCCTTCACTGCAAAGTATGTCTTGCTAATAGCTATAACAGCTACTGGTTTGGCCCTGTACATATGCCCTTACTGACAACAAAAGTCTAATTAAAGAAACAGGGTTAAATAACATTTATATTCTGCTTTTAGGTGATAAAACCTTACAATCTGGGCCTTGAGAATGACTGACCTTTCTGGCCATGATAAGCCCTGAGGGTCTGTGGGACACCTTGAAGACCACTCCCCCGTTGCCTGCTCCCAGCTCACAGATCTTCTCAAAGTCATCATCCTTGAGCTCGCCCACTTTCTGCTTCTGCGTCAGGAAAGCCTCCAGCCGCTTCCTCTGCTGCTCGTCCAGCTCCAGCTCCTCCAGTTTCTTCTGAAGAGACTCCAGGTTTGCTCTAGGGACAAGCACAGTACATACAGAGTCTAGACTATAGTTTGGTTTCAGGAGGCATCACACCATTCTATAGTCCTGAAGGGAATAGCCAGAAACAAAATCCCTTAAGTTATTTTGGTGATTTTTTTTTTGAGAGAGATTTGATAACTGTAGCAGCACATTGTTGCTTGTCACTAACCCAGGGTAATATGTATTATTTAAATCAGTGTTACTTCACACACAAAGCAACAACAAAAAAAAAGTCCAAACACTGCTCTAAACATCAGAAGATTGGTTGTAAGTAGACCTCTATATTAAAAAGCCATAAATTGAATCATTGCAAATCGTTATCTGGATATTCAACAGAAACTCTTCTACATACAACGTTATTACAAAAACAACAGTTACTTGTTTCCTTCCTCTTTCCTTGAATATAAACATCTCCACTTGATCAAACCAAAGAAGTGGTTATGCTCACCCCCTTTGTCCAAACATGGCTATATAGAGCTTGCTTCTTTGACTATTGTTGATTCAACTTCTTTCTTGGGAAAAAAAATCTGTGTTTTCACCCTATTGTGCTAAATTAACATTTTTGACCTCATAAGTTGATGGTATTGTTCCCTTATACGTTGTGTTTCATTTGTCCATGTTTGAGCAATATTTATTTTTCCTCCTCAAGAGCTAAAACACTAAAACCTTCTCCTACATCTTGCTATAACATTGTTTATAATCTTATTTTTACTGCTTCACTAACTGTAGCACCCTCTTTTGGCAACAATAAGACAATAAGGCATTGTTTTTTGGCGCAGAGAGAATGTTTTAAATTCACAAATTGTTCTTCTTAAACACATAAGTAGGAGTGTTTTTAAGTATGTAGCAGAGAAAAAAGAAGATGACACATTTACCAATAGTAAAATGACTATAATAACTTTATATTCTCCTATTTTATAGGAGAATAACTTTATAACTCAATGAAAGTGAGCTTTAATTAAATGACAAAAGGAGAGAAGAATAACAGTGCTGTTAGAAAAACCTTCGGGCACCAGAGTTACTAAAGGTGTATAGAGCACAGAATAAGTAGCAGCCTCCGCTCTCCTCTGCATAGCACTGAGAGGGAGCGCTTCACACTCAAGGACTCATATCCATGGAAACAAGAACTAAGAGCTGTGGGCGGCGTGGGCTTTTCACGAGCTGCACGAGAGGAGAGAAGGACGAGTGAAAGGAGAGGAGAAATAGAGGAGATACGCAGGAAAAGAGGGGAGAGTATGAAGAAGACATCAGATGACAAGAAAGAGAAGGGAGCAGGAGATGGAGGGTTAAAGGAAGCGAACTGAGAGCAGGATAAAGGAGCTTCAGCTTACAGTGTCCATTATTTTGATGTCAAAAGTTTTAGCCCTAACCCTAAGATTCACCAGTTTACTGTTAGTATGGCAATAGTATCCACACAGCCAAAGAAACATCACAATAATAATGACAAACTTATCATTCAATTAGACAGATCTACAGAAGTGAAATATGGTCCAAACCTCAGAGCACAATGTAAAGGAACAGGAAACCACGATAAGGCTCGCATAGTGGCTCAAGGGGGTGGTAAAGTTGTTATAATAATTGTCTATAACCAGAAGGAGGTGACCAATGCATTCTGTTACCACGTTCTAAGGGACAAACACTGGTGCAGATTGGCAGCCAAGCTCAGTGAGCTCTAGGGCGGCTTTTACTGTATTTGTAGCTTACCACCACCAAGTGTGTGGAGTACATGAGTAATGTGATGTAGAGAAACTTTAAGTGTCCAGAAAAGCAATGCATGATAGCTCTAACATTATTACAGGGAGAAATGTCTGCAGGCCCTTCCTGCTGCATGCACAGCTCTATTGTTGTGAATCAACAGCACAGGAACTGCTTTCTGAAGCTCTTTGAGTGAATATTTATCTCTGACTGGCCTCAGCTTGTCAGGAATGTGCTCATCAGCCAAACTCTTAAACAGATTTGTCGCACTGTTTTCTTTTTACGTACAGAAAACAGACATTTTCTGCACACTCAAGCCTGGAATGCAGAACAAAGCATAATTACTGAAACATGTATGAATCAATCAAAGTACAACTCTGAGTCAGCTAATAATGAACACTGTCATAACATGGTTAAAAGCAAATAAAAGTTCCTTTAACACTCAAACCCATCCCAAAGCTACAAACCAGTCTGACAGGGCAGTGGAGGCTGTTCCTCAGTCTCCACTGTCTAAAGAATCTCTCCTCAAACATAGTACAATACAATCTGACGGCCCTGCAGAGTAGAGTGTGGGGCATTGCTCCCGTAATGGTGGGCATTAAACTAGGACTGCAACAATTATTAGACATTAGTCGCCTACTGATGCCTGATTCAGTTAAACCACAAAGCACTATAATACCTGCACAGCCTCCCAGTGAGTGACTACTGAAGAGGCTGTATCGCTGCTTGTCTCGCTGACTATTTTAATAATTGTGAATCTTTATCTGGACGATAAACAGACTGTAGCATAATGACTAATCAAAAAATAATTGACTACTAAAATAATGGTAAGTTGCAGACGTAGTGGACACAGCCTTGAATCCTGGAACCCACAAAATTCCTGTTCACAGAAATGTCAACAGAGACATTCCTGTTCAGCAGTGACTTGACGTGCACAGGCAGAAACTTGAATAAGAAAAAACTAATGAAAGACTTTACACAATGCACCAGCAACCAGCAAGTTGCAACAGAGCATTGCATCAATAGAGTAAAGGAGAAGTTCTCTGATTCAGTGCTTCTCTGTTAATGCATATTTATTTGCACTAATTCTATTAGTCAGCCTCTATCATGCGCTGAGTAACAGGTGGATTTAACCAATCACAATCAAGAGTGCATTTTCTGAAACAGCAGGTGTATTTAGTTAATGTTTCAAGGAAGAGAGTCTTTACAGGAATGTCATTAAAATCCAAATGGTGATAGAGGCTCCAAGAAGATATGTCATGTTTTGTTTTTTTGTTTTTTTTTGCATACATTTAGATAAATTGGAGGAAAGATACAGGTGAAGTGTCTTGCCCAAGGACCCATAGTAAAGATTAAAGAAGATAGAAAATTATTAGACTCCAGTGAAAAAAATTCTCTCTCTGCGTTTGACCCATTCTTCTACAAATGCAGAGAATCGGGAGACCTTTCATTGACCTTTCTCCACATCCAAACTTAAGGACTTGATATCAACTCAACCTTCAGTTAATTTTGTACTAATCTCACTGCTTCGCGTTGCATGTCATTCTTACAGAAGACATCTCTTAGTTTTATTCATGATTATGTCTTAATTCAGCTGAAGAATGCACTGTTACTCATTCCTAATTAAAATTCTTCTCTCTTCTTTGCCAACTTGCATAACAATCACACTTTGACTAACTTTTTCTGTGAGTCTTTGTACAATTGGCTTTTATTGTCCCCTCAGATCTTTGGATGTTTTGTTTTCAACCAACTGCTACTGTTTTATATTCATTGTGCGGTAGGTTTTATCCACCTCCAACTGAGATTCAAACTTTATGAATTATAAGTAAAGTGTCAGTACATATCCCAGAGTAATGAATATGAAAAAGAATAGTTGCTAAAGTTACCAATTAAGGAATAAGTTGTAGAACGAATAGTGCTGGTCATTTTGATGGTGTTGACCCAGGAGACTGTGAAACTCTGCAGACAGAATGTTGACTGGTTTTGCACAACATTGCATAATCAAACATTCTTTAATATTAGAACAGAAATACGACGAGCTGATGAAACGCTCCAAGCCTGAGCTGCTAGTGGCCATCACCAGGGATCACATTATGTAATGCTCTTCAGATGTGCTGCTGCCTGTTGCACTGAAGGACACTGCACCATAAATACATTCATGTATCCAGTGGTGCAAAGTACTGAAAAGGTGAAAGTAAAAGTACAGTTTCATGGCAAAAACACTCTCAGTTACAAGTACTGCCGCCAGAGTTCGTCACAATGGGGCAGCAGTATCTGTCGTGTAAACTGTCATTGAGTCCTTGGGCAAGACAATTCACCCCATTGACTCTGGTAACAGTGTACTCAGGTGTATGAAAGAGAGTGTGTTTGTGAGGGAGAATGTAGATTAGTCCGTGACTACAATCTGGCATGTTTACATGTTATTTTTGCTCAAATTGCCTTCACTGCAACAGCTCTAACAGCAACTGGTTTGCCCCAGTCCATATTACCTTACAGACAACAAAGGTCTTTTTAAAAAAACAAGGTGGAATAACTTTTACCTGTTTTTGATACATATGGTTTTAGAAGGTAACACAATGGGACAACGGATGTAGATTAGCCCCTGACTACTTAAATAATAACAGTATGCATGAAAAATACTTACTGGTTACATTTTAAAGGGATTTTAGGAGCATTTTAGATCACTCTTTTATAAAAAAAAATGGATTCATTTAACTGTTTAACACTGAATTAAGTTGTTTTAAACTGTAAAAGTAAATGGTAAAGAAAAGAATAGAGACCACGCTGAGAAAACATGGATTTAGTTGGAACTTAACTTATTACAATAAGATGGTTACAATTTACTCAGTAAGTTACTCCTATAGTAACTTGAGTAGTTGTATAGTTCCTTTCTAACACTGCATGCATCTTACACATTGTCAGTCATTTAAAAACAGACACACCACACTGTTGCTCAGAGGCCGCACAAGGACACTGTTCATGCTCATACATGTGCTATTATGAAATTCATACGGTATAGGATACAGCACTAAGCAAATGCAAATATCTCTGCACACTACACCGATTAACAATGATTATTCCCAATATGATAATATGCCTAAATTTATGATTCATAAGCAAATTACAGGCAAAGCTGGAGGAGAAGCTATGATCATGGAGTATATAAATAGTAGTAGTAGTATTATATATATATATATATATATATATATATATATATATATATAATACTAGAATTTCTAAATTATGTTATAATTAGCCTATTATAAATTACATAACTACTGATCACTAGGGCAGGGTTAGTGAAGATAATTCTCTTTTTGAACTCGGCTTTATCTCATGCCCTGCCACTGAGACTGCTCTGAGTAGAGGCCTGCAGGAGCCCAGCGTCTGGACGTAAACACTGTCATGTTAAAGGTGTGTTATGGACTCACTCTGACGCTCCCGTGCCGTTGATGGTGTGTCCATCGGGAATGGGGTTGAGCTGGATGGGCTCGGGCTTCCTCCTCTTCTGCATGGCTCAGATGTGGCGTGGACCAAAGCTGAGAGGAAACAGGAGCACAGATTTAACCACAGAGAGGATATGAGACGCTGTCATGCGCCACAGGTTCGCGCTTCGCTGATGTTCTGCTGATGGAGAGCTGTGACTGTGATGTGGATGCGCCTGGACATGAAACGTCACTAAAATACAGCGCTCTTCCGGAGAATCTTTGGCTTTGACCAGCGCGCCCTCTGCTGGGTGAAACGAAACATTGTCAGTGACCGTGTGTTGTATTCTCCTGTAGTTTGGACGACAATTTCACATGACTTGAAAAAAAAAGTATCATTGGCAGAGGCAGAAGACTCAAATGTCTACTGTTACTGCTCTGTGAAGGATACAGATAACTCTGAAGTGACTGTAACATCAGAGTAATCAGTATCCTACTTAAAAAAAATGCACATAAAACATACGGTTACACTGTTAACTATATTACTACTCAGAGAAGTACATTTGTTTTTTCAAAAATGTATTCATTGTAAACCTGTAAAAGTATCATAATCTCTTCTGACAAATGTTTACAGGGACCGAACTGTGTGTCCTTGGTACAATAGTGCAATTCCTTACTGACAAGGGAAAAAATGTTATATGCAACATATTACACATTTAAATGAAAAATAATGTCAAGTATAATGTAGCTTCAGTTCTTGTAAATACCCAAGTTCACAGTTACACCAAGTTTTATTCACAAGGTCAGTGGGTAAAATTCAAAAGGTTGGCCTATGTCTGTTGTCCTATGTTTTAACTCTATGTTATCTGTAAAAAAAAAAAAAAAAAATAGATTAATAGATTAAATAAGTAATAGATACTTGCTATTATTTTTTAAATATAAATGTTTGTACATGTATGTTTGTCACAAATGCAAAAATAGGCTGGGTCTGGTGTGCTGTAGTTTAGTGGTCTGAGCAGATATGGCTCTGTGCCATTTTCATCAATGTGAGATCAATTCCTTGCTTTGACGGTGTGCTGATTTTCCTTTCCTTTTTTTTTTTTTTTTTTTTAACTAATTGATTACTCTTAATCTGTCAATTTTTTGTTTAGTTGTTTAGAATGCAAAAGGCTTATGATTATGAAATTTGTACTCAATTTGACACAGATGAAGCCAGTTGAGGACATCCTGGTGGAGTATATAACAGAAGAAATGTGTTTTCTTCTGTAATGTGTTTTCATGACATTTCTCATGACATTTAATGTAATTACTGTTCACAAAACCGCTTTTTCAGCACATGGCAAGCTTTGGATTTTAATTGGATTTCAATTACCTTATTTGAGCTCTAATAAAAGTAAGCCAGGGCCTCCCAAACCTTTAACATTTAATTGTTTAATATATGTTTATTTTAATAGAATATGGTGTTAATGAACCCAATTTCACTGAAGTACTGTTTAAATTAATCAGAGGATTGAATGCATTGTCACATTTTTTATGTTTCTTAACAATTCTCAGTAAGTAAAAGTAGCCTTCTGGCAAATTCAAGTACATTTACAGCAATGTTTGTTAAGGCACATTGTTCCTGTCAAATAATAAATTAAAATTAAACAAATAAAAGTGAATATGGTCTTTGCAGGTACTTTCCATAAAGTAACAAGATACCACAAATCACTTGATAGGGGTTAGGTGCAAACTAGGTTTGCAATGCTTCTATAGCTTCCATATGTTGCACTGAGGAGAGCTGTGGCCTTCTGTTTGTTCTGATAACTCGCTCGGCGTCTAATGGAGAGGTGAGGGAAAACTCTGTGTTTCTTCCTCTGAGATGCAGAGAGTTCATCTGGATCAGGTCAAAGCTCTGCCCACTGGGACCACTCACACTCAGCACAAGTGCAACTATACTTTGTGATAAAGTGAAAACAAAGATCCAAAAGTTTGTTCTCAAATGATTGAACAGTGTGCAGCCGCGGGGGACATGCTCGGGGTTACATACACTGGAACAGACTGGTGTGAGCGTGCAAACAAATGCAACCTGGATCTGTTCTTCATTCAGATACAAACTTAACTTTTTATTAGCACATTATTGACTTCCATCTCCCCATCTCCCTTAGCTACCCAGCAAAAATACAACAAGGAGTTGGTTCATCATGCCAAAACTTTACATGATTGCCTACTGCACTCACCTGTTCTGAGCTGGGCGGGTGAAGCTAACCGGAGGCACTGCTCTGCTTTGAAACTGTTACTCAAGTTAGCGTTAAATCTGAGTTTTGTTTTAACACCATCTAATTTAAAAGAGATTTACCTTTAGTTGAAACTACAACAGATGAGAACATTACTGTTATCTGGTCTGTTAGCCAACAGTTTTTCAGTTTGTGTCACACTCCCCTTTTTTTGTTGAAAACTAAACTCCTAAACAGGATCATGAACACTCCTATTCATCACAGGCTCCTAAAATGTGTTGTTTAATTCAATTTTGTGTTTTTACTAGAATTTTTAATCCATTTCTTAACTTAGCAGGCTGTATTTGCAAATGTGTGCATAGTGTCACCATGGTAACACTGGAACTCACCACCAGTGTATCAATCATAAGGAGAGGAACCAGTACAATTCCAAATTAATAGAGCAGAGAAATAAAATTACTTAAGGTAAATTTTGGTGGTATGTTTGTTAGATATTGTAATTGTTTAGTGAAAGACATCAGAACTTTACAGTCTATGATTAGAACAAAGTTTTTTTTTGTTTTTTACTGTGGTAAGGTAAGGAAGTGGTTCTCAGCCTGGGGGTCAGGACCCCCATGGGGGTTGCGAAATTATTTCTGGAAGTCCCCAGATAATATGGGGAAAAACTGATACCATAGTCTTAAACAAGGCTTGACACCCTACAAATGCAGTAGTAAATGTATATTCTTATTTGTTGATCGGCCAGTAACTTCTCAGTCCCTCCCTTATCTTAAGATTGTATGGTATTGTTTTTATGTGTACTTCAGGGTGCTGTTGTAAGAAGGCCAGATTCTCAACTGGCCTCCCAGGTTAACTGGTAGTAAGTAAATAAATAAATATTTATCAGATGGTTTTCTAAGACACAAGGAACAAGAAGAGTTCATTTTCAAAAAGTGTCTTTTGACAAAATTGTCTAGCAGTGTTTTCAAAAGTCAAATATATTTTAGTGCAATAACATTGTTTATATAGCACATTTACAACATCCAGTGGTGCTTCACAGGTAAAAGTAAAAACAAGAATAAAATACTAACAACAATAGTATTGCAGTGTAAGAATATATGGTACACAAAGTGCTCAGCTTCTATTAAAGGCCAGTGCAAAGGGGTGGGACTTAGCGATTAAAAATTGTCATGAGACTGTGCCATTCTAATATTTAGTGGCAGACTGTTCCACAACTTGGGAGCAGTCACAGCAAAAGCTCAGTCATCTCAAGTCTTGAGGCGAGCTCAAGACTTTGTGGCGAGCTTTGTGGACCTCATCTCTCGAGGCGGAGCATAAGGGGAGAGCAGCTCACTAAGATAAGGCGGGGCAAGGCCATTTAGACATTTAAAAACAAGCAACAGCAATTTAAAATCAATTCTATATCTGACAGGAAGCCGGTGCAGGAAGGAGAGAACTGGTGTGATGTGTTCACGGCGCCTGGTTCCTGTCAGCAGCAGAACAGCAGAGTTCTGTGAGAGCAGCAAACGGATGAGAGATGTTTGATCCAGGCCACAGTACAATGAATTACAATAATCAAGCCGTGATGTGATGAAAGTGTGGACAACACACTCAAACTCATTTTGAGGAAGGTAAGCTTTGATCTCACGACGAACACGCAGCTGAAAGAAACTAGCCTCGACAACAGAATTTATTTGCTTGTCTAATTTAAAGGAACTGTCCAGAATCACAGCGAGACCTTTTTAACTGCCAGCTTAACACAGGACTTTGGATGGTCTTGAGATATATCCTCTCAAATACTGTTGATTATTAAGTAATACAATGGGTAGAAGATGGTATAAAAAAAATTCCATTTTCCATTTTCAAAAGATGAGGTTTTTGCAAATAACCTCAGCTTTACCTGGCTTTACGTGTTTAAGAATACAGAATCAGTCTGTTCACTCTTTCAGAGATTCAGGTTTGACCAAGATGCTGCCAACATTTCTATCTGATCTTGTAGTTGTCCTGCTCAGAGGAAAATAGATGCTCTTGTTACTTACATGTGCTGCAGATTGTACCTCTGACTTATACTGTTGTTGTGTTCTTGTGCAAGGCGCCCACCTTTCATAAGTTGAATGAATTGTGTATAATTGGGGGGCAGGTTGTAAGCTTTTATGCTTCTGCTGATTTGCCCCAAGGTGGCTATGACAGCAGAAGTAGCTTACTACCCTAAAGTGTTGCTGAAAGAATAATACATACAATTTGAGTTTCAGAATAAGGGACAATGCAAATGTATTCTGTATGGCAACATGACAAGCTGCCAGGTGGGCACTTACTGGGTAAAATGGAGACCCCTACTCACTGGCCAATCATACACATTAAGCATACCGCCCATAGTGTCCATGGTTGCTGAAATTAGTAAGCCACCTAAACACCACCTCATTTGCTTTACACCCAATGCAGTTTGGCTTTAGAGCCAACTACTCCACAGAAACAGCCATCTGCTTCTGTAATGAAAACATCCGTCAGTTTTTGGACAAGGATGAGGTTAGTCTCCTTTCTCTCCTCCCATTCTACAGTTAATCACAACATTTCCTGACCAAATACTGCATAGTGGGTTCAGGCATATTTAACTGACCGCTTCTTGAACATTAGAATCCAATCACACCAATCATCCGCCCTCCACTGGTGGGCCACAAGGTTCCATTCTGGGTCCGTTATTATTTTCTCTGTACCAGTGACCTCGCAGCTGCTTGTCCAGATGTGTGCGTTTGGTTGTGTGGAGATGACACTGTGCTACATTCATGGTAACAATATCAATCACACAGGCCATAGTTTATATCACTGATTTGTTGCAAAATCCATGTTACTGTTAACCATTGCTTTGCTCTTCACCAAATCCCAGAGAAGCTCCATTGTTGATCCAAGGATATAAATTACTTGGTGTTGTCCTCAATTCCAAACTCACATCCCTGATAAAAAATAATGTGTAACCACATCAAATTCAACTTTAGCAACTTTAAACATATCAGATACCAAATGTCGAAGATCAGCAAAAATGTTTACGCATTCCAGGATTCTCTCCCATATCCTGTACTTTTTAACAGTTTGCATTAACATTAATGCTACAATCGTAAAACCCAAACATACTGTAAACATTCTTGAATGAAAAGCCAACTCATTTCACCACTGTCCAATATTACAAACCCACAACCTACTCACCAGGGAAAACATGGTCCAATCTGTGTCTCATATACAAAATCATTTACGGTTTTTCATTTCCTCCACTCAAACAGTTAATTAGCATCCGGTCGTCAAAGCTCAACAGAACTAGGAGCAGTTAGAGGGGGACTGTACCATCCTCCTCAGCTTGTTTGGCCAAACAACCTTCTCTGTCTGAGATGAAATGCCTCCCCCATCCTCACCAGACCCCTCAATGTATATGCTTCATTGAAAAAATGGCTCATTGAGCATCAGACCTGTCATCATTAACATCTCACTGCCCCCTGCTGGACTCTTGCTTCTTAATTGTTATTTGTTTGTTTTGTTTAATTGTTTGCTTGTTGTCACTGTCCAAGTCTTAAGGTTTTGTCTATTGTCTGGTCTGTTATGTATGATTTTAGGGTAGTGATTTTTTAAATTTATGAATGTAACTGTAATTTTACTTTGTGTACGGGAACAATATGTCCAGAGACAACAGATGAAATTACATTTTGGCAAACTAGCATATTTACATATTAATATACACTGTCCCAAAAATAAGTAAAAAAATCAAATAAAAGCAACAAACTTTCTCAAGAGTTGCACAATCATTCAACATTGTTTAGAATAGTTCTCATCAAGACTTCATTTTGTTACAAAAATGAGTGGATCTCCAACCCCATGCATCCTGGCAACCTTCTGTACGTCCAATCATCTCTTCAGGCACAGTGTATCATCTTTTTTCACAGATGAATGAACATGAAGCTTTGAAGAAAAAATAGACAGTAATTACAATAATTACGCTGTTCTGAGCATTTATGTTCTCAGAACTTGTGCAATCTATAGATGAGAGCAGGTCAGGAGCTGTCCATGGTGCTGAAAGCTCAAGCATAGTTTGATTCCATTGTACAATAATGTGACACTGAATAACACACATTCATATTCTGTTATCTAAGAAATCCACTTGTGTTAATTAGTTAATTAATGAGATTCATTCTTAAAACAACAAAAATGTAAAGTAACTTTTACTGTTAGAAAAATCCTGTGGTCATTGGTTGATTTGGCAGGTTTTTACTAACCAGCCATGTTCAACTGGACATTATCCGGTGTCTACATGTCATTTGTAACCTTTGTAACCTTTTGTAAAGAAATACATTCTGAATTGAATGCAGGCAATTGGAGGCAAAAGTGAAGTTAAAATGTAATGTGATTTTAATGGAGAAACAACCACAGAGTATCATAAAATGTGAAAAATAAGAGGGCTTTGACAAATGATAACCACTCAGATACATACAAGTGATACCAGCACTTACTTACATTACATAGACCATTAGAATTAGAATCTGCTATCACTGAAAGTGTATTAAGATAAACAATTAAAGGGTCTGTGGTTCAGTATAATTATGCTTATTCATTGTAACAACATAGATAAAGAAAAACATTACAATTATATTAAAAAGGACAAAAAAAATACTATACTCCCAAAGAAAAAAATATAGTGAAGAAAAACAAATAAATAAAATAAAAGTTGGCCAGAGATTTGTCATATTTCAACATTCTGACAGATCGGAAAAAAGGATCCATTTAAAAAACGTTTAAAAATCAAAAAGACCGCTTGTGCTCCGCGGACGTCATGCGTGCCCGTGACGTCAGCGGAGTTTAAAGTGGGCCGCGCATCGGGAGCAGCAGCGCCCCAGACTCAGCCTCGCAGAGAGGAGAGAGAGACGGGCAGGAGCCGGACAGAGCAGCTGCGGTATCTACACCTCACAGAGCTCACCTCACCGTGCACCGCTCGCACCGCTCACACCGTGCACCGGAGCATCGAGAAGCCCCGGAGCCCCCGTGCCAAACTCTGGATCCCCCCTGAACCTCTGCGTTACCTCCTGACGCGCGTTTGGACCTGTTGTTTTTTCTCAAGAGCCACAACTTTCCCGCGTCCAGGTTTGCACGGTGAGTATTCAAAACTCAACATTTATTAATTTGGTTTTATTTTTGTTCCTGCAATTTATATTTTATGAATTAACAGTGGTGATAATAAAGATTGTCATCGTTTTTTTTAAAATTTGTGTCTGCATCCGTGTGCGTCCACCGGTGCACGACTCTTGTTGGAGCCCATTCTGATGCTCGGTGTGACAAATAGTGCTTTCTATTTAATTAGGCTATTGGCGAGTCCGTCCGTAGTGTGTGTTCGCTGTGCCAAAGAGCGCTGTATCATCCAGAGGAGTGTATAATTTACTGCTGTCGGCTCACGGGACTTTTCTACTGTTTTGTGTGTCCATTCATTGTTTGGCAAATGTTGGAAAGGTTTTATCCAATAATTGACCGCGAGCAGACATAGTGCATAATGGATTATTCGGTCTTTTTTTTCATTTTGTAGTTTAGTTTTGACTGTCTTTAGTCTACTGATTTATATGGTCGCATTTTTGCATAATTTTTCTGCAATAAAATAATTAATAGAGTTACCGAAGTTGGTTATTCCCCTGTTAGCATTAATTACACGTCATACTGGTTATCCGTCCTAAAAGATCTGTAGATCTTATAATTGTGGTTGCTAGACTCGATTCACTCTCCTTGTGTGTTAGGTGTCATATGTTCCAGTAGATGGCAGTAGAGTGAAGGCCAGAGGGCATGAGCAGATTAAATTTATATTAGTTTTTGGAGAGAGTTTGAATTTGCGTAATCACTGTTGGTGTGATGGAGGGAGCAGGTTTTGGTTGGTTGCACTTTGACACTTCTGTGGTCTGGAGAAGTTGTCCCATGTTTAGTGAAGCATACAGGGGCCCCTCCCAGGTGCCACAAGGGCCCTGGCTGTGGGTCCACTCTCATTGCATGGCTTCCCCGCATAACACTCATTTGTCATGAAGTCATTTTTCAAAAATGCTACTTGGCACCACGGCAATGCAGTGGCTTTGACTGATGTTTGCAGCACAAAAATACATATTATGTTTATTTTATGACAAAAGAGCTGGGCTGTAAATTTTTTTCAGTCACAGTTACATAATTTAAAACGACTATTAACATTTATATTGCCAACTGTTGCTTACTGGATTAATATCTGTTCAATTGTGAGCATTTAAAAACAATCACATCCCCCTATTAATCTTTAATTTTACTGTTTCTTTTTCAGTTTTCTTCTTCTTGTTCCAGGATAATTGCCGTTTTAGAAGCAGTCAGATATAACATAGTGTTGAGAAATTATGAGCATAAGTGGATCAGATTAATTTCTGTTCTTGTGTCTTTACAAAAAAAGTTTCATTTAAGATTTATATGTACAATTATCATTTGCACAATGCTTAGTTTAAAGTAGTAGGAGTAGGAGTTTAATTTAAATGATAATTTAAACAAAACTTTTACTTCTGCAAAAGAAAAGTCTGCAGATGAATCCATGACTTGAACAAAAGTAGCACAGATTTCACAATGGCACAGATTTTGTAAAACTAATTGTGAACTTCTGCTATTGCCATTATTTTTTATATGCAATTAAGTCCTCGTCTGGGAACTTTAACATTTCAGAAAAGATTCTATTTTGCACTGATAAACTGATAATTGAATTTCAGAACTTTTCAGAACATATTTCATTTGTTATTTTTTTCCCCATTGTTTACTGAGAACAGTCTATTTCCTAATTAATTGCTGTACATAGTTGCATTTTGATCATTGCAACAATTAAAACTGTGATTCTGTGTTCTGGTGCTAATTAATTGTGTTACTTTTTGAGTAGCGCAAAAAGTTGTTATAATTTACTGTTCGACCTGTGACCCTCAGACTGTGAGGGCAAAAGACTATGGGGGACCACCGCAGTCTCTTCTGCTAATGAGCAACACTGGTTTAGCATTAATCAGGTTCACTCCTAATGATAAAGTGCACATTTTCAAGTCCGGTCTGTAAGTTGGGGCTCTCTCCTGGTGTGATTTAAGAGCGTTTCCTCCGAAAGAAGCGCAAGGTCATGGCAGAAAACAAACAGAGTCGGTTCAGCTCCAGTGGCCTCAGCTCGGAGCCAAGGACAGGAGCGACTGGGCGAGTGCGCAGAATTCTGACAGTCTAATGAGAATGAGCGTCACATCTTTGTCCTGCTTTTCTTTAAAGTGAAGGAGCTCTGAAGGGCGCGTGATTGGTGAATGCGCGCGCAGCCGATGGTACGTTGTGTCTTTACAATCTGTACACCTCTCAATGCGGGGCCTAATCAATACGTTTAATTAGAGCTGATTAATGAGAGTGTGGCTGCGGATGGCTTTCAGCTCTCTCGCGGAAAACAAGCACTTTCAATGGCAAACTGTGATAAAATGCATTACTTTGGTAAATTGTAATTAGAGTGTAATTTATAGAGAATATGCTAATTCGTTTTCTTGTGTCTTTTCACTACAAAAGGGTTTCAACAAGGACATGGAATTAGTCACAAGACAATTTGGCTCACAGACACTTATTGATGCAATAGACGTATTATAGTTGTATGTGCTGTTTAACAAGAAACAAGAACTGCACCTGGACAAAAAAGATAAACTAGGCCTAAACCAAGTATAAAATCAAAACTAGGACTAAGCCAGAACTTAACCAGGTCTAAACAAGGTTGTAACACAGACTTAACCAAGTCAAACACACTAGGACTGCAACTAACCCTAATTTTGCTAACGATTAGTCTACCGTCTACCGATTATTCTTTTGATTAATCACTTAGTTTATAAAGCAAAAATCATGTGATTATAAGATTGTACAAAATTTGACCCAGATGATCCTGATGTGAATCTGTCAAAATCACAGTACATTTATGGACAAAACAGGCTTTTCATCAAATACACTAAATGTACATATTTTCTGCTTCATTTTTATGCAGTTGATTAGTTTCGATTAAGTCATTACATTTCTGCAGCCCTAAAACACAAAACTAAAATGGACCCAAACTAGAGCTGCATGATTTGGGAAAAAATATCTAATTGTTATTGCGATTAGATTTGCAATTTTTGCCTTAATAATGGTTTTTTGTTCAACGTTTACATTTTAAACACAACCAGAAGTATTGACAAAAAGACTGAAATTGGCCAGTAACTGACAAACTAATAAATAGTACAGAACTACAGGGTTGTCGGTTTTTATACAGAATAAGAAGGAAGGAAATTAGTCTGTGGCATTATTAAAAACAAGAAACACGTTTGTATTTTTATCAATTATATACTTTTGTATCCCTAAATATTCTTTATTTATAAGCCTTCAGTCTTCATATTTTAACCTTTATTTGGTAAAAAATGTATTTAACAATCTCAGTTTACAATAGAAATAATTTGACTAGTCGACTAAATAGGGTTAGGGTTACTTTGCATTTTGCAATGCACGTGTCCATTCAAATTGAGATTTCGATTTGATTGCGATCAAATCTTGCAGCCCTAATCCAAAGGCTAATCAAGAACAACCAGGTTTAAAACCAGACTTAACAATCATCTGCTTTATTTCATACAGTTCACATTTGCTGTAAACATACAACAGACAAAAATCAGAGCCAGGACTTGATGATAGAACTTCACTTAGCCCAGCCCTTATCAATCACGAGGACATACAACCATTCCCCTTCTCTTTTCATTCTTGCTCCTCAGAACATTCGTGGACACAGTAGATTTAATTACACGCATTTAGGACTTAATCATTTTCTCCTGTAGGTCACTATTCTCATAATGGTAGGTCAATTATGAAGTATTACAGGTCCATATGGTGAGTGCGTCTCCACTGCAGGGCACCGGCTGTTGTGAGCGAGCGCGGGGATAATGAGAGGACCTGAGCTGGTTCACACTTGGACAAACACAATCGTCAGCTCAGCACTGAACCTGACACTAATTTTGAGCGCGACATGTGAACGCGGCGACATGTCGTACAGCAGCCTCCAGTGGCAGACTTTCATCTAGAGTTTGGTGTTTCTCAAAGTGTTTCCTGTCAGAGCCCTTCAAAAGTGGGACTCCAATGACCTTTATTCTGCAAATGAAGCTGTTTTGCCTGGCTCTTGACTGATAGATCTTATTATTTTAACAAAAGTGCGTTGAACAGGCTGCAAATACCCCGGAGCCATAGCAACTACATTAAGTAAAGCTAATGAAATCTGGAGAGGCAGAGCAGACTTTGGTAACTTCGGAGAGCGGTGGCATTTACATCTGTGTGTCTGGAGGGAGTAAAGTATAGAGCCCCTGCAAACAGCACCACGCCTCATATCTGTAATGTAAACATTGGACACAGCTGCATTGCCGCACTGAGCCGCCCATTTAGTCTGAGTGGATTTTTTGGGAACATTGAGTCATTTCTGTCGCTTCAGAGTTAAACAAGTGCAAAGTGCTGCTAAATTTTAGAGGCCATACTTTTAAAACAGCACCGTTTGCTGGCATTGAAACTAAGGGGGCATCTGCAATTTAGATTCAGCATCAATTCTATGTTAGCCATCCCAAAGGTCTCCATGTCTGCATCTGATTAAGCCTGCACGCATTTAATTAATAATTGGACAATGCATGGCATTGATGTTGGTCAGCCAGGACGGGAATTAAGTCAGGCTACAGGCTGTACAGTAAAAAAAAAACAAGAACACAGATTTCAGCTCCTCTGCTTGCAGGTGCTGCTGTGGTAGGACAGTCACCAGTAATCAGATATATTGTGATAAAATGTACAAATCAATAATCTGGGTTATGAAACCTCAAATATGCCATGTGCATTTTTCATCAACTCAGAAGAGCAATTAATGAATAAAGTCAAAACAGGAGAAGAACAATATGTAATTTGTGGTTTTAATGAAAACCAGCCCTTGTCTGTAAATATACTCTATTAAGAAGTCCTCATAAAGTTTACACTTCAGGTGACACGGTAAAAAAAAAAAAATATATATATATATATATATATACATATATATATAATGATTAATGAAAAATAACCCCTAGCGGCAGCCCTCCTCTGGTGTGGGGGACAGTGTTTCCCAACCAGAGCCACTGGTGTAGGGGATGTCACCTGCTGAAGTGCTCACTCTCATTCTTTAGTATCTGATCTCTGCCTCTGCTCTGGAAGACAATGAACATTTTTGGGGT